>OX419583.1:15751474-16351474 GCA_948473455.1 Teleiodes luculella
AAACCTATGTTACCTACTACTACAATTTTTTTATTCTTCTCTCTCAGCCCATAATCAGCAGTCGATCAGCGAATAGAACTTTCGGGAAACAATTATAACGACGAAAGGTTTTTCGATATACCGTTCTGAGCTCCAGCATCCAGAATACTATACACTTTTTATAGCCAATTTTGTTTCCCATTGCTGGGCGAAGGCCTCTCCTCCATTAAATTTTTTTACACGCTTTATATTAGCTTCACTTGTAAGTAACTATGTATGTAAGAAAATCTTGGAATCTTAATTTGACCCACTTCCCGGTCTTCGATTAGGATGAAATTTTGCACACGCTCTGAGTTCTGATGACAATACATGACTACCTAAGAAACGTCATTACAAATCAAATATGGCGGCCTCCCCATTACATGTACGTAAAAAATCTTGGAATCTTAATTTGACCCACTTCCCGGTCTTCGATTAGGATGAAATTTTGCACACGCTCTGAGTTTTGATGACAATACATGACTACCTAAGAAACGTCATTACAAATCCAATATGGCGGCCTCCCCATTACATTTACGAAAAAAATCTTGGAATCTTAATTTGACCCACTTCCCGATCTTCGATTAGGATGAAATTTTGCACACGCTCTGAGTTTTGATGACAATACATGACTAGCTAAGAAACGTTATTACAAATCTAATATGGCGGCCTCTCTAAGATGGCGAACTGGCTGTTTGAAATCCACACCCATGATATGGATATCAAATGAAAGGGTTTGCTGTCAGGAATACGAAAAAAACAGTCACGGGACTTAAATCCAATATGGCGGACGTCCAAGATGGCGGACAGAAAGCGTGTTTTTTAGTTTTCTAAACTATGTATTATTTAAGATTGAATTGACCTATGCATGTGTCGAAAAGGTACGACCAATCAAGCTTCACCGGACTTGGTCTTACGCGTCCAAGTCGTCCCGCCAACGTCTCCGAGCCCTACCTCGTCGTGTCGGCGTCCATTTTCGGATATAAAATCTGTAGGTAACCAGTTTAGCCCATTTTTTTGGGATGCATGCCGACATGTCCCGCCCCACATTAAATAAAAATTAATATTAAAATCGTTATTTTCTTTAGCAACAAACTTCACATTTGGGTTACATACAATGAGGAAGTGTCCTAAAAAAATCTAATTAGTCCGTCAGTTAGATTACTAAAAAATAATGTACACGTTTTTTTTTTTCGTCTGGCAAACGAAAAATGCCGACGATACAGCACTTTGAAATTTCCAGTAACGACACGCCGCCATACAAATTGTACGAAACAAGTGACGTCATAGTACCCTTCTCATACATTTTGATTCGGTAAATCTTCGTCAAATTGAAAAAAAAATACGTGTTAAATTTTTTTCGATAATCTAACAAAGGGATTAATTAGAATCGATTACTTTTTTCCGAGGACACTTCCCTATTGGTATTTTCTAGTAAGCAAAAACTGCCTGTATCAGAGTCCACTCTTCTTCCAAGCCTATCGTGGATATTTTCTGATACTAAGATGTATCTACATTATTATATATTAATAGATTTATTTACTAATGCAGTAAAATTATAAAAACTGTCGAAAGAAGCCACTGTCGAATACTAGTCAACAATAATTTGAAAATTCATTTAATAATAAAGCAGTGAACGTGTCACGTTCGTATTATGTTTAGAAATTTGATAAATGCTTGCTGATCGAAATATGACGATAGGATTAATACATTGAGCCATTTACTTGGGATTATCTGATTAACAACACTGTATTTTATCTTATCAGTATACTACTTACTGAACTACTTTATAATAAGAAAAAATTAATTTTTTTTTAGTATTACATGTTTTCTGTGGGGATTAATAAGAGTTTTCACGAGGTAGTTTGAATTATAACAATGTTAAGTAGAGTTTTGTAACCTAGCAAAATAATTTAGGTATGTATGTAAATGTATAGTGAAATACATAGGTGCGGAAGAGAGCAAGGAGCGGTAACGGTATGGCAGGAAGTTAATTCAGCACGTTTTTCCCACTCACCTCTTAGGGTAATTCATATATGTCGGGATGTAGAATGTCTAGACCGAATTGGATCATGAGGCTAGCTCATGAATGAAGTCTTGGGGTGGTTGCTTGAGAACCGCTGGTATACTTTGAGAGTCACTGAAACAATTGCTAAGTACTTGGGCGCAGAGCAATGACGCAATGATATTCGGGAGTCAGTCCTTTCCCGTAGCCCATATGCAGCGCCCGCGCACGCAACGCGACTCCAAGGATTCATTATAATCCAATTCTTAAATATTTTAATTAGAATCAACCCCTCTGATAGTCCGCCACCGCCTGTAACGACATCAGAGGTGGGATATATCCTTAGCATATGGGCATTTTACGTTGCAAAATAAGTTTTAAGTAATTTATTGAAAAGTTAAGTCTTGTGTGTGGTGAAAGTGTGAGGCGCAAAGCGGCACGGCAGTGGCGTGCGGGATAGCAGAGACCACAAAAATCAGGCCAGATCGTTTTGATTATAATATTTTTTTTAGTAAGATACCGAATTTTTAAAATTCAGGTAAAGAATTCTGAATGCCATTTTGAGTTTGAAGGTTGATGATAAATGAAATTCGGAAAAATTGGTTACATGGTGATATAAATAATAAATTTGGTTATGTTTTTGTTAAGTTGATTAAATTTTGATATTATTCAATATGGGTTTTTAAGATCCTTTTGATACGTGTTAAGATAATAATTTAAATGAAATTTAAGAAAGCTTTGGCAATTACTGCTAATATACTTTCTATTTTTAATTTGAATGGATCCAGTGATTATTATATTTTGTTTGTTTGTAGCACCTTGTTGCTCGAGAGTAACAGAATGGTTAGCATATGCCAAAGTAGTGCAAAGGCAGACTTATTCCATAGGTGATTCCTTCCAGTCAACCTTTGGGTATTAAAAAGGAAGGTCAGAATAGCAATCAGACTGTAAATGCATAATGAATTTGTTTTGTACATTCACATAGAATGGGATCGATCAATAACTAAGTAATTTAAAATCACATACTTTAGATTTAGATTGATGGGCTAATTAATAACTAAAATCAAAGTATCCTTTGTCATCCTGTATAATTGAAAGGCATTCAGTTACTGAAATTATTGAACGATAGGTATCTAGTCAATTAGCTAACTTATTAATCATTGTAATTGAACCCATAACATGCGATAGAGGTGCATGATTCTATGTTCAACAAAAGGTACAAAAATAACGCTGTAGCTATCACGATGCCATATCAGTGCCAACAATGACTTATGCCAACGTCATCAGCTGTTAAGTGTTTAATTTTATTACCTTATTTTAACACTGCACAAAAACTGAGATGTTACAAAAAGGTTTTTTTTTTTTTTTTTGCGGGTAGGTGTCAGACTAAGTAAACGGTTTTTTAACAGCTCTATAAATTTTAATTAAAATTAAATATATAATTGCATGTCTATTTACAATTTGTGAGTAAATATACCTGCCAGAAGTGTCCTTATCCTACAACTATTTACAATGGAAGACTTGAGGAATGCACTAAACACCATGTCTCAAAAGCTCACTGCTCAGATGGCTCGCTTCGAGGAACGGCAGGGAGACACTAGCACGGTGCTTTCCAGGGAGTATGAGGAGTTCAAGTCCTTCGTGCTGACCGCAATCACCACCCTTCACCATCAGATCGAGTTGGTTGCCAAGGAAGTTGAGCAACAAGAAATGCGTAGTCGTCGGAAAATGCTCCTTCTTCATGGTGTCCCGGAGACTGAGGGCGAGGATGTTGTCGAGGAAGTCCTCAAGCTAGCCAAGGACAACCTATCTATGCCAGATCTGCGCCGTGACGACTTAAGCCGTTCTCATCGAATGGGTCGGGCCTCTTCTGATAAGCCCCGTCCACTACTCTTGAAGTTCTGCAACATTGATGTCCGGAATAAGGCTTGGGCAAGTAAAACGGGACTCAAGGGTAGTGGGGTGACAATGTCCGAGTTCCTTACGAAGAGACGGCACAACATCTTCATGGCTGCACGGAAACGGTTTGGGGTTAAAAGCTGCTGGACGAGGGATGGCGTTGTTATCATTCTGCGGCCGGATGGAACGAAGCACCGCGTCACTACGGAGGCGGACCTGGCGGCGGTCCCGCTGCCTGATGCTCCTGCGCAGGATGGGCCCGCCGCGACGGCTTCGCGGTCGACGGAGTCCGCTTCACCTTCGTCAGAAACTGGACGCGTTGTTGCTGCTACCGGGCAGGCTGCTGCCGCCGCTCCCAAGCAGACAAGGGCGTCTAATTACAGGACGCTTAGGTCGACGAGACGGACATGAAGGTTTCTCGTTTTTGTTTCTGTTTTTTGGAGAAGCACCCTATTTTATCTTTTTGCTATTTCTTTTCAAGTTTACCTTCGCATATTCTAGTGCACTGTTTACGTTCAATCACTTTTGCATCTAACCACTTTTAGTTTAAATTCAATTCCAAATTTCCAAATACAATTTCAATTCAATTTCTTCACTCATAGTTGATTGTTTGTTCTGTCAAAAATGTCACTCACTCACTATTGTACTTTTTAATTTGTCAATGAGAAAGGCAATGAATCTGAGCCGTACAGCCTCATCATATGTTTTTGTCCTTTTGATTCTTCCGAATTGTTATTTTGTATGTAATTTATGCTATAGTTTATGGGACCAACTGGCGGGTGCAGAAGCTTATAGGTACATATTAGTTTATATTGTATTATTTATTATTTGTAACGTATTTGTCAATTTTATTTACATATTATAATTATAATGAACCTAAACCATTCAAACTTGTCCAATGATAGTCAAAGTGAAACTTACCTATCCTGTACTTCTCTTTTTGACTCTTCCACTGAAAGTTTTCAGAGTACTTCACCAACTTTGTCAGAATTACTAGACAGCCAACTTCTAGATTGCGGCAAGAATTTCAACGCTGTTCATATTAATGCCCAGAGTGTGCCGGCCCACTATGCCGATTTGCTTTCTACCTTTACAAGCAAAAACATTCATGCCGTATTAGTCTCTGAAACTTTTCTCCATCCTTGTCTCCCTTCTACCTCCTATTCCTTGCCGGGCTTTCAGCTTATTCGCAACGATCGCTCGAGTTCTTCGCATGGTGGTGTAGCCATTTATCTTAGAGCCCAAATCCCTTACAAAATTATTAGTCAATCTCCTCAACCTCCCCCCCCTAATACAGCTGAGCATCTCTTTCTGGAAGTCACCTTGTCTCATTCGAAAGTCCTACTCGGCGTGTACTATAGTCCATCCCTAAGAATTAACTTCTTTCCGTCTTTTGAACATCTTCTCGATGAATTTGTCCCGTCATACGATCATACCATCATTATGGGTGATTTTAATACATGTATTCTGAAAAACGACTCGCGTACACGCAATCTTCAATCGATCATTAACTCCAACAATCTTCACTTGCTTCCATTAAATGCTACTCATCACTTTCCCAATTGTACTCCTCATTTATTAGATTTAATTATAACCTCTTCACGTAATCATGTTGCCAAGCATGGGCAACTTGCCGCAAATGCGTTCTCCTATCATGATTTAGTTTATTTATCTTATAAAATTCGCCCCCCCAAACTCAAGCCCCGTACTCTCTTCCAGCGAAACTTCAAGGATATGGACCATGATCGGCTTCTTGAAGATGCAAAGAATATCGACTGGTCGGTGATAGATTGCGCTGCCACTGTTGATGAAAAGGTGGTGTTACTCAACTCCTTTATTACTAAGCTTTATGACACCCACGCTCCTGTACGCCCTGTTAGAGTTAAGCACCTTCCTGCGCCGTGGTTGACAGATGACATCAAGTTGCTTTTGGAGAAGAAGAACAAGGCTAAAACCAGGTATAAGAGTGACCCAACAGATATCAATCGTGATAAATACATTTCCCTAAGAAATCGCTGCAATACTATGGTAAGGGACGCTCAAAGACGCCATATTCATGTTAATGTGCTCAACGGTGATCCTTCCAAAGTTTGGAGGTTTCTTGGTACATTGGGAGTTGGCCGCAAGTCACGCAGTGACTCTGCTCGTAAAGATATTAACCTTAATGATTTAAATACTCACTTCTCATCTGCCTCAACTCTTGATGTTGATATTAAGAAAAATACTCTTAACTCTCTTTCTCTAGAGCCAACCCCTATCTTTCCCTCTTTTACCTTCCGTCAATTTTCTGATTGTGATGTTAAGAAGAGCATATTGTCCATTTCCTCGAATGCCGTCGGTAGCGATTGCATTAGTCGTAATATGATCGTTCCCATTATAGACATCGTCACTCCGGTTATTACAAAGATACTTAACCACTCTGTCTCCTCTGGTGTTTTTCCAACTGCCTGGAAAGAAGCGCAAATTATTCCTCTCCCAAAGAAGGCCAAGCCTTCTTCTTTCTCCGATTATAGGCCTATTTCTATTCTGCCTTTCCTATCCAAAGTCCTAGAACGGCTGGTTCATCGTCAGCTGAATCAGTTTCTCAATTCTAATAACCTACTAAATCCTTTCCAGTCCGGTTTCCGTTCCGGTCATAGTACGACAACTGCACTTATCAAAATCTCTGATGATATTCGTTGGGGTATGGATAATCAACAGCTCACAGTGCTAGCGCTGCTAGATTTTAGTAACGCCTTTAATACTGTAGATTTTGACATCTTACTGGGGCTGTTGCGCTCTCTTAACATATCTCCAACAGCTATTGACTGGTTTCATAGTTACCTGTATGGGCGTAGGCAGCGCATCAAAGTTGAAGAATGCTTCTCCTCTTGGTGCGGGACATCTGCTGGCGTACCGCAGGGTGGCGTACTGTCCCCTCTTCTCTTCACAATTTTCATTAATCGAATCACTTATTCTCTTACCTCTTCTTACCATTTGTATGCAGATGACCTTCAAATATATTCCCAAGCAACAGTTAGCGAACTTTCAAAAGCTGTGCGGACTGTTAACTCGGACCTTGCACATATATCTGATTGGAGTCGCTCTTATGGTCTCATGGTAAATCCAAAGAAAACACAAGTTATCGTAATCGGTAGCCCAGGGTTTATTTCTAAAGTAGACTTTGATCACTTAGCGCCTGTTATTTTCGATGGTGTACAACTGCCTTTTAGTATAACCGTTAAAAATCTTGGTGTACTGTTTGACAGGACTCTCTCCTGGAAACCACAAATTACTGAGGTTAGCAGGAAGGTGTTTGCTGCTTATCACTCGCTGAAACGGTTGCGTAATCTTTTGCCGACTTGTACGAAAATTTCTCTTGCACAGACTTTACTCCTTCCTATCCTTGATTACGCTGACACATCTTACCCGGACCTTACAGAAGAGATGCTCAATAAACTCGAGCGCCTTCAAAATCTATGCATTAGATACATCTACAATCTTCGAAAGTACGACCACGTCTCCTCCTTCAGAGCCCAGCTAAAGTGGCTTAGTATCAGAAATCGAAGGAATTACCACATTCTTTCTCTTTTGTATTCGGTTTTATTCATTCCTTCGACTCCCATTTACCTCAAAGAACGGTTTGAATACCAATCTATCACTTACAATCGTACGCTTCGTCCCTCTCGGCAACTCACTTTATCTCTACCTTCTCACAAGACTCATTTCTATTCATGTTCTTTTACAGTTCAAGCTATCAAGCTGTGGAACTCTCTTCCTGCGTCATTAAGACAAGCTCCTTCCCTCGACTCTTTCAAGAGTAAGCTGAAAGCTCATTTCCTTTCTCTCTCCTCGTAATATTTATGCTTCTATCTCTAGTGAACTTTGGTTATCTTTATCCTATGAATTATTATGTAGGTTTATTGTATGTATTGTATTTAAAATATTATGTAGGTTTATTATATTCAGATTGTTATATTTATATATATATGTAGGTATATTATATTATATATATATTTAAATTCCGTATTTATGTAGGTATCATGTAATTGTTTATTTATTTTATGGTAGTATGTATTTAGTAAGTACAACCCCTTAAATATTACTTGTAAGTAGTTTATGTTGTTTGCACAGACCCGTCTCACTACATTATGTATCTCCTCACCCTAAGGTTGCCTGGAAGAAATTGCTACTTAGCAATAAGGCCGCCTACATGTACACTTTCTATACCTTTATTGTAAATGTTTATTTTCACTGTAATGTTCTGTGTGCAATAAAGTATATTGTATTGTATTGTAAGGGGTCTCCCTTTTCAAGTGTTAGCCGCTGCTGCACTCGGTGTGAAAAAAAAAAGTAAACAAAAGCTTTTTTTAGAGGTTTGAATAATGTGTTTATAGCTGAGAACGGCATCCGTTGGCCGAGTGGTTGAAGGCTGGCCTCGCGTTGCGGAGCTGCCGGGTTCGAGTCCCGGTGGGGCACTTGTCGAACGGGAATACGTCGTATGATGGGATTTACCCATTTTGGTTGGGACGTTGCGTGCTGGATCGTTGTTCTGGGCCTTTGTTCCCTTCAGGTGTGTGTACATGTGAACATTGTGCAAGCTTTAGGTGGCTCAATGATTTCGCTTCCGGGGTTTGTGGGGTGAAATGGCCTTGAGATCCACAGTATAAACAAGAAACTGCCTAGAATTTTCTATACGAACTTTGGTTGCTATTAACAGTGATTATATTGGAACTCATAGATTTTTCTATAACTTCTTTGATTTGAGCTACATTATGGCATTGCTTTATTTTGGTAATCATGACTGACCTACAATATACCTTGTATGTTGAGCTCTATTGAGATGTTGAGTACCTGGGACCGCGACGCATTCCTTATCTTAACTGTTATAGGCGTCCGGGTGGTCGTTTCTTATTAAAATAAACAAACTTAAGCGGCGTAGTGGCGGACTGAAATCAGAGCGATTCAACACGACACTCTTTGTTTGACCGAAAGTTTAATGTAACGGGATATTGTATGTTACCCATTAAAGTGTTATGATAAAAAAATAATGGTGTAGCTCTACGTGGGTGTTATTGGCCGGCTTCTCTTTTGATAATGAAGCAAGTTAATACTAACACAAATAACAAACGGCTCACATAGATTTCCTGTAATGAAATTAATAGTGATACATGCTTCGAAGAACATGTATGAGTACAGTATAGACAAAGAGCAAAGTGAATTAATGGGACCTATTCCAAAAGTAGGTAACCTGACTAATACCTGGTGATACAGTAATGAGACCAGGCTCATCCAAAAGTAATGTAAATGTTTGTAAATTACAATGAGTTCTTAAAAATGGAAGAAATGGAATAACTGCATAAAGGTCTGACAATTGTTTATAACAATATCATGACAGGCATATAAGGTTCCTAAGTTGCATACTATATACTTTATGTGATTTTGAAATTAAATAAACCTGCAATAAAATTAATTTATGTATGGAGATTTGTAAGAATGACAGTCTAGATAAAAGTTGCCTTGATAAAATTGCTATGTAGCAAACAAGGCTGACTATTTGTGCATCCGTAGTCGAAGTCGAAGTGAATTTGGTGTACCTATCTTACTTTGCTTTTTGAAGTGCTTTATTGCATCACCTTGAAATCTGATTATAATTAATTAGAGATATTTTGTAATGATGAAAAGAAAAACAAAAAGATAGCATGGCTATAGATTCGATTCATAACGCGTCTAGAAATATGCCTAAGCTGAAAATATCTAAGGAACAAGAAAACTTTGACGAGCAATATTTAAATAATGATGTATCAGTTTCCTTTCACTGAGTTATTGAACTGGCCAGTAAAGAACATGCAACTGACTTTACTAAGTGAAATACTTTGACTTTGACTTTCCCATTGAGAGTTGAATAGCGGCATTGAGTTTTGGTTTTGCTCCATTTGGTAGTCGTAGCCTATAGCCTGAGAGAAATCTGGATCTACTCTGAGTAGTCAGTGGGAGTTTGGTATTTCGGTTACCTTGGAGCAGGTTACCAGACGATCGAGGCGTAGTTCCAAGGTGGAATGCGTTTTCTGGGGATGGAGGGTGTTAGCTAGGTTTAGCCCCGTGTCCTGAGTCGACCGTATATTCCCCAGAAGGGAGAGCATTCCCTGGGGATGGGGGGCGAGAGAATGGCCCGTGCCCTGAGTCGGCCGTATATTCCCCAGAAGGGAGAGCATTCACGGGGATGGGGGGCGAGAGAATGCCCCGTGTCCTGAGTCGGCCGTATATTCCCCGGTGCGTGTCTCCCATGGTCCCTGGTAACAGCCTGGTTTAATGAATGCTATTTTAACTGACGAAAACTGTTTACGAGACGTTTTTGAGCATTACTGGTCACGCACAAAAGTTATAATTTAAAATCATATTTTTATGTTATAGATGTAAGTGCTATGAGTCAAAGGTTTCTTGAATTCTAAAATGATGATCCGATTAATCATGGACGATCGCCTGGAAAATTGTATTAAAGACATTGGTGTGTTGAGTAAAAACTGAGGCATATTTATAGAGTCGTGCGTTTTGTCGGAGGATAAAGTACCATTGAAGTTAGATGGCTATGTTCATGAGAAATTTGAATACTGAAAGTGAGGTTCTGAGTTCGATTTTACTGTGTTGACTAAAGCGGATAAAAGCTCTGCTCGAGGTTATGTTGTGTTTGGGTCTTGAGAAGACCATGGAGTCATGGAATTGACTTGGTGAGTCCAGAAAATATGGACATTGTATGGGGCTATGTGATACCTTACGTTTGAGACTTTTGAAGTGTTTAATGTTTACGACTACTGATGTGACTATAATGGTACTTGATCGCTCTTAATGTAACTGAAATTATCTGGCAGGGATTAAAAACTGTTCAATCTGGTTAAGTTTATAGTCAGAATTGGCCGAGCGGATAATACCTTGCTAATGCACAGTTTACAGTTTACCCACGAGGACGTGTGTCTCGCAGGATGGCCGTGTCGGGATGTAGAATGTCTAGACCGAATTGGATCATGAGGCTAGCTCATGAATGAAGTCTTGGGGTGGTTGCTTGAGAACCGCTGGTATACTTTGAGAGTCACTGAAACAATTGCTAAGTACTTGGGCGCAGAGCAATGACGCAATGATATTCGGGAGTCAGTCCTTTCCCGTAGCCCATATGCAGCGCCCGCGCACGCAACGCGACTCCAAGGATTCATTATAATCCAATTCTTAAATATTTTAATTAGAATCAACCCCTCTGATAGTCCGCCACCGCCTGTAACGACATATACATATTATGCAAAGGGGCAACTTGTGATGTGACACGGATTGAATGAAAAAAGGAAGAAAAAAAAACAATTCTCAAAAGATAAAGAAATTGACAAGTTCGCTTCAGATCGCGCAGCTTCTTCAAAAAGAACTTGTTTTTATTAATTTTTCATAACAATTAATTCTAAACAATTTATGGACAAATATATATTTTAATGTTTAATATGTTTTGTGATATGGGTAACAGATAGGTATCTGTTGAAAAAGTTAAATTATACATTTTGATTTAACAAGTTATTGTAGGTAGTAGGTAACCAAACAATAAGTATTAAAAAAGACGACACAACCGGCCTGCCTATTTTTGTAGAAATATCTTCCAGCAGACCTACACGTATCCCATCCTAATAATCTAAATCACATCGTAGAAAAAAATTTTAGTCATTATTTTATTCTTTTTTTGCAGCATTTACAAAACCGCACCCTATAAGACTGCTTAGAAATTTATTTTTAGTCAATAATTTTTTATGGGTACCTAGCAATAAAACGAGTGACTGTAAATTACAGTTTTGAGTGTCAAAAATAATTAATTTGGGTTATAGAATTACTAAGTGAGCGACTGACTGCGAGTGACGAGAAATCAACAGAACAGCAACTTACAAACATTAATTTGAGTTACTTAAAATACAAAATGAGCAGCTTCATAATATTGGAGCGACCTAATATTTGTTTGAGTGTCAACGTTACGTCCTGCATTTTTTTCAATATTTGGCAAATGTATTTTTTATACTGAGCGTCATTTTATCTTAAATGAAGTGTTTCGAATACAAAAACAACTTTGAAAAAATTAAAACTCTGGCGGGCCCGGCCGCTGCCGCGGCACGCTCGCTCCGCTCGCTCAGCTCCCTCCGCTCTGTTATTGACATCAGTCTTTTTTTTTAGCGGGGGGCTGTGCCCCCCGAGCCCCCCCGTCCCCCCGCTTCGTTTAACGACCTGACTACTATTATCAAAGCCAGTGACCTTCGTGTTGCCAGTTGCTTTCTCTGTATTTCCAGTCGCTCACTTGGTAATTTTAATATTTGAAACGGATTATTCACGATGCACTTTTTGTAAGCTCGTTCTGGATTTTATTATTAATCAATATTCGTCGTTAGTTTAGTTAATTTTTCGCTTACTCAAATTCATGCCGCTCAAATTATTAAAACAGTATGTCATCATCAGTCGCAAAGTTGTTTTTTTATTCACTCGTTTTATAATTCCCCATTTTTTATTATTATTTACATAATAGAAGGCAATAACCGCAAGTGTTTATTTTGCAGTATAAATAAAATCACCACATGATGGAAAACAATAATATCGTCACTGACCAAGACTACAATAAGCTACAACTTACAAATCACTAGTATAATTCGAAATACATTGCGTATTATTTTATTTTATTTTATTGTGATCCTGAAGTCTACAAAAACAGAAAACAGATAACACAAGCAAAACATTAGCCAATTAAAGAATTCCATTTGCATGTAAATATGACAAAAAAATTGCTTACATTTGAGACTAACTAAATACGAAATGAACGTTAAATTGTAGTAGCAACTTATAAATTGTAACATCGTATAATGGCATTAATGGCCCTCAGATAACCGAAGGTTGACAACCCCTGCTCATACAATGTCCACGATGTACTCAGACATACTCAGTGTCAAATATTATCTAACATGAGAAGGTTGCACTCGAGTTGGTAATTGTACAATAGAGATAAGAATAAATTATTACCCACTGTTATGCTTCTATTTAATGAAATTAAAAATAAAATTATTAACTACTAGCTCTCCGGCCACGGCGCGGCGCGGCGGCGCGGCGCTACGCCTGCGTTGTTTTTTTTGTAGTAAAAAGTATCTATTAAGATGTTGACCGGGGATATAAGGTACCACCATGCGAAATTTCATTAAAATCAACGGTTCCAGAGATTAGCGTGTACAAACAGACAGATAGACGGTCATTTTTTCTTAAATCTACATACATCGAGGCTTCCCAGTAAATAATATATTATGTAATATTTTATTATAACTGTCAAAGTATAAATACAAACACCTAATACTGACATATTTGTTAAAGTTTTGCAGTTTTCTGATGGAATCAATACAACAAAATACAACTATCAGAAAAAAAAAAAAAACCAAACCATGACTATTAGATTTTTTGGATGTATAGAGCTTAAAAAATAAATTAAAATAAATCTTTCATAAAAGTCGATGTCTCGGGTTCGTCCCCGAGCTTACCGTTCCCCGAGCTTACCGTCCCGGAGCTTACCGATTTTGATAAAATTGATTACATTTTATTTAGTTTTTTTTTCTACTATTTCCAACTTGTACAATAGTCATCAAAAGTGTTTTAAAATATGAAATGTGATTGTTTGGTTACTGCAGGCAGAATTATGTGAACTTGATGAAAGTTATACATAGTTATATGTTTTAGTTTTGTAATTGTTTTTATTGTTGATTATTTGTAATGCTAAATTGACCATCATTATTAATAAAAAAAACAAATTATTGTGATGATTAAAACCTGTGATAATTACACCAGCAGATTAATAAACGTGATTATTTAACCGCGATCTAGAACTTATTATTTATTCCTATAAAGTATAAGATTCGACTTTGCACTTTTGCTGCTAATTCTAATAGTACTTTAAAGCAAGATTGACATTTTAATCGACTTTTTATATTAATTACAAATCGGTAAGCTCCGGGACGGTAAGCTCGGGGAACGGTAAGCTCGGGGACGAACCCGATGTCTCTATTTTAAATAACATAGTTAGATTTATTCAACATAGAAGAAAGAGAAATAAATAACAGAAAATACTAAGAGGTTCTTCAAAGAATTTAAACATTCAAAATCTTGTTCTAGTTACTACCAATACCATAAACATCATAAAATATAGATTATATGTCATTCATAAATTAACACAATTGCCTAACACTATGGAACCATTAAAATACCCATACTTACTTGAATATCACTACATAGTATAAAATAAAGTCGCTTTCTCTGTCCCTATGTCCCTATGTCCCTATGTCCCTCCCTTTGTACGCTTAAATCTTTAAAACTACGCAACGGATTTTGATGCGGTTTTTTTTAATAGATAGAGTGATTCAAGAGGAAGGTTTATATGCATAATATACTGAAGGATAACCCACAATAACCATTTTCCCGTGCGGAGCCGGGGCGGGTCGCTAGTTTATTATAAGACCTGTATGATCGATCATTTAACACCCACATGACTGCAATTACTAGACATTTGTGAGCATAAGCATTAGAAATATCTGAATATTTATGTGTTTTAAAAAACCTCTCGTTTACTCAAGGTACTTGACCTTGAGCTAAATTAAAAATTCACGGGATATTTTATTACGTAGGTAATTTCTTCACTTTTCATTTAAAGTTTTAATCCATGAAAATTACTAATAAAAACTCAACGATTCATTGCTGAGACAATGATTTTCAATAAAGGCATAATATTATGTTCGAATACTGATGAATCTAATTAGCAGACAGCAAGCTTATTGTATTACTATATTTTATTATATTACTCGTACTTGGTTACTTAGAGATTGGTATTTTTTATTACAAATATATTTTAAAATAATAAAATAAAATTAGCCTTTATTACTGATATTTTGTTTACATAAAATATTATCCAAGAATGTTGTCATGTCGCTGACAACGGGATCGGACTGCCCTTTGGCTATATTAGCCACAGTCTAATAAACAACACATATATTTAAAGGCTAGTTTTTTTTTACACTAAAATAAACCATGAGAAAGGATAAGAAATTATGCAGGACAAAGCTCAATGTGTTCTAGTCAAGTCTAGTAAATTAATTTGTATGTAGTCAAGTAATATATACAATTGTATGTTTAAGAGCATGCCTACCAATATAAGAACGGAACAAAGTCCAAAGTGTTCAGCTGGACCAGCTATTGATTGTACATAAATTTATGTACAAAATATACTTCGCTACCCCAATGCTATACAGATAACAATCCTGCTAGGTACGGTGTTCACGCTTTGGTTTGGTGCTACATACATATTTGAATATTTTGAATATTATGTATTGTTATGCCTCTCAGTTTACATTTCACAATATGGCTAGAAAAAAGTCATAACTGTTAATCAAATAGACATTTCTTCCATAAAACTAAGACATAAGAATTTAAGTTAAATTGTTATGTATTTTAGGAAAAAATACTAGTAGATCACATTGAAATTGAATAAACTGCTCTGCTATCTTAATGCAGTTGTTGTAAAAAAACTGTCTATTTTTAAACCAATTTCATTGTAAATAAAATTAAAACGCTACTCAAAAAGCATAATTGTGATTTAAATCGATTTAATAATTTTACAGTGATTTTGTAAAAAAATTAAGAATTCTAGTACTTAATTTCTTTCATACAGAAACACTGCATATAAAATGGCCAGAATAACAATATAACGAAACATGTTAAAAATATCGTTAAAATGTTTGTGAAACTGAGTTTGCCTGTTGATCGTGAGAGGTGTTTGAACATTGTTAAAAACATAACATCTTTCTTTATACTAACTTTTTCATGTCAGCTCGCGACCACAGCAGGTGCAACCCCGCCGAAACATCGAGCAAAATAAGGTATTGTACGTAATGCATACCTACCTATTTAATATTATCGCGCTAAGACCTGTAAACAATTGTAATAATGTATACTGACTGAAAGAAATGTTATCTATTAATTACTACTTACCTAATTAGGGATTATTTGTCTCAGTTTTCTGTGTTTTAATAAGTAAATTTTGATTTGCTTCAAATACACAGGTACATATATTGCTGATAAATGTAACTTGTAAGTAGGTATATAGTGGTGGTACGTTCCCTATTTACATAAACACAAAAGTTTTGGTGATAACGCGAGGTTTCCGCTGTGACTAATGTAATAATATTATTATGTTTGTTATTAATTATTATTCAAATAACTTGGCGAACAATTTATAATTTATAAAAACAAAGTATACCACGGTGTTAATGTATGACTAATAACAAAGCCAATAAAAAATAGTTTGAATTTTACCGCCAAAACTTTCAATATCAGGCTATGTGTCAAAAGGTCAGGCGCACGATAACGTGAGAAACATCGTCAAAATACAATACTACACGACGTAACATTTGACTTACCCATTCATCGCACTGTGAGTCGTATCATCCATGATTCTGCTGCCCACCAAACACCCAGGTGTCTCCGCTTTGGTCGTAACGTGGTAATCTTCTACATCCTCCAAAATCGCTGCCCGATCCTCATTAGTTTTGTTCAACTTATCACTAGACAAACTCTTCGACCTGTACCGACCATTAATCGGAGCTAAATTCTTATCGGAAAATGCACTTAAACCGTTCACTTTGCTATCGTTTTGATATTTTTCGCTAATTATTTTTGATGACATCTCGGCAACAAATTTTACGTCAGGCGAGAGCTGTCAATCTCTGCTGTCGAGTAACTGACTCGCGAACTGAGAAACGGAACGTTTTGCCAACTGCCGCGCGCTCGGACAAAACAATGCAACGCGACCCAGTTCGCAACAACACTGACCAAGATTCTGTTAGAACATTGATACTGAGTTTCTTAACTAGCCGTGTTACATCGTATTCGAAACCGCGAAAAAAGTTTGCTGATCTACGAAAACAACTTGAACCAGTCAGCAGTTTAGTTTCAATGTCGAGCGAGTGCGCTTTGATTGAGGTGACTAAGGCGGAGGCGAGGGTGAAGGTGAAATTTCCATTGTGTAATCAAACAATGTAAATAAAGAAGCCCCGATCGCCCATTTGCCCAAAAGGCAAAAGATAGAGGAAGTTAAGTTGTATTAAAAAAGCAAAGGAAGGTAGGTATAAAAAGATTTTTGAGACTTCCGGCGAAAGATGAAACGAAACGTATTTTTGAAAGAAAAGCTTACAGGGTCGTATCCAGGCGTGACGGAGATAAATAGAATGATGATGATAATATTATGGTACTTTACGCACTACGTACGGTTTATTTTGTAATTAGGAAATTTGATTAGGCGGATTATGCAATTACCTGCCTTGCGTCCAGCGTCATCGTGTTCCATGGCCTGGGAATTTAAATGCTGTAACATGCTGCTTCCGAGGCTGGCCCGATTGGTCACTTGACCTTAGACGTGCTCGGTTTATAAAGTGATTGATATAACTCATAAAAGTATGCACATTCACATATAGTGATATGTCGAACTGGTTAAGCTCTAAATGTAATTAATATGAATTGACTAGGTATATTCCAAACTTGTATTTCATGAACATGCTTTTCCAACCCGCCTGCTTGGCGAAGGAATGACAATAACTCCCTTCTAAAGCAAAAGCCTTGGTCCTGCAGTGGATAGGCTGTTACAGCAAAACATGCCGTTAATAAAAAAACTGTAAAATTAATTTTAGTAAGGTTAAATCATATTATCAAAAAATATTAAATATGGTATTTCGTAGATGGATCCAAAAAAAAACTATTTAAGTATTTGTGTTAAAGTTTGGAAGTAGTTTATGATTGACTAACTGTCCGCCCGCGGCAACGCCCGCGTTGTCTTTTGACTTTTCCGTGCAGTTTCCCCTATGAATGAGATATTTTGCCGCAGTAAAAACTATCTAAGAAGTTTACTGGGGATATAACGTACCACCATGCAAAATTTCATTCAAATTGGTCCGTTAGTTTCGAAGATTAGCCCGTATGTACAAACAAACAGACAAAAAAATGTCTAGATATGTTCTAGATATCACTTTTTATATCCCCCTGACTGAGTTTTTAGCATTTTTCTATAATGTACAGATTTTCAACTTCTATAGTTTAATTATATAGATTGTTATTTTAATATTGTCTATAAATCTGGTAAGCCTGGTAATTCAAAAATTATAAAAATGTCTCACAAAATTTTAAATAATATGTCCACTTCGCGATGTTCCCTGACTTTTCTTTAGGTAACAAGGAATTTTATTTTCTCAAATGATAATGAACTATGGTGTTTATTAAAAGTGGTGCCTCCTGCTAACACAAGAACAAAATAAATTCGGCCGTTTTAGCAATATTTTGATACAAATAATTTTAAAAAATTATCTGTTCTCACTTGGCGGAGATATCTTAAATACTTATATAACAATAACACATTAAAAAATCATAGAATTGAGCACCTCCTCCTTTTTTGAAGTCGTTTAAAAAGACAATTCATACTAACTAACAGTAATTTAATAATGATGTTTATTTTTTATGGAAGCTGTATTTGTAGAGTTAAATAATAATTGGAATAACTCGTTTGACAAAGATGCTGCAAGAAAGTCTTGTTACCAAGTCTTAATGATAATAGAATAGATCAATGCAGCACGTAAATACGAACTATAATCGCTGAATTATTATAATTATAGTTTTTTTTTAATAATGATAGATATTAGATAGCTACTGCATACGTCATTCATACATAACATACATTATCTATATTTTTCTGGGTCTGCTTGTTATTTTTGGCAGAATAAAATAAACGATGAGGATCATCAAAAGGATCTATATTCCTGTAATCTCTCTAAAATTACGCTATAAGCTCTCGCGCAAGGCTCATTTAAGAACACTGATATGATTAAATAAACGATTCTACATGGACTGACTTCGGAAACGTTTGCCAATCCACAAAGCAATGATCTGCCAGCAGACTGAAAACTGATAGAACTGAAAACAATATTATTTACAATACTTTATTTATTTGTTATAAAAATACTCATCTCTTTAAATTATAGGTACATGTCCCAATAATGATAAATGATAACCTAGTTATCAATCAAATATATTTTATCTATATCACTATCGCTGTGGCGGGCGTGCAAGCGCAAACCTCAAAGAGCGTGAGAAATTCAAATATTATTTTTGAACGAAATAACTCGGCCAGACTACAAAGATAAAACTGAAATGAGGTGTATTTTGTAAAAAAATATATACATGTTAACATTTTATGTAGCTAGAGTAAAAAATAACACGTCATTTGAACATGAAAATAATATTTTACAAAATAAACCACAAACATCTGAATAAAAACCACGGTCAAATCAGCCAAGGATTTTGCGTTATGGCCTACATGGTATACTTCATTCATCGGTTCATTAGATCTGTGTTTTGTTTTAGTCGTGTAATGTAAGTCGTCGTAACCGTAAAAACAGAAGTAAATCAATGTTAAATATTTTTTAAAATATCTTTAACTGAACTTAAATTTGATGACTGTTTCTGTATGATGCATGAAATTTATCATTTTTATTTCTTTTAAATACATGAACAGAACAAAAAGTAAACAAATGCTACTTGAATCAGCATGGCTCAGATAATCAGATTTAATAATATTCAATATTTTATTTTTATAATGTAAGTAATACTTTTATTAATAATAATACATAGTTAAAAAAACTAAAAAACACGTTTCCTGTCCGCCACCTTGGACGTCCGCCATATTGGATTTAAGTCACGTGACTTTTTTTTCGTATTCTTGACAGCAAACCCTTTCATTTGATACCCATATCATGGGGGTGGATTTCAAACAGCCAGTTCGCCATCTTAGGGAGGCCGCCATATTAGATTTGTAATGACGTTTCTTAGCTAGTCATGTATTGTCATCAGAACTCAGAGCGTGTGCAAAATTTCATCCTAATCGAAGACCGGGAAGTGGGTCAAAATAAGATTCCAAGATTTTTTTAGATACAATAATGGGGAGGCCGCCATATTGGATTTGTAATGACGTTTCTTAGCTAGTCATGTATTGTCATCATAACTCAGAGCGTGTGCAAAATTTCATCCTAATCGAAGACCGGGAAGTGGGTCAAATTAAGGAATCAAGATTTTTTTAGATACAATAATGGGGAGGCCGTCATATTGGATTTGTAATGACGTTTCTTAGCTAGTCATGTATTGTCATCAGAACTCAGAGCGTGTGCAAAATTTCATCTTAATCGAAGACCGGGAAGTGGGTCAAATTAAGATTCCAAGATTTTCTTACATACATAGTTACTTACAAGTGAAGCTAATATAAAGCGTGTAAAAATATCGCCTAACCTTTTTATAATACCTAGGTACTCGAGATTATCCGGAGCTTGACCACGCATTGACAAATGTAATCAACCACTTACGACGACGATCAACGCGCAGACAAGTTGAATAGGTAATTGCCTGCCTTTGTACAATAATGACAAGCGGATTGTATACGTGTGCGCGGGCAATCTGTGCAAAAATACCACTTAATCAGAATGCAGCCAGGATTATGCAGCATTATACTATACTATACATAATTCATTGGGGAGTGAGTGAGTATGTGTGATTGGTTTATACATATTATTACGTAAATCTTGTCAGCTGCCTTTATTCTGAATCTTATCTAGACAATATGAATGACAACATGGATGGATGACTAGTAAAATAAATTATTTTCCTTATGTACCTGTCAGTAGAATGAACAAGAATCTTTGGCGTAATTTGGCTTTCTAAATTTACTTATGCTACTTGCGATTTTTTAAAGTCTGTTATTCTAGACTTGTATGTTAACTGACTTTGTATTTTTTCTTCTATAAAGTTTAGAATAATTGATAAACATCCCACAAAACATTTTTAATTTTAACTATCCAATCTGTGATCCATTTTAAGTTACTATCAATCGGAAAGTCACTGAATATAATCACAAGTGGCTCTTGTGATCTGTAATCAATTTATATTACACATCTTTACGAAGTATCACTGAAACTTAATATCAATCTCTATATCTCAATAGCGAACATTGACTTTTGTTTCGATGCGTTTTTCTGATAAAAAATATCACGCTCATTACGTTATGCCAAGTGTAATGGAAAGCTTATTGCATAATTACTTATATTATGTAGGTGTGTCTAATTGTTATGCTCTACTCATGCAGTTGTTCGTACGATTTGGTAGTGACCCAAAAATTCGATTTACTTTATGTCGTCACGAATGTCTACAATACAGCAACGGCTTGTAAAACTTATCAAGTAGGTCGAGTATAGTATGGTGAAGAGAAATAACACTTTCAATTTGCAAGACATAACAAAGACAAGATACCTACCACATTATTTTTCACTTACATGTATAAAAATATCACTCCGTAACCGAAACATTAAGATCAATAAATATTTTAGAGTTATCAACCGCTGGATTATGCTGGATGGGATTCAGTAAACGGTCTATTTTTATGCTTTTAATGAATCGCTTGAAAAATCAAGCGATTCGCAATTCGCAAGTGACCCAAAGAATTAGAATTAAATGTTTTATTTTAAAAAACCTACACTGTTGAATTTGTTTTTAAAACATAGTGTTAATTTTGAAAAGACAGACTATTGCGCTTCCGGGTATTACTATTCAAAGGTATATTTTTAACACTTAACTCTAAATTACATCCTTTTTAAAGGTTAATCAAAAAAGAAAGAAAGAAAAATCATTTATTTTAAAATTACGACAAGTAGTTGCTCAATCAATATTATTCAGACTTTAATATTTTCTAACATAACATAACAATCTATAATCGAGGGAAAAAGAACATTATTTTAATTTTTTTCGGTATTCTTAAAAAGCAAATGTGATAAAAAAAAATCGTTAATAAATGAAGTAATTTATAATTTTATAATTTTCTTAACAGATTTTTTAAATATATTTTTAGATTCTCCACCTTAGTCCGCTACTGGTTTTAAAATCTAACTTAAAAACTGGCGCGAAAATGTACAGTAGGCAGCATATGCGGCTGGACTTATTGACCTTGAGAGCGCCCGTATTCCGTAGCGGTAGGTGTGAATTTCGTAGTGCGAATGTCCAGCCGCATGTGCTGGCTTCTGTACCTACCTATTTACAAAACCTACACTTGTAAAATAGGAAACTAAACTTGTTTTTCATATCCATCCATTATCTCTGAGAGGTAAGGTAACAAACACAGCAAAGAACTGAGATGCTTTGTAATCATTCGACCGGAATTAATTGAACAATTTGACAAATTAGTTTCCTTTTTCCTGATTCGTGGTCACATGACCATCATGTTTTTCACACGGAATTGCCTAGAAAGGTTCTATGCGCTAGCAAAAACAATGCTAGTATTGGCCACTGGCCGGCCTAAAAAAATAAGATTACTAAAAAGAATGAATCCTATTTCTTCAGTGCGACTCTTGTTAGATACGGATCGGACGGATGTTGTGTGTGGTGTGGCTGTAGTGGAAAACCCACAAGGGTATGTGGTCTGATGGCGAAAATTCGGAAAATTAAATAGATACTTAGATTTTATGTAGACGGCCCCGTGTAGCCTAGTTGGTAGAACGCCCGGCTTCGAATCACAGGGTCGCCGGTTTGAATCCCGCCCAGGGCAAACATTTGCCTGTTGTTGTATATTCAAACAGCTCGCCTGACGTTACGGAGGTTCTGGGTTCGAATTCCGGTGGGGACTCGTCGAACATATATCACTTTGTAAGACTTTCCTCAGTTTGCTTAGGACATTGCAGGCTGAATCACCTGATTGTCCAAAAAGAAAGATGATTCCGTGCTTCGGAAGGCACGTAAAGCCGTTGATCCCGGCTACTATCTACGGATGTAGGTAGTCCTTTATGGAGCCATGTCGGAAGCCTAAAGGGCTTCACACACAGCAGCTATAATGTATATTATTGTGCATTACATTGTTCGTTACATTATAGCTGCTGTGTGTTGTCTCCTGGCGATTTCTATGGAAAGATGTAATGAGATGTATCGTGCTATAATGTAAAGATGTACATTATAGCTGCTGTGTGTGAAGCCCTTAAGGCGGCGGCTCTTCTCTCTCTCTTTCTCTCCCTCTCTCGGTGGGAGAGAGAGGATCCAGCTTCAGATTTTGGGCTCTGTCTAGGGCTCTTTTCTACGCGGGCCTTTTATACAAACGACCCGGTCGTGGTGGCCGATCTTCGGATGATGAAATCTATGGTCAAGTCTATATCTGGATACAGGGCTATTGTCGTCTCTTACGATATCTGCAGAACAAATGACTTGGTTTGGTTGGTCTACACAAAGAGCTAGGAAAGGAAAATCAGCGTGCTTCTAATAATTAATTTCCTATTAGGTATAAGTATAAGCGGTACGTATCTCTTTCTCTTTTACTCGTATGACGACGACGACAGCGGAAGGACATTGGGAAGGACGCTGCTATATCAGCAGTAACAACAACAATAGGTACCTACCTATTACAAAGTTATCTTGTAAAATAATAATAAGACAGTATTATCAATCACTAGCCGATCTCTAACATTTTAAAAAATATCTTTAGACTATTATCACAGAGTAACTAATATACTTATTATGATAGATAGACGCAGAAAGTTAAATAACTGAAAAAAATCTGAAATTGAAATCTTAATAAAATGTGTCGTTATTGACATTTATTTTACAACACTACGAAAGTAGAATAAAAATATGTAGTTAAAAAAATAATTATGTATTATTAACATTATTTTGTTAATAATTATTGTTTCAACAACGCTTATCTTAAGATTGACTTCGGATTCGGAATTCGCAACCAGTGGTTGGAGCTACCAAAACTTATTTAGGCAGAAAGCCGAACCTGGACTGTAGGTATGTGCGGAGCAGTATATCCATGGCCCACGTAGTGTCTTGTCCTATCTCAGCAGGACCTGATGGACGCCAAAAATAACGCAGAAGAAGTGACTAAGTTATGTGCCGCAAACATTGATATACTAGGTAAAAAAGGCGCCTTTTTACCTAGTATATCAATGGCCGCAAACATAGGAAAGAATAAATTGTACGAAAAATCTTAATAAACTTAATAAACGCCTATTAAGACTACAAGAGAATTAAAGTTGACACAGTTAAACAAATTTTGCTTAAACAAACAGATCAGGCGTTATTTTTTTAAGGCATTCATCCAGTCTTCATTGCAAAATATATTCTGCAGGCGTTCGCAATCACTTTGCTATACTAGTACTGTGAACAATCAATCTTTAAATCCTATATTAATAAGAAATAATTAATACAGAATTGAATAAAATCTAATAACTTATTTATTACAAAAAGACGAGGCCACAACAATAAAAGTAGGTATACAAATGGGCGGGCTATTGCTGATTCGATACCAGGCAACCCAAACAAGTTTGTTCTTTTGCATTATGTTTGCGGGGTGACCCGGTGACCCAATAACCAACATGTTTGAAAAATAGTAATTTCGTGTCAGGAAATAATACCTATATGTTAAAAGATATATTATAGTGAAATAATTTAATTTTAATGTTGAAGAATTATTCTATTGCTTGCTAGACGTTCTACATTTAAAGACCGTTTAATTATTTTTAACTTGTCTTTAGATGCATCCCTTACAAAACAGTAATTATATATTAATTTATGTATATTAGGTAACGACCGGTAATAAACTTGACCTGTATTTTTTTCCTGTTGCCTCCACCATAAGCGTAATGCCTGAAGGTTGCGCTTCATCAAGCATATAAGACAGAATATTAGGAAAATGAGTAGTATTAGGCATGAGGCAATATGCCGGAAAAATCGGGGACAGAACAGAATATAAGCGTGTTATGTTAGTCAAATAACACAAAACCTCTCAGCTTTGGTAACTCAGCCCATAAAACAGATTTGTTTTTTACAAATTGTCTAAGCCTTCAGAAAACTTCCAGAACAAAAGTAGTTTAGATTCATGGCCAACTGACACGTTATTTATAGGTTAGCAAAATACAAAAAAACATTACACGTTTAGAAAATGATTTTGAGGATTTTGAATATAGCTAGAAACGAAATATTTACCGAAAGCATTGCTATTTTGTATAGGAGTCGAAATAGCCACTTTGGTCGGTTTGTTAGTAGTTTTTTTTCTTCCTTTGCGTCAGACATTAGGGTGACGCTAGGTATTTACTACCAAAAGGGATTCTGCTTAGTGTGGACTAAGCAGAAACCCTTTTGGTAACCACCTTTTAGGTACCTAACAATAAAGCTTGCCCAGACAAGCGCCAGGGGAACCGAACTCCTCAGTTTCAATAAAGAGGCAGATCTACAAACGCCTAGATCCGAATTTGTCTTTAACAACCTGTAGATTTTGCGACACAAGCGTAAAACAAAGAATATTTCAGATCAGACCTAAGGCTCATACTCTAGTCTCCACCGAGAGACATCCAGTGTTAAAAATGAAACTCAAGTAAATCAATAAAAGTAATAAATTAATAAAATCATTTTATAAAACAAAAACCTACAAACAGAGTAAATATAAAGCATCCAAATAGTGTACATAATTTCAAAATAACTTAATAACTAGTCCAATAGAAAAATAATTTTCAGGTCGAATAGAAGCCAAAAATAAACAAGAAAAGTGGAGAAGAGAAGTTCCATATTTCGAAGTTCATCGTCAACAGCCGAAACAAATGAACAATAAGTTTAGCAAGTCACTACACATATACGAAAATCTGTGACCTAAAGACGGACGTGTATCATTAAATTTTAAATTCAACCGATCAGATCAGTTTTGACACTAATTATTAAGTTTAATGATACTTTAGCTCAAATCAGAGGAAGACGGCATTAGTGGGATGCTACTTCAGCTTATAGGCAAGGATCTATATGAATATGGCTAAAAAAGCAATTGTCGAAGTGTTAGGAAACTTCATTTTTTGATTGTTTCTTGTACAGCGAGCAGTGCCCTTTAAATCGATCTCCAACATAATCCAGTGCCCTTGTTCACGTTCATGTAGACCCTTGACGGACTGTACTTAGTACGTATCATCATACAAAACCGTGTAAAAATACTCGCCTCCTCTACTTTTTAACACTAAGATTTACGCAGTGCGCTTCGTATAAAATGGCATGCAACTATAAAACTTACACCGAGCAGTATATATTTCGTTGATTTTGTTACATTGAAGGATGCCGTGTAAACACCAATCGAACTGTACAGGTTTGTTGGACCGACCCCGCAAGCTACGTCTTCGTATGTAACAGCTTGTGGACGCAGGACACTAAGCAGGTGGATGTAAGCCGCGTGTCCTGCTTCTAAAGCCGCCGTGACGTCACCTTCACCATAGATATCCAACGTCCCCCATTCCATATGGCTCGGAGTCGTATCGGTAACCAATCTGCGAAAACCAGCGTAGCGTCCTATACACGGGACATAGATTTTCCTCACCGGGATCTCGGCGTACGAGACTGGTCTGCTGGCTTCTTCACCAAAAAGCATGACGAGTTGATCTACAACTTTTTGTTTCGAATTCTCTTTATCTTCTGTAACTTTCAAATATCCCACTAGAGCAACATATTTATCACTAGCTCTTGTTTTCGTCATCACAGGTCTTTCCATGGCCCAAAGTATTGGGCCTCGTATGCTTAGGACGTCTCCACTGTAGCCAGATTGCTGCCAAAAGTTCGTCTCGTATTCGATAACGAATTGCGTAGCTATGGAGTGCTGCATATCAGACGCCAGTCTCATTTCTTCTTCATTCACCAATTTCGTCTCCATCGTGATATCGCGCAGCTGATCTGGCTTTAAAGCCATTGCCAACAAATCGCATACGTAATCAGTTTCTCCTATTGCTGGTTCCAGAATCACCTGTTCGTCCGGAGATGTTCTGATCTCTTTAATAGGTTTCGTTGTCACTATAGCATCTGCAACACTTTTCTGGAGTTTGATTGTGAGCCGTCGCCTGAAGTGGCTCATGAGCTTTCCTCGAAATCTTACATTATCACCGTCAATGAGGTTACGGCAGCTGCTGACACGATAGCATTGATGAAGATAGAAAAGGACAGAAATCTTGTCTGCAGTTGTTCCGCAGACCAGCTCCACGATTGTCCGCATGATTTCTCTAGATGTATTGAATGTCAAACCTTGACACAAATGTGTCTCCATAGTTGTTTCGTCGAAATATTGCAACCTTGTTCTATCCTCTTTTTGGGTTAAGTCGTAAACGTGGAAAAGGTTCTGCATGCTGCGGTCGATAAGAGTTTGGTATTGCAACATTTCGAATCTTTCTACGAAACCTAAAAAATCGAATTCGTGAAAGTTATGTTTGCAAGTGACGACGCTCCCGTTTGTGTTTTGGAATAATTTGCGCAAGGAATAGTCGATGTTTCTGGGTTCCAGACTACTTGGGAGTGGTATTCGGAAATCTGTGGCATATTTTTCTAAGTAATAGCGAGCGATAGTATCCTGTACGGGGTATCTGGGCGTTGGGGCGGTTGGGATGGATGCTTCAGACTTGTCGTCTTCATCAATCTCGTCGTGGACATCTTGGAAGGCGACTGAGACGCCTGCCTTGCCTATGTGTCGTGCACCAGTCTGGTCTAACACTACTACGTCCACAGAGTTACCGAATTTCTTCTTCAAGTTGTGCGCAGTCACGATGGCCGGCAAACTGCATCCTAATATGATCACGTCTGCCTTAATATGATTCGTAAAGTTTTTCCGATGTAGTTTTTCGTATTTCTTCACCATTGGCGTTATGGTGGAGTAAAATTATTTCATGATTTTCATTAATAAACACGAAAAATGATAAAATGTCAGTACCTGGACACACCTGGACATCTGTCAATGACATCGTGTCTTTTCTGACATTGTCTGTCAAACCACAGATAGGATTTATAAAAAAAAAAGTTTTGAGCAGTACTATCTACAAAACAGCTTTCACTATGTGTGTGTGTAGGTAAGTTTAGATAGGGTATCGAAACTACCTCACAGAATGCTATCTACCTAATAAGAAAAATAAAATAACGATAACAATCGAATAGCTCCGATCATCAATCCCATCGTCATCATAACCCGAAAAATTTCCAGGAGCTCATATTTCCAGACGTGAATTCTGAAACAACACCTTTTCATTTCGCATTGCATGTTAGTTTGCTATGTCTGCATGCATTCTTTTCTATCGTATTAAGGGGCTCCCCTATGCTAAGTGGCGCCGCCATCCGTTAAAAAATAATAACTCGCGAAGTATACATTTTTTATAAAATCCGGACGGTCATTTTAAAGATTTGGTGTTTTAGGATATATATGTCACCGTAAGATTATAATTACCGTTAGATTACAATCTATCTAGCGAGATTGTAAACTATCGAAAAATTGTGAACCAAACATACTGATTACAATTTAACAGATCATTTTTCGATAGATTGTAATCTATCGAAATTAAACCGTAAAATTGTGAAACGGCATAGGATGGAACATATTTGTTTGTTTTTTCGTTTATTATCTAATTTAAACAATCTGTTTTTAAGTGAATTTCAATTAATTTCATGTTGAAAATAACTCACTGCTTTATAATAAGTTCTATGAAATTATTGTGGAAGTAAATTAATCCATGATTAATCGAAGAATAGTAGTTTGAACGATAAATGAGTTAGTGTTAATCTCCAAAAATATACCATAGTATGATGTAAAAATTACTTATTATCTACTAAATAATAGATAAATACTTGATGTCACAATTCTTGAAGTGCATTAATTTTATTCAACTGACGCCTGTGTTTTATTCCCAACAGTATGGACATAAAACGGCCTGTTGTAGACCGACCAATCAGGAACAGCCTTTAGACAGTTGACAATTTAACGCGCGACAGATTGTGATTTAACCGTTTCACTTCGATAGATTACAATCTACCGAAAATTAATGCGTTCAATTGTAATCAGTACATTTAGTTCACAATCTTTCGACAGTTTACAATCACGCGAGTTAAATTGTAATCTAACGGTTTTTACAATTTTACGGTGACATATAGAAGCCATCAACTCTGTTAGTTTGAGTTCGATGAAGTTACAGATAGAAAATTTGCCAAAAGTGGCCGTTTTTAGCAAATTTTCTATCTGTAACTACAGCGGACTATAATAAATACAGTTTATGGCCGCTATATATACTATAGCACCAAATCTTTAAAATGACCGTCCGGATTTTATAAAAAATGTATACTTCGCGAGTTATTATTTTTTAACGGATGGCGGCGCCACTTAGCATAGGGGAGCCCCTTAATAAAGTGTATCATTTTAAATCGGAGTAGCTTCCCGCCTCGCGGCTCCACCAGCAGCGTTATCAGTTTTTCCCGAGGGAATTAGAAACTTTTCCGCAGTAAAAGGTAGCCTATGTTACTTCCCAAGGTCAATTCTATCTTCATATTAAGATTCATTAAAATTGGTTCAGTAGCTTCGGAGCCTATTTGATGCAACCTAACAAACAATTAAACCTTGAAGAAAATAATAGATATTATTATAGAAGAAATGTACTAACACACATTTTCACGGGTTTTCTCCATGATTTAGTTTTTAAATTGAGCTTACCGATATTTCGACCGGGTAATGTACACTGAGAATTTATACATTTATTTATTTTTGTTTCAGGACATAGGCCTACCCGAAACATTTATGACGTGACTCAGTCTCGATATTTACGACCTAGATCCATACACAATGCTTCCCGCATCCAGCGACTTCCCGCGACCTCCATCGTCGTCGTCGCCATTTTCTTTCTAAAATAAAGTCGCTAATATTTTTCACCTATACATTTTTCACAGGTACATGCTGCTCCAAATCTTAATCTTGTTGTGTATAAATTGTTGTCTCAGAAAACACTCATCTAAAAAAAATTAGGTATAGAATTAGAATTAATTAGTACTACAATCATTGGGCACTAGGTTTTACTTTAGTAAGAAGTAGCATCAGCAGATGTCGCCAGTCATTGTACCTAATATGCGCTAAGTATACCTACATTGACGAGACGTGCCAATGCCGCGCCCCTGACTGGTTCCGAGGTCAGTAACATTACGTATTACACGACTACGTCACTTCCAGCGTGCATGTCAATTTGCACATCAATAAAATGTTCAAACGCTTAGTAACAGTAGTGGGTTTTTAACGGTTTTATTTTTAGGTAATTTACCATTCTCTAAAAGTTGTGTACAATATATTAAGACGTGTGTTTCCCTGCTTTAGATAAACACAGTACTTTACTTATATAATGATTTTTTAAAAATAGAGTAATAATATGAAAAAAATATTAAGGACTGCCCAAAGCACGCTAAGCTGATCATTTTGGTCTTTTTGCCGTTCTTATGTCTATTGAAGTAACTACGCACGCACTTATGAGTAGGTACCTTGCACTCATGACTTTTGTGTTGGTGAAATCATACTTCATCCAATTCAATCTATCAAATCTATCAAACAATATAACATACTACTTCCATTTGCGGTCAGCAAACTAAACTTTATTGCGCGCGCAATCAACATTACTCTCAGTTAAAACGGTTAGATTTTAATTTAGAAATACGCGTGCGTGAATACGATACGGGCAAATTCTGGTAAATGAACTCGAATTTTTAATTGAGCACATCTAAACTTTTCTGTTTTTAAAGAATATAAGATAAGAATTAACTAGACTAAAATGGCTACTTAAATTAAAGAGTTATAAAAAATAATTAGGAAGCATTCAAAGTTATGAACTTCAAACAAACAGGGGTACAGTCAAAGATAAGTTATGCAAGAGATAAGAAAATATTTTTTTATACCATAGCTAACCAAAAATTTCAAAAGTACAGACGGACGGACGGACAGACACATAAATCATCCTTATAAGGCTTCCATTGTTTCTTTTTAAGTACTATATTCTAACGTTCACAGAAGTTAAAATTTCCTCAATAAATTCAAAGATAAATTTTTAATTTTCTTTAAACACTATTTATTTCTTATCTGTATTGTACTTTAAGATGAAAGAGAGGGATATGAAAAAAAGTTTAGATCTTAGAGTATAAATAGAAAATTTTTAGATCTAGAACAGGACTGCATGAATTAAGGCCAGCCAGCATATTTAATATTCTAACCCAACTTGTCATCGTTAATTCTGCCAACAACAGCGCTGTGAGCTCAATCTGTAGATGTCAAGTTATACTCATCGAATGCAACTTGATTACTATTTTGTTTCAGAACAACATTTTTTTACAGATTTATAAGACTCTTCTTATTGACGAATAAAAACAGGCCTGTAAGTTAGAACCCTCTTATTATTTTGTTTATTATTAAGTTTATCATCTTCGCTTGACAAAACTAGACCGATTTTTGGTGCACATTTTGTAAATCTGAGACCGATTTTTGACGAAAAATAAGTTAGGAATTAACAAAAAGTTTTACAAAGTAGGTATTTACATCATGCAACATAGTGTAATATTAGATGAAAGGACTTGTTGCGATAATCTATAATATTAATTTTCATACAATTTAATATTAATAGTTTTAGAGTTTTTTTATATAAGCGAAATTTTATTGAAGCTATACCTAAAATGAAACAAAAACTGATACACAATACAACATTCGTATGTGTAGTAATAATCAACCTCTGCTTCGAAGGCAGGCATACTAACACCATACTACTCGTACCAACTAGACTTCGGGTACTTCGGACTAGTTTAATGTGTTATTAATATAATTATGATCATACGAACCTAGTCCAGTGAAGCTTGATTGGTCGTACTTACCATTTTAACCCCCGAAGAATAAGAGGAGTGTTATAAGTTTGACGTGTGTATCTGTGGCAACGTAGCTCCTAAACGGATGCGCTGATTTTGATATAGTTTTTTTTTGTTTGCAAGGTGTTACAATCGAGAGTGTTCTTTCTTAGCTATGATCCAAGAAAATATCTTCAGCCATTTGAAGATTATCAGCTCTTCTTGTTGTTGAAAGGATCAAGCAACGGTTTTTAACGGGGGTTTTAAAAAAAGTTATTTATAAGAATATCCGGTACGCTGCACGCAGTCAGAGATTGTGTCGCAAAATCAGATATAATCCGAAACCAAGGATATTATAAATACTATCGTTGTACTATAGTACTCATAGCATCCTTGTCCGAAACTTCATAGCGCGTGCTTAGATAAACGGTAATAATCTATATCTTATATCAGAGATAGGTACGTAATAAACATTATGTGATTGTTTTATTATTACGCACGTAATAACCATTTGTTTTGCAATTTTTTTCTGTTGTAACGCCAACTTAGCTGGTACTGGTAGCTAAACTACCTTTAAAAAGGTTCTTGAATGGCGGCTGCGCGCCGGAAATCATAGTGTGGGGTGGTGTGGGCAGGCCCCCACAAGGTGGGCATATTTGTGCGAGGGTAGTAGGAAGATACTGGGCCCCGGGACAAGCAACACTGATCGTATTGGATAAACTGAAATAAATATCCTAAAGTTTTTTTTCTAACTAGGATATTTATTTAGTTAGTTATCTTTGGAGAAGTTTGTAGAGGCCTTGTTCAACCGAGCAGAGAAAATCTTTCAATGATGACGTGTAGGTAATGTGTGAAGCTGTATTAGTGGCGGTTCCTATAAAGTTTCACACGATACGAAAGAAGAAGGCCTACCTAGCAAGCTTGCATGACTAACTAAAAACCCCGCCACAAAACGTTGTCTTGATCCTTTCAACAACTAGAAAAGAGCGAAGAACATTCTTGATTGTAAAACCTTGCAAACAAAAAAAAAATAGATCAAAATCGGCGCATCCGTTTAGGACGTCAGACTTATAATATAACACCCCTCTTTTTCGTCGGGGCAATAACTTTACCACGTTTGTTAACCACCGAGGGGCTCGAGCCTACCCTGATATCAGGGTGAATAGGCCTTAGTCGACCACGCTGGCCCAGTGCGGGTTGGTCAACTTCACACACAACCTTTGAATTTTTTCACAGGTGTGTACAGGTTTCCTCACGATGTTTTCCTTCACCGTAAGAGCGTCGAATAAACGTACATATGAATTCGAAAATTGAAAACACAGTGGTACGTGCCGAGGTTTGAATGGAAGTCAACGGGCTTAGCCACTTGGCCATCGACGCTCTTAACTAACTAACTAACCTTACCACACTCAATTTAAATCCTAGTGGTGAACTTGTGAATCTGGTTGGTCGAGAGATAAGCCTCGCCGCGATAGGCAATGCGCGCCGGCGCTAGTCGCTAGGCGCGCGAGACGTGCCCACGCGCACGTACGCCACTGCGCGTGCGCGGCTCCATTCGCGCTGCACGGACTGATGAAATTTAACGGATGAATTGCGTGATTTTGTTTTTAGCTGAGCATTTCGTGATTACTAGCTTAAAAGTTGTATAAATGAATAATAGTCTATTTTGGACTAATTCTACAAACGACTAAAATACTCGTAAAACTGCTACGCTTAGAATATTCAGATTCTGTTTCAAATAATAAAACATCAGCAAAAATCTTAATCTAAATAAAAACTGTCATCTCTAACATCAACAGCCTATTCTGATACTAAGCCGACGGCGGCGATGAGAACTCAGTCTAGAAAGATCCTTGGGCTAGTTAGTTAGTTATTAACCCTTCAACTCTCCCCACCGAATTTACCTTGTATGGATAACGGTGCAAGTAGGTTAACCAAGAAAAAATAACTCGTAGGTACCTGATTGATTAATCAACAAAAACCGCAGTTAATAAAAACAAACAGAACACCGTAGTCGTAGTCGTAGCACGCCGTAGCAAGAGGCTACGGGCTACGAATCGCTACGCGAACCTGCACTTGTAACTTGTTTGTTGCTACAATAATTTTAACGTTGCAGAATACGATTTTACAATAATTTATTCGTGTGATGAACACTAATAGGTATTTATATAATATGTATGTATACGTATATCCGCTGCCTGATACCCATAGTACAGGCTCTGCCTAGTTTGGAATCAGATAGCCGTGAGTGAGATGTCCCCCATAGTTATTTTTATTTATTTATTTATTTATAGGTTAAATTCAGAGCAGTCTGAGATTGGTAAGTACTATTGTTGACTGAATAAATTTTTTTTTTTTTATCGTCTTTGTAGTTGAAAAAATATTTCAAAGCTGTAACATTATCATATAGCTAGACTATTTATGTTCCTCGCTTTACATTTATTTTGTAATTTCTAAACAGAAATCCGATCCAGTCCCTGAAAATCTCGTTAGCAATGACCTACTTTAACTAATCGTGTCGTTCGACAGTGGAAACGCGCGCATCTCGTATAGAGTGCAAAACGAATCCAATCCCGTTGCAATGTCGGCTGTGCAATTGCATTGAGGGTCCGTCATTCACAGTTCAGCTGATGAGCTACATTTCATGACCCGATCTAGACTATACAATGTAAGAAGACTCGTGTAACACGGACTCAGTTGCCTACACATAAGTAACTATATATAGTTACTACTACTAAATATGTAGGGAATCCTACTTATGTTGTTGCCAACGTGTAAGTTTAAAATACAATGAGTCTGTAAAATAAACTTTCTCGAAATCTTTTTTTTTTAGTTTTGATATGAAATGACTCGGCCAGCTCATATCAGAAAGCAGAATCAAAATCAATCATTTAAGGGAAAGAGGAAAGATTTGTATTTTTGTGTGTATGTTTGTAATGAATGAATAAAAAAAATAGTGTGCCGATTTCAAAAATTCTTATACCATTAGAAAGCTACATTCACCCTAAGTAACATAGGCTACCTTTTACCGCAGGGAAATACCTCATTTCCACGTGAAAAACTGTTAACGCGTACGCAGCGGAAAGCTAGTTATTAATAAAGGTTATGTTAGATTAGTGTTCAACGTTTGTTTTACTTTTTTTGGAAGATAAAAAGCTTTGCGTGAAAAGCGGAAAGCTGCTAGAACTAGAACCTGATGAATGCGGGCTACGCAGGATCAGTCGTTGTGGAGATCATTTTGAGGGAACAAGTCCGGTGAAGCTTGATTGGTCGTAACTTTTCGACACAAGCATAGGTCAATAAAAAAAAAATTGAGGTAAAAAGTCCGCGAAGATGGCGAAATAGCGGCCGTGTAAATGATTCATCGTACGACGATTCGGGCACTCTTGTATGGAGTGCAATTACTTGGTATCTTTCTTCTGTGCTATCAAGCTTCACCGGCCTTGCGGGGAACGGAAAGCTCTATCCCAAAGTAGTCATATACCAACGCGACTAGTGGCGGGGAGAGGGAGCCTCGTACCACGGCCTAGCGCGTCGATACACAGACAATCATCGTGAAGGAGATGCCTAATTAGCAGTGGTCGGAAAGAGATGGCCGTTTTCCAACTTGTGTTCTATGCACCAATAATTTATTTTCTCCGAAGTTAAGAATAATGTAAAAATAAAATATGCCACGCCTCCGCCGCTGGGCGGGTACGGGCATTGTTACCTAAATGGCATTCTGTAAGGTATATATATATTTAATTTTCGTCTTTGAGCATCACTGATACCGTAGGCATGTTCTAAAGTCACGTTACTTAGAAATAATATTATCTACTTAGATTATGTACAGTAACCAGCATATATGCAGCTGGTCACTTGCACTACTAGATCCGTCTCGCTACGGGATAAAGACGATCTCATGGGCGCTATTTCAAAAATATGACATATTTTGTAAATTACAATGACAATTCGGTATAGTATGTGGCGTCAACCAGGATTCTAGTACTTATAACATCCTAGGGCGTCAAAAAGAGATTATACTTAGATGTTAAATCTCAAAATGTCATTGTAATTTACAACAGTCACGTTTATGAAATGGGGCCAAAGTTATGTCCAGCCGTATGTGCTGGCTACTGTACAGTTGATCGGTTTTTTTAATGAATCATCATCAAGTGTGACGCTTGTAGGAACATTGACTAAGGTTTTGGCAGATGGTTGGTATCAGTTAATCTGGCGTCACTGAATCAGTTTGTTTTCCAGTTGCTATCTACGTCAATCTAGTTTACAATCGTGTGACGAGATGTTATTATCAATGCGCATTTTGTGTCAATAGTTCGTGTCTGGACTATATATTATTATTGAAAAAGCGTGTCAGTCTTTATGTTATATGTTATGTTATTATATAAATTAGTAATTTTACTGTCCTTCTCAAAACGTACAGCTAGGCATTACATATACCTATTGTTTTATCATCAAAGAAAATAAAAATCATAAATATTATGCGGGGTCATCTCATACATGTCTATCTGACCCCAAACTAGGCAGAGCCTGTACTATGGGTGTCAGTCAAACAAGGCAAACACGAGTGCTCATCTCACGAATGTTTGCCCTGGGCGGGATTCGAACCCGCAACCTTGTGCTTCGTAGGCAGACGTACTACCAACTAGGCTACAAGGCCAATAGATAATGTACTTTCAACGTTAAGATACAAGGCTAACACCCTCCACACACGAATGGAAGACGCATTATGGAAAGCAGCGAACACTGCTTGTGTGACCTTCAGTTGTTATCAACTGCGATCCCCAATAATTATTGTTATTACTCGTATAATCAATTATATTATAATTATCTATAACTGCATCTTTTTTTCAAAAAACTTGACATTAATAAGCATTGTCACCTTGTGGAGAGCCTGCCCGAGCTACGTTTAGAAACGCGAAATTATCTAACTGTAGGCTGTAGGGTACCCAAATTTTTGCAAATTTTGTTTTGGTGGACCCTAATTTTAAAAACTTTGCAGTATAATTATTTGATTATGGTATAATAATCCGTCATGAAATTGAAGGACCGTAATCTTTTGACCATAACAGCTGTTATTAGATTTTAGCAAAGAATGTGTTAGAAGATTATACAGAATATGTCTGCATGTTTTAGGACCCACAGTAAATAATATTAGGTCTCCGCTACGGGGTTTAACCCATAGAGGTAGATTTTTTTTTGCTTTTTAACTAGCTTTACAAATTTTATCGTGGTAAATAAATAAATAAATATGTAGTAAATGTGGTAATGATATATTTCTCGAAGGTAAGAAAGAAGTAAATGTCCATTCCCATTATGTCATCTATCATTCATTACCTAGTATAGTCCAAAGATTTCTGACAAACTTTTCCTTTTTTTATTTGACTAATTTTTGAACAATTTTTAAAAATATACCTACCTATTTTATTTAGACTAAGTAAAATTATAATATTTGCATGTCGAATGCTGATCGACAGAATATATTGTTACTGTATTTTTTAATTTAAGACGTGTACAACCTTTACATTAGTTCTAGCAAATAAACATTATTATTATTAGAACAAAACAATCAAATGACCGTCATTATATGAAATAACCTAACAATATCCTTCGATAGCCAATGGAAGGAAGTAGGTACAACTCTTCCACTCGCGCGTCACCTAGCCAATTGACATATCCTCTGAGCTAGCGCAGACCAGACCACCTAGGTAATAAGACTGGGGAGAAGCCGGGAAGACTCGCATTACTGATTGGTGAGGTTGCTATTATTGAAACGGTGGTTTCACTGGTTGTAAGGTAGGATAACCTCGAAACACACATGATAAGCAAACAAGCAATGGTTTCACTGACAGTCTATGCAAGTTTAATTCATAGTTGCTGAAAGTTCGCATGAAATTATAAAAACTCGTAATAGTGCGGGAGCCGGGGGCCTAAGTACCTACCTCATCGAGTACCCCAATAGGCTATCTCTAGATCGTTAACCGACACCTAAACACTAATAAAAAAAATGGTCTGCCAGAGCCGATCCGGCCGGGTCATCGAAATTTTTAACGTATTTTTTTCGTGGAACCTACCTCATAAAGTACCCGAATGAAAGTGGTGGCATCAGTTAACCATTGATTAATTATGTATAAAAAAATTGGTCTGCCATTGCGCAGCCTGCCGGAAGTACTTGGCAGACGCCCTGGAATGTGCCCATCTGACACCCTTCACCTACCTCATCGAGTACCCCAATAGGTTATCTTTAGATCGTTAACCGACACTTAAACACTGAAAAAAAAATGGTCTGCCAGAGCCGATCCTGCCGGGTCATCGAAATTTTTAACGTATTTTTTTCGTGGAGCCTACCTCATAAAGTACCCGAATGAAAGTGGTGGCATCAGTTAACCATTGATTAATTATGTATAAAAAAATTGGTCTGCCATTGCGCAGCCTGCCGGAAGTACTTGGCAGACGCCCTGAAATGTGCCCATCTGACACCCTTCACCTACCTCATCGAGTACCCCAATAGGCTATCTCTAGATCGTTAACCGACACTTAAACACTAATAAAAAAAAAATGGTCTGCCAGAGCCGATACTGCCGGGTCATTGAAATTTTTAACGTATTTTTTTCGTGGAACCTACCTCATAAAGTACCCGAATGAAAGTGGTGGCATCAGTTAACCATTGATTAATTACCTATGTATAAAAAAATTGGTCTGCCATTGCGCAGCCTGCCGGAAGTACCTGGCAGACGCCCTGAAATATGCCCATCCGACACCCTTCACCTACCTCATCGAGTACCTCGATGGGACCAACGCCAAAAAATAACCAAAATGCCTGTGATAATGGATCACTATAAGTCAACAAATTGGTAAAAAATTGTGGGTTTTTATTATCTGTTTAGCGTCCGTCCACTGGGATAAAAAAATACTTTTGCAATATTAACCTTTCTGTTCTATCAAAATCTGTCAATCCGTTAACTGTAAAAAGTTAACGAAGAGGCAAATAAAAATAAACATTTTTACATTATCATAGTATTTTATTAAAAGGACATCAGAAGAGATGTCAATGATAATCAATCATTTTAGAAAAACCTACGAATTTTAATTTTTAAATTTTTTTTTCACATGACGAGAAAGATGCTAAGATGATTTAAAATAATTTGCAAATTTCAAAGACGCTGACGATAAAAGCGATTGGGCTCAAAGCCAGCAAGTTTAGACTCTACCTATAGCGGTTTATGGTTGACGTTTGATTGTTAGTTGAATGGATATGGGATGCAGTTAATTTGCGACAGGAATTGATATTTGCAACGGGTGCAGCGACCTGCTACAGTTCTTGATCACGTAGGCACATCTTTGAGAGGCATGAGGCTTTCTGATGCGAAAAAAAACATATTACAGTAGACTCGCTAAGTTAAGAGCCGTGTCAGTCTGACGTCACAAGATGCGCAGAAATCAAATATCTTGTGACGTCATACCATCGAAATAGCGTCAGACTGTTGTCAGTGTACTGGCGAGTCTACTGTACCTTAGTTTAAAATTAACAGAAAACAATTTAATGCATGTATGATAATCACTACATAGTATAAAACAAAGTCGCTTTTTCTGTCCCTATGTCCCTATGTCCCTATGTCCCTCCCTTTGTACGCTTAAATCTTTAAAACTACGCAACGGATTTTGATGCGGTTTTTTTTAATAGATAGAGTGATTCAAGAGGAAGGTTTATATGTATAATACATGCATAATATGCTTAAGGATAACCCACAATAACCATTTTCCCGTGCGGAGCCGGGGCGGGTCGCTAGTGTATGATAATTTGACGGGCTTCAAATTATACGATTGTAGTTTATTTTACCTAAGGGATCCCCTCACTAGCGTCTTTTGACCATCGTCTTCGTGCGTCACGCATGCAACTTATTATAGTAATAGATTTCTTTTTTTTTTAGATAGATTTTGGTTGATCAATTTTCTGCTTATTTTCTGACGTTTATGCTAGCTAGATACGTAGTGTCATATACTTTACTATATGAAACATAAAACATACACATACATAAAAATATAATAGCAATATAAGGTATGTAGGTAGGTACAGTACAAGTTATGTACAGTATTCAGCACATGCGGCTGGACATTTGACCTTGAGAGCGCCCGCATAGGGGTGAATTTCGTAGTGCGAATGTCCAACTGCATACGCTGGCTTCTATACAACACTACAAATTTTTTTTTGTTATTATAACATTTTTGTTTTGTTAGCAAGCAGTTTTCGCAGTAATTTTCGAGTTTGGTAAATACGTAATAATATAATAATGTGGGTCTTCCACTCCGTCACACACAATTAGCAATTACATTTTGTTTGGTTTAAGGGTTTTATTTTTGTTTTACTTATGATTATGACCGGTTTTTGAGTTGTGCAACTTGTTTGAAAATGTAAAGTAGGTAGTAACTATATATAAAATAGTTTCGTAAGACAATAGCATGACAATTATTTTATTTATTTTATTAGAAAAGGTCGGTTTATAAATTTTAAAATAAGTTTGTTTATTGGCAACGTTATAATTACACCCATGAATAAAATACAATAAAATTATTGTGAAGTAAGTAGGTAGGTAATTTGTCATGTAACGTATTTTTTACGTCCTTGTATGCAAAACAGTATATTCTATTCTATTCTTATTAAAATTATATAGGTTTTTTACACAAGTACCCCTCGAGCGGCCTCAGAACACTACCAAAGTTAGAAACGCATAGTGGCATATATAAACTAACATAAAAAAAAATTTTTTTTTTATAGACTATTTTCACCACAATTTTGGGCAGTAGATATAATATGTATATTGTTGCAAAAAAAATCTCTACTGCTGATCTGCAGGCCAATTCCTCTAAATAACTGTAACGATATTACTGCGCGGCGTGTGCCAAAATGAGCATATTTTGACATTTCGGTATTCTCTTAAGCAGTACTAGCGACGTACTGCCGCCGTGGCGCAGTAGTGCAGGAATTGCTATTCCACTAGCAAAAAGTGCTCGGAACTGCACGTTTGGTGCAAGATTTGGTATTCCACTAAAATATTTTGACGTTTGAGTCGCTTTGGCAGCCGCTTTGTCGGCGTATCGTCACAGTAGTGTAGAAGTAGGTGTCGAGCAACTTTTGCTAAACTTTAGCATGGTTTATTGAAGTTATAAGCAAATGTTTGTGTTACCTTGGGAAGAGTCAGTGAATTATCATGAGTGCGTACTCACTGTTAAACCGCGAATAAGTCCCACAGGCCACCGGGAGCAGCGGTACCTCACCCTTTCAAATGTCTCTCAGAGACAGCTTTTGTAAAGACTTATAGGCTCCCTGAGAGTTTAACCTTGCAAATTATGAAGATTTTTAGCGGCCGCCGCACATATAGAATGATAAACGAAGTGATACGATACGTCTATCAATAGAAATTTAAGTAAGTATATAGCTCTTCTCTTACCTGTGTTATGATGACATTATGACTTTAAAATACCTGCCTTGCCTATTTAAAAACTATTAATGCGGGCGGAGGCGCAGCGGGAAGCTGGTATTCATAAATTTACACTAACAATTTGTAATTTTGTAGATATGTGATGTTGATATGAACATCTTGTGTGTGTGGACTCTAGTACCCCTGGCTCTAGTGGCCCTAAGATTATCTGTTTATGTAAGGTGAGTAAATAGTAAATAAAATAAAACATGTCATAGTACAACTCATTTAATACTCTCAAAATGGTTCCACAATGTAAAAACGGTTTATTATAATAATATTTCTTATACTGCAGTCTTTAATACAATAATGGCGTTATTTTGCAACTCACAAGACATGACATAATATTCACCTATTTTGCATTCCAGGTGATAGTGACTAACTACTACACTGTACTACAATACAACATAATATTCAAATACTGAAGCAAACACCCCAAGAGGCACTTAATAATCAAAGCTTCTGCCCAAAACATGATACAATAATTGTTGTTAGGGAGTCATTTTTCGATTCAGGTTCTTCAGGTTGACTTTTATATTCATTAACTTGTTAATTCATTATCTCACTAGCTTGTATTCTTCAAATTGTAACTGTAAAGAAGAAATAAAGCAAAAATAATAAATAATTTTAAAAAATAAAAAATTAAATAAAACTAATTTTATTGTTTGTGATTGCTTCCTCTTCCTTTGTGTGTTACATCAACCCAACTCTTCCTGTGAGTTTCGTAGTTGGCTACTAAAGGAATATATGAGAATCGGCAGCAACAACGTTAACCTATGTAATAAATAAGAAATGCGATCTCCATCCAGTCTGTAAAGTGTGGGAGTTGTAGCAACGGCTTTCTTCTGTGAGAGAGAACCCTTAGTTTTTAGATATGGGTTGTTGTAGTGGTGTTTAATGGGCAACAAAGTTTACGAAGTTGATTTTAATATAAGCAACTTACGTTACATGAAATGGCACCTCCTGTCACCCACTGGCTGCTTTTCAGCCTTCACTGGCTATTAGTACTCCGAATCCTTTTAATTAAATGTTAATTCGCGGGCACAACAAACGAATCCAAAATAAAATCAAAATATTTCTCCATAATAGATTTCAATTCAACGAAAACGTTGACAGATATGATGACATATCCATTTTTTTAAAGACTGGCTTCTAGTTTTTGGCTAAAATTATTGATTTCGTTCGTTCTCGTACCATTGGTAGAAATAAATTTTATGGTTATGGCAACATTACACGGTACAATCCTGTTGCCCCTAGTGGTAACGCAGCAGCGCAGTTGCAGTGTCGTTCTATAGCAGGATATTTTAGTGGAATACCACTAGAGGAGCGACACTGTTCCTGCACGACTCAAATGACAACCGTGGTCGTGCAGTTGCAGTTTTCTAGTGGAATCGACCTGCTGGGCGCTTTCTTTCACACGATAAAACTGGATAGTCAAAGCTTCGATTTGTATTATAATTGAAGAGTCAAAGTCATAAAGATTTTATTATAATCTGTGGTCAAACTAGTTAGTAAAACCATAAAACGAGACATACTCGAGGCGGGCTTTAGATATCACAAAATATGTCTGAGTGACAAATTCATCATTACTTACATTTTATTTTTATCGTTCTGTCTTAAAATAGACTACAAAAATAATTTACATGTGATGTGCGGAGACAGTGTCTGACTGGTCACATACTACTAATGTATCTTTGGTATTGTTTTATTAATAGAAAGTTGACTTCACACGTGAGGAAATCACGAGGCTTCCACATAATATTATTACAAGCTAGTATAGTTCCAAAGTTCTGTATTCAGTTGTAATTCAAGTCCGGTGAAGCTTGATTGGTCGTACCTTTTCGACACAAGCTTAGGTCAATTAAAAAAAAAAATCTGTTGTAATTAAGGTACCAGATTGTGCGTGTCAATCTAAACTGAATAAACCTTATTATTTTATTGTACAGTGTACTATTCACAAAATTAATGGTATTGAGAAATAAATAGAATCATTGCTTAAAGTGGTGGCCCTAAGATCCTATATCGAGTATAAGTTATAATACTTCAGTCAGTGCGAGATCTGAAATAATATTTGAATTTTTCAGGCTTTGAAATGTGTTATTTAATTGCATAACAATGGATAAGTCATTTGATAAACGGGTTTTCCTAATATTGAATGTGGTCACAATGTAATATGAACTGCTTTATTTAAATGTTATTTTTCCTGTGTTGCACCGAATTTTATACTTTTTGGTATTCACGCATTCAATCCAGTGATTTTGGTTTGACCGCTCGCGTTTCCTATTTTTTTCCTCTAAATTAACTGATATAGTATTTAATCAGTTAGTATTAGACAATATTATAATACTATAATTTACTATAATTTGTTGTATGCAGTCAGTATTGTTAAGAGATCGCAAATAACCAAAAAAATATTTAAATTTTGGCTCCCTTGTTAAACCTTTTCAGAAGGCATATATTTGTAACGTCGTCGTCAAGGGGTGTTTAAACCAAGTTTCAAGTTTTTTTTTTTTTTTTTGTTAAAGATTATTTTTTCCCAAAATAATAAATAAATAAAATATACTTTACTTTATGCGTCAAAATGCGTTAGTACTATTTTTTGTGATAAAAAAACTTACGTTAGTTCTATCTATTTATTTTTCAATTTGTCTCTAAGTTTAAAATATGCGCAATGACGTCACATGAACCCTGTACGAGTACAGTATGTTAGTAAATCGTACTAATGATGTTTGACTTAAGAAACAAGACAGTCACGAATATCTTTATCTATAAGATATTTGGTGATTGAAGTAAACAAAACGTATAAGATATAATTTTAAGGGCCTTTTAAGTGATTTCTTGAGCCTACGTGCGGTTAAGAAGGTACAACATGGAAACACACGGTACGAAATGTGGTACGTGCCCGTTTAAGAAACTGATGGGGCTACAAGGCAAAAGGTTAGTAGTACTCTTATTGCTTATACTACACGCCGCTTTTTTTCTAATTTGTGCTGTTAGGGTAGGGTAGTACACATGTTTATATGATGTTACAATTTATGTAAATAAGGAATATTATAGCCATATTAAATTTCTATGCTTTCAGCTACATTTATATTTTATTTTTAACTTTTTAGTGTAGGTTAGGACCTTGAAGGCGGTTTTATATATTTTTTAAATTATCTTTTTATTGTTCTATCTTTTCTTGTAGGTAGGTATTCTTTACCATTTAAAAGTACTTATTACAATCGTGCGGGTTCTTACAATACGTATTACCTTATGTTTTCTTGTTAAGCTCAATTAGAAAACAGCCGCTCGCAATGACAAAACCTTGTACGGAGCCCATTAACATTAAATATCTCGTTAAAAGCAGCTAAAATCTAGGCTATTTCACTATGACTAATTAGGCCTTACGTCACGGCTATAAATAACCGACCGAACCGACTAAAAAAAAGGAATTTGGCGATTTGACGATTAGCAAAGATTATACTTTATTTTTTAAAAGTTGCAACTTAACCTATTTAGCGTTCACCAGACTAATTAATCACCAACAACTGCGATCCCCTTCCCTTCCGAAGGAGACAAGCGAGCGGCCTTCTACACTACAACCCTACAACCTGTATTCCTTAATGATAGTGGTTTAGTTTCATGAGTACTACCACCATGTTGCGGATATACAACCAGTTAAATTTCACGGTGTATTAGTCCTAGAGATGTGTAGGTAATGCGTATGATACCTATCACAAAAGTAATATCACCCTAAAAGGTAATGTAATATCACACATTACGCGATTAAGAGCGTCGGTGGCCTAGTGGCTAGGCCCGTTGACTTCCATTCCGAAGTTCGCGGGTTCAAACCTCGGCACGTACCAACGTGTTTTCGATTTTCGAATTCATATGTACGTTTATTCGACGCTCTTACGGTGAAGGAAAACATCGTGAGGAAACCTGCACACACCTGCGAAGAAATTCAAAGGTTGTGTGTGAAGTTGACCAACCCGCACTGGGCCAGCGTGGTCGACTAAGGCCTATTCACCCTGGTATCAGGGTAGGCTCGAGCCCCTCGGTGGGGACATATATGAGCTGTTAACGATACGCGAGTATTGTAACCAGTACACGTGCACATCACACATTAGCTATTAAGGAAGAAAATCAGCTTCTTTCGGGTCAGTTAGTGAAAAATAAAAACAAAAACACTTTTTTTGTGTGCTATCTAACTCGAGTAATGCTGTCGCGCGCAGGTAATGTTATGATAAAGTAATGTGCTGATGGTACGGAATACTACAGAGCATTTCTTCGTACTAAGTAACAAATTTCATTCAACATTTTGGGTAATGTTTAGGGTGATGTGTAATGGTACGGGGTGATATCACCTTTTCGAAAGTAATGAGTAATGTGATATGGCATTAAAACGTACTGTTTTGCGCATGTCTAATAGTCCTTTAGAAAACTGTCGATGAGCTGTAGTAGTAAGAGTAATGGCTTTACACGCCTTTATCAGACTTCTTTTTATTGCTTGCTTATACAGTGGTTTTCGAGGTTAACCTACCTCACAAACCCTGGTGTCGGAATTGTTGAGCCGCCTTAGGCTTCCGACATGGCTCCTATAACAACTACATCCGTAGATCGCCGGGACCAACGCCTTTACGTGCCTTCCGAAGCACGGAATCATCTTTCTTTTCGGACAATCAGGTGATTCAGCCTGCAATGTCCTAACCAAACTGGGGAAGGTCTCACAAAGTGATATTTGTTCGACGGATCCCCACCGGGATTCGAACCCGAACCTCCGTAACGTCGGACGAGCTTTTGACCACTCGACCACGAAGGTTGTCTTTTTATTATTTAGCAGGAGTCACATAGAGATAAAACAGAAACAGTTTTAAGTTAAATAGTGATTGAAAACCAACATTATCTCAAACTACGCCGTTAAAGTCTACCTACTGGTTTGTTTTTCAATTTATTTACAATGTTCTCTATGTTATGTTCCGTGTCGTACAAAAATAACGTAAGTAAATAATAGGTATTTATTTTTAGTATCTCGTAAATATGTCAGTAAATACATGTTTAACGGAATTTTAAATAGAACGCCCGCTTGCATTAACCTTAAAAATCGCTTAAGTTGATGTCTAAAGTATTTAGGTGAGATTTGGTGAAAATTTTGTTTGCTAGTAACCTTCGACGTTTTTTAAGCTTTAGTTAGCTTAGGTCTTTATTAACTACGAAAAGCTTAAGACAAGAAGATCGGTAGATAAAGTTTATCACGATTATGTCAGAATGAATATAACTATATTATATAGAGTTGTTTCCATCCGGAATTTAAATATTATTATTGAAGTTTGATCCGGAACTATTGTACAAACAAATCATTTATGATTTTATCAACAATCAGATTTTAATTTCAAACAATTTAATTTAATTTAATCTATTTATTTCGATTAATATACGTATGTTTAACAATCCGGCCGCCGAGTGTATACCTGTTTCGTTTTCATGTAAATAAAGCAGTGCCGGTCATTTCAGCGTTGTTATTTTACTGCTAGTGCGTGTTATTATTTATTTATATTCAATCTTCAGCCGCTCCTGTCGCCTCGTCAAGGTCCTGCCCCCCTACTATGTAAGTAGCGACAGGCTCGAGAAGTTGTCAAACGCGACATATTGACAAAACTATTATGGCTCTAATGTCACTATGTCGCGTTTGACAGCTTCTCGAGCCTGTCGCTACTTACATAGTAGGGGGGCTGGTGAGGCGCAGTAGTGATGTGCTGTTCCCGGGAATATTCCCACACTAACAATGCTACTTTCCGTTTGAGGCCAACTAGGACGGGTCAGTGAGACCTGTAAGGTCGGTCGGGTCGTTAGGTATCTAACTGGAAAAGACCAATCCGGTCTACCACATCTAGCCAGCTTGAACAGCATATTGAACGGGAATTTCCCAGGAATGGTGGGAATATTACCGCGAACGGTTCATCTATAGACATCCATACTAGCGGACCCCTGGGAGTCTGCCGACTGCCGACCACAGGTTAACAAACACTGACCTAGACAACCAGCGTGCGACTGTGTTACCTGTAAAAGAAGATTTCGAATGCACAAACGATTTGCTAGATGGGTTCCGCATAAGCGATTTTTCCATGTTGGTTTTTCCGAGTGGCATTTTTCCGCGATCGATAAAACATAATCGTCTTTAATTTTTTTTAGAACTGCATTGACGTTATAGTACGGCTTGCTAGCTAAAAAATATAAGGATATCGGTCCCATCTGGCAGAAAGTACGAAACTTGGCCTGAATGTAGCTGTCATATATGTGCTTCAATATCGATATGGAAACACTTCGAAAAATTATTGTTTCCCCCCTTTCCCCCCCCTTTTATCTCCCTCATTCTGGTTTTTTGAATTTTATACTAAAACGGTACGTCTGAGGAGTTTACTTTTCAGAGAACAAATCATCGTCGATAAATTGCCTACAAAACGATACTACATTTTATACTGCTAAGATTAATATATTTCTATATACAGCCATCAACGTATTATGAAATTTTAAAAACAGGCACACTTTTTTCTTCCTTACTTCATTTATAGGAAAACGACAAGAGTGGTGATAAAATGGACTGAAAAAGTCAACTACCTTATACATTAAGCTAAAAAATTATATTTATTTCATAGTCGTAAAGGCATTACTTCTAGAGTTACAGCTCACCGCGTCTGACTCAAGTACTGATTGAAATGAAATTTTGCATGGTGGTGCCTTATATACTCGGTCAATATGTTGGATACTTTAAAATCACGAAAAAAAGTGGGATAGTTAAAAATTAATACGGAAATGTCGAAACACAACGCAAGCGTAGCCGCGGGCAGACAGCTAGTTTTACATGTAAATAGACTGTGGCCTGGATTAATACATGGACTGTTTTATTTCTAATTAGAAAATCTGAATCTAATCTACGCGAAACAAAGTTAACAGAAAGATGGTAATCTAAAAAGGTAAAAAAAAGAGTACTTGAGTCAGACGCGGTGAGCTGTAACTCTAGAAGTAATGCCTTTACGACTATGAAATAAATGTAATTTTTTAGCTTAATGTATAAGGTAGTTGACTTCTTTAGTCCATTATCACCACTCTTGTAGTTTTCCTATAAATGAAGTAAGGAAGAAAAAAGTTTGCCTGTTTTTAAAATTTCATAATACGTTGATGGCTGTATATAGAAATATATTAATCTTAGCACTATAAAATGTTATATCGTTTTGTAGGTAATTTATCGACAACTATTTGGTTCTTGAAAAATAAACTCATCAGTACTACCGTTTTTGTAGAAAATGAAAAAAACCAAAATGAGGGAGGTAAAATGAGGGAAAAAGGGGGGGGGGGGAATCATTTCCCAGCGTGTTTCCATATCGACATTGAAGCACATATATAAAAGCTACATGTATGCTAAGTTTCATACTTTCTGCCAGATGGGACCGTAATTCAGGTTAACAAGCCGTACTATTAACCAATGTCAAAGAAATAATAACATAAAGGAAAATTACCATAGCAAATAGTCAATTGTGTTTTAGTTTCTATTTCAGGAAATATCACTTGTTTACATCACAATTTTATTATATTTTCGTGCCGATGGCTTATTAATTTTTATGGTAGGTAATAATTATATATTTAACGAGATATTTTTTTTATTTTATATCTTCTTTATTGTAGGATCAAACACTTAAAATCTAAAACAGAATGTCAATGACAAATAAAAAACATCCTTCAGCGCGTCTCCTTCAAGCATAGTTCCCAGCACACTGGCGGCATTCCCTCATCATCATCATCATCATTTCAGCCAATAGACGTCCACTGCTGAGAGATAATCTTAATTTATTTGTGCGTTCTTATATAAAATCAAATCAAGATATACTATAGTACACAAAACAATGATATGACAAGTGGTACAGTAAAATACACAAAAAGGAGAAGGTAAATGGCGGCCTTAATCTCTAAGCGATTAAAATAGTATACCTAGTGTTATAAAAATGGTTTTTAATGAAAAACAGAAATGGTTTTTTTTACTGTTCTTACAAATTGATCAGTTGACCAAGTCAATTTGTATGGAAAGTAGAAAAAAAAAGGGATTTCAGAAAACTTGCAGAACAAAATTTGTTCAGTTTCTTGAGCTAAGTTATAACCCAGAGGTCTTGCATTATTTAATTAACGCGTAGTATTATTACATTTTTATCTTATTACTAGCTTTTCGCCCCGCGGCTCCGCCCGCGTTAAACATTTTTCCCGTGGGAATGAGGTTTTTTTTTTAATTTCTCTCCGTAAGAACCATCCTTGGAATTCAACGAACATTTAAAAAAAAAACAGCCAAATCGGTCAAGCCGTTTTCATGTTATGTCGTGACAACGGAAAACGGGTTTCATTTTTATATATATACTTAGATAACTTATCCTACGCTTGTGACGTAAAATCGACGTACCATGCAAGCTTCACCGGAATTGCGGCGGAAAGCTCTATGATGATGATGGATGAGTTAGTATTGCACCGGAAAAAAATCATCGAATAAGTATACATGAAGTCGACCAATACACTAGACAAACGTGGGTCGACTGAATAAGGTCTATTCACCCTATTACAAAAGTAATAGTTAAGCTACTTTATGAAATAAGATCATGGCAAGATATTATATTGTTTTGTCATTTTTATATCAACTCGTCCTATAGGTGTTCAATATTGCGGATTTCTGACAGCTTTTTAGACATTTAATTGTGAGATAGTCTCTTGTCACAATGCTTCCCACAGCGAATACATGTTTAACAGTAAATACATGTTTAACGGAATTTTAAATAGAACGCCCGCTTGCATTAACCTTAAAAATCGCTTAAGTTGATGTCTAAAGTATTTAGGTGAGATTTGGTGAAAATTTTGTTTGCTAGTAACCTTCGACGTTTTTTAAGCTTTAGTTAGCTTAGGTCTTTATTAACTACGAAAAGCTTAAGACAAGAAGATCGGTAGATAAAGTTTATCACGATTATGTCAGAATGAATATAACTATATTATATAGAGTTGTTTCCATCCGGAATTTAAATATTATTATTGAAGTTTGATCCGGAACTATTGTACAAACAAATCATTTATGATTTTATCAACAATCAGATTTTAATTTCAAACAATTTAATTTAATTTAATCTATTTATTTCGATTAATATACGTATGTTTAACAATCCGGCCGCCGAGTGTATACCTGTTTCGTTTTCATGTAAATAAAGCAGTGCCGGTCATTTCAGCGTTGTTATTTTACTGCTAGTGCGTGTTATTATTTATTTATATTCAATCTTCAGCCGCTCCTGTCGCCTCGTCAAGGTCCTGCCCCCCTACTATGTAAGTAGCGACAGGCTCGAGAAGTTGTCAAACGCGACATATTGACAAAACTATTATGGCTCTAATGTCACTATGTCGCGTTTGACAGCTTCTCGAGCCTGTCGCTACTTACATAGTAGGGGGGCTGGTGAGGCGCAGTAGTGATGTGCTGTTCCCGGGAATATTCCCACACTAACAATGCTACTTTCCGTTTGAGGCCAACTAGGACGGGTCAGTGAGACCTGTAAGGTCGGTCGGGTCGTTAGGTATCTAACTGGAAAAGACCAATCCGGTCTACCACATCTAGCCAGCTTGAACAGCATATTGAACGGGAATTTCCCAGGAATGGTGGGAATATTACCGCGAACGGTTCATCTATAGACATCCATACTAGCGGACCCCTGGGAGTCTGCCGACTGCCGACCACAGGTTAACAAACACTGACCTAGACAACCAGCGTGCGACTGTGTTACCTGTAAAAGAAGATTTCGAATGCACAAACGATTTGCTAGATGGGTTCCGCATAAGCGATTTTTCCATGTTGGTTTTTCCGAGTGGCATTTTTCCGCGATCGATAAAACATAATCGTCTTTAATTTTTTTTAGAACTGCATTGACGTTATAGTACGGCTTGCTAGCTAAAAAATATAAGGATATCGGTCCCATCTGGCAGAAAGTACGAAACTTGGCCTGAATGTAGCTGTCATATATGTGCTTCAATATCGATATGGAAACACTTCGAAAAATTATTGTTTCCCCCCTTTCCCCCCCCTTTTATCTCCCTCATTCTGGTTTTTTGAATTTTATACTAAAACGGTACGTCTGAGGAGTTTACTTTTCAGAGAACAAATCATCGTCGATAAATTGCCTACAAAACGATACTACATTTTATACTGCTAAGATTAATATATTTCTATATACAGCCATCAACGTATTATGAAATTTTAAAAACAGGCACACTTTTTTCTTCCTTACTTCATTTATAGGAAAACGACAAGAGTGGTGATAAAATGGACTGAAAAAGTCAACTACCTTATACATTAAGCTAAAAAATTATATTTATTTCATAGTCGTAAAGGCATTACTTCTAGAGTTACAGCTCACCGCGTCTGACTCAAGTACTGATTGAAATGAAATTTTGCATGGTGGTGCCTTATATACTCGGTCAATATGTTGGATACTTTAAAATCACGAAAAAAAGTGGGATAGTTAAAAATTAATACGGAAATGTCGAAACACAACGCAAGCGTAGCCGCGGGCAGACAGCTAGTTTTACATGTAAATAGACTGTGGCCTGGATTAATACATGGACTGTTTTATTTCTAATTAGAAAATCTGAATCTAATCTACGCGAAACAAAGTTAACAGAAAGATGGTAATCTAAAAAGGTAAAAAAAAGAGTACTTGAGTCAGACGCGGTGAGCTGTAACTCTAGAAGTAATGCCTTTACGACTATGAAATAAATGTAATTTTTTAGCTTAATGTATAAGGTAGTTGACTTCTTTAGTCCATTATCACCACTCTTGTAGTTTTCCTATAAATGAAGTAAGGAAGAAAAAAGTTTGCCTGTTTTTAAAATTTCATAATACGTTGATGGCTGTATATAGAAATATATTAATCTTAGCACTATAAAATGTTATATCGTTTTGTAGGTAATTTATCGACAACTATTTGGTTCTTGAAAAATAAACTCATCAGTACTACCGTTTTTGTAGAAAATGAAAAAAACCAAAATGAGGGAGGTAAAATGAGGGAAAAAGGGGGGGGGGGGAATCATTTCCCAGCGTGTTTCCATATCGACATTGAAGCACATATATAAAAGCTACATGTATGCTAAGTTTCATACTTTCTGCCAGATGGGACCGTAATTCAGGTTAACAAGCCGTACTATTAACCAATGTCAAAGAAATAATAACATAAAGGAAAATTACCATAGCAAATAGTCAATTGTGTTTTAGTTTCTATTTCAGGAAATATCACTTGTTTACATCACAATTTTATTATATTTTCGTGCCGATGGCTTATTAATTTTTATGGTAGGTAATAATTATATATTTAACGAGATATTTTTTTTATTTTATATCTTCTTTATTGTAGGATCAAACACTTAAAATCTAAAACAGAATGTCAATGACAAATAAAAAACATCCTTCAGCGCGTCTCCTTCAAGCATAGTTCCCAGCACACTGGCGGCATTCCCTCATCATCATCATCATCATTTCAGCCAATAGACGTCCACTGCTGAGAGATAATCTTAATTTATTTGTGCGTTCTTATATAAAATCAAATCAAGATATACTATAGTACACAAAACAATGATATGACAAGTGGTACAGTAAAATACACAAAAAGGAGAAGGTAAATGGCGGCCTTAATCTCTAAGCGATTAAAATAGTATACCTAGTGTTATAAAAATGGTTTTTAATGAAAAACAGAAATGGTTTTTTTTACTGTTCTTACAAATTGATCAGTTGACCAAGTCAATTTGTATGGAAAGTAGAAAAAAAAAGGGATTTCAGAAAACTTGCAGAACAAAATTTGTTCAGTTTCTTGAGCTAAGTTATAACCCAGAGGTCTTGCATTATTTAATTAACGCGTAGTATTATTACATTTTTATCTTATTACTAGCTTTTCGCCCCGCGGCTCCGCCCGCGTTAAACATTTTTCCCGTGGGAATGAGGTTTTTTTTTTAATTTCTCTCCGTAAGAACCATCCTTGGAATTCAACGAACATTTAAAAAAAAAACAGCCAAATCGGTCAAGCCGTTTTCATGTTATGTCGTGACAACGGAAAACGGGTTTCATTTTTATATATATACTTAGATAACTTATCCTACGCTTGTGACGTAAAATCGACGTACCATGCAAGCTTCACCGGAATTGCGGCGGAAAGCTCTATGATGATGATGGATGAGTTAGTATTGCACCGGAAAAAAATCATCGAATAAGTATACATGAAGTCGACCAATACACTAGACAAACGTGGGTCGACTGAATAAGGTCTATTCACCCTATTACAAAAGTAATAGTTAAGCTACTTTATGAAATAAGATCATGGCAAGATATTATATTGTTTTGTCATTTTTATATCAACTCGTCCTATAGGTGTTCAATATTGCGGATTTCTGACAGCTTTTTAGACATTTAATTGTGAGATAGTCTCTTGTCACAATGCTTCCCACAGCGATGAAGCTATATATTTATTTATTGTGTGTACGTGCTTAGAACCTGCAATCAGTAGTAAAATACTTGGAAACTGAATGGTGATTCGTATTAATTAATTAAATTAATAATTATGCGTCAGATTTAATTGGATGTATTGTTAAATAGTTTTCCATACCCGTCATCCATCACACAACGAAGTATTTAGTATCCAGATACTCCTACTAATAATCCCAGGATTATTTTATTCCGGCTCTGGGACATTAAATGGTTCGACATTTTCTGTAAAAATAATTTTTTTCTCGCATTAAAACAAAGCCAGTATTCTTTCTCATCATCATCATTTTTGTTGAAAAACGTCCTGAAATGATGATGATGATGAAATGATGCTGGATAAAGGCTAATCTAATACCTACTACCTACTATTTGTTTATAAATTATCTTAATTATATTTTATTTAATAATTAAAAAACAATGTAAATATGTGCCTCTTTTCATATAATATCTTTAAACGGCAAAGCAATCGTTTCAAATTTATTTGAGCTTTCACTTTTCCCTCAAATTTCAGTAAAATAATCAAAGAGAATAATAAAGTAATCAAATGTTTCAGTAACAACTACATAATACATTCATTATATAACTCAAAATTCAAAAGCAAATAGAGAATCGAAACATTCCTTTGAATCTCTATTCAAGCGCTTGGACCAATAGAGGAAAGTTTCATAAAAGCTTTATTATTACTTAAACATTGCTCTTACGTCAGCAACCTTTTATACAAAATTCCGTAGCCAGGGGCTTCCCGAGCACTTTTAGACAGGTTTAACATTCATATTGATATCTTGTTTACAATTATTTAATTAAGTGTGTATTTCCAAACTACCTTAGTCATAGCGGCACGTTAGGAAAGTGCATGTTATCTTACACTTTTGAATTAATTATTATGAAATTCAAAATAAGTAAGTATAATTTTATCATATAAGGGTTTTTTTGTACAGAAGTTGTAAAATTTGTTTTCCATAAAAATATATTATTATCAAAAATCATACCATTCTTTTTGCAACGTGCCGTAAATATAAATATCAAATCAATTGTTGGCGTTGCTTGATAACTTGTCGTATAGAGATATTTTAATCACGAGTTAACTTTTAAGTAAACCTACTGACGAAACGGCAAATACGCATATTTTCGTCTTTGTATTAGTCATTTTACCATCATATTAATGAAAAAAACTGTTATCTGAAGGCGTGTGCAAATGTTAGTGCAGGACGTGTACCCATACGTAACAAAACCAGATAACCAAGTAAAAAGACCCTCACACCCTCAACTTGAGCCTAAACGTTCATATAACGCTAGAGCTCTACCAAAATTGGACACACGTACCTCGTGGCTTGGATTATCACGACCAGCCAATCATGAGCTTCCATTTCGCCAATTTAAATGAAGAACGTCATGGCGAGAGTTCTTTCCGAATGGTGGCGCGAACACGTTGCGTTTGGCAGCGGGAGTGGGGGGAAATGTTGGACTTATATTCATGATCGGCCGCCAACCGCTTCAGTCTTAGCCGACCGCTCGCGTGACGATATCAAAAAACAAAATGTGTAACATGTGCACTCGTGACGTCACAGAGAGACGGCCATCAGAAGCGGCCAGTATGCCGACTCAAGAAGAAATTGAACAAAAACAGAATAATAATTTGGAGAGATTAAAGAAGAAGCATAATATAACGACAGATCCCGCTAATGAAGAAAAGCAGAAAGAGGTTGAATACCAGCCGGATCTTCTGGCGATGTCAACGCAGCTGACCAAAGTTGCGTATGACATTTGCAAAAGTGCTATGGTGCGGATGCAGGAGACCAAGGGCTATGTGTAAGTTCCAACGATTTTTTATATTAATACATACATTCTTGTAGTGTAGTAGAATAATATTTTTTCCAGCATACTTGTGGCTACTAGAACGCTGTCTCTTGACTAATATCGTGAACATTCTCTTCTCTTTTGAGAAGCAATAAAACTTAACACCTCATTTTTTTGTACTGACAGGCTGTTATTTTAGGTCTACAGGCCTATAAACAAAACAAATGGCAAATTTATTTATTTCATTTCTTTTGAGGCATTATTTTGAGTCAATTAAAAATTATTCTTCTTGTAACATTTATATTCAAAATTCAAATGTTTTATTTCAAGTAAAATTTTACAAATCACTTTTCGCCGTCGAGGCGAGTTCACAATTTGGCTGTCTTCTGTGGAGAAGAACTCGCCGTGAGAAACTCCACAAGCATATAGTTCCTTATTATCTGTCACGGGTATAACACTGAACTATCCAATAAAAATTTTTCACGCGTTAATTCGCACGGATTGTATCGTATGCGATCGCTCCGCGTGACTGTCTTTTGTGTGACAGCGAATGGTAACAACAACGGCGCGGCGGTCATTTCTTGAATGGTTTGCAGTGATTGTCTTCAATACCCAAACACTAACTACTACTAAAACTACTTATAACAGTACGTTCGTTAAGTGCTTAAAGTACCTACTAAGGGGCTCGAGCCTACCAATGTCTTTCGAGCACGCTGGCCCAGTGCAGGTTGGTCAATTACACACATTTTTTTGTAACTTTTTGCAGTTGGGTAAAGGTTTTTTACAGCCCCACATTTTCTCCATTGGTTCTCGGTTTAGAATATTATTCTTTACGATTAAAGATACACAACCATTGGACTAAACAGCAGCGTTATTTGTATAACCAACAACAACAGCAATCCCCATTCCGTCTCCCAAGCATTCTGAGGCTAAGGCAACACCAAAAGCCGTCCATTGATTAGACGAGCAAATAAGTTTGTTTATTTTGGGAATGTTTTACTAACGGATATTTTTACCCGACTACGGGGGGGTTGTAATTTTGACAAATATTATGTTTTGCTTCAGTTTCCATTGTTATAGGCGTTTTAGCACTAGATGAAACAAGTATCGTCTTCACGTTAACAAACCTATTTTCATTCAACACGACCGGAGCGTGGGAAAACGGAAAAACTCGTTTCAGTTTCAGTTTTATTTTACTACATTTCAAGTCGTAAGAAACGAAACCAAAACCAAGCGTTCACTTTTCACCGATAAGAAAATTATACACGTATTTTTATCGCTTATCGATCAAACTCTCTAGTTATGAGCTGCGTAATTTTTTTAAGTGCAAAGTCTGACTATTTCATAATTTTGAATATTTTGATGTTTTTTTATTTTTATTGACTAGAATTCTTCAGCACTTCATTTTAAATGGAAAGCAGAGCAAGTAGGTAGGACAGTGAGTATTAAATAATTTGGGACAAATTCGTCTCTAAAATTTAGGGCTTCTATGGTTTTAGACGGCTAAGATTCAGTTATTAAAACATGTAATTTTTTTTATATATAATATTTACTAGTGTAAATTTTTTTTTATTCATAATTTGTCTCAATACTTAGAAGTAAAAAATTAAGACACTCTATTTGTTACGAATAAATTGGATAGCTGTCAATCAATGATTCACAATCTCTAGATAGAGTGCCTGATAGGTCCGTTAGCCAAACTCATTACGAGGTCAACTTACTGAACAATCTTGCTGATATTTCACCTCGCTCTTAATATTAATAGATCGATTTAACGCATTTCACATTTCCTTGAAATATACCTAGTATTTATTGTGTTCCATTTGAGCAATTTACAAATATCTTTCGAGATTAGTCTATAATTAGATTTTTTTTTAACATTCAGCTGATATTGACGGTATTGCTTTAGACATCCGGTTCCTATCGTGTGCTATCGTGGAATTATAATATCTTTCTACTGCAGTCGCTGTAGCCGAAACCGACCAGGATAGTATATATAAAGTTTCTAAGTACATAAAGTGCATACACTGTCATTTATATTTTGCAATTCCTTTTGATACTTTGATCATGCGATTCGTCTTATTTCTGCTTCAATTACACAAAGTACTATTATATACTTCTGTGACGTAAGTACAACCTTCTCCGTTGCTCTTTTAGTGACAACACCTTGATTCTTCTTATCAGGCTTATTGTAAGACAAAACTTCTCTCTTCTGTTTGTGCTAATCATCATTATCAGCCCATAGCTGCTTTGCTTCCTCCAGCATATCTTTGATATAATCTAAACTATCAGTTACGACGTGTATCTATGTTAGAATCTTTTATCTCATTCGCGATATACGATAAACTGTTTATCTCGCTAAAATCGCTTACAAAAATAAAAAACAATATGAAATACTTGAAGATTACGAAAAAAAATTTGACCTACGCTTGTGTCGAAAAAGTACGACGAATCAAGTTTCACTGTATTTGCGGGGGAGCGGATGCAAATAAGATTTCAAAGCGATGATACTACGATTTAATGAAAATTATTAGTATTCAAAAAGTGGATTTCTTACGAACTTGCTTTCTTATTGTGAGAGTTCTGCACGTAAAACTAGCCCTAAATGGTTATAGATAAGGATTAATACTATAACAGTTAATATATAAATATACAGCTTTAAGACGCAAGGAAGACATAAGTCTCAATAGGTCTACTAACTTTACGCAACATTACAATTTCCTGGCAGCGGTTGTGCAAGCTTCCTCACAATGTTTTCCTTTACCTTAGGAGCATCGAATAAACGAACATAATGAATTCTAAATTCAAAACAAATTTTTTTGTTCCATCTGGCACTACATTTATTCTTTGTGCCAGTGCCAAGTTATTAGTTTCATTTATAAATAAAAGGTAGGGAAACTTATCAACACGAAAAACAGAGAAATCATAACGAATCTACATAAGGCAAAATGTGTTTATTTACATTTAAATATAATACAGTACTATTATAAAAAGTATAATACAGTACAATACGTTTGTGAATAACGAGAATCAAACTAATATAACGTCTGCCAAATGAGAAGCTTCTAAGCTACCGATGACGTCACGCTCTGCTGACGTATAATAGGTATCAAATAAAATAAGTCAAGGATTTTCAATAATCGCCGATTCTATACACGCGAGTGATGTTTACTAAAATAAATTTTGCACATGGCATTAAAATATAGGTCAAGAATTCAAGATCTATTTGTTTTGCTACTATTGTAAAGACATTGACCTAATTTGAATATCCCAATGGAATCTTAACGTTAACATTTTTTGGTTTACAGCATTTAAAAAATACTCATTAATTACTTCAATTACTACGACATATATCGCATAGGACCGACTTCACAGACCCTGCCTGTAAGAATTAGAAAAATACCAACCTCTGTTATCTATAAGTCTAATAAATAAAATAGTCTATCTATTCCATTCTTAGCCCACTGCTAACCTAAGTCTTATTCAAAATGTTGCCATTATCACCACGCCTGGTTTTAAAATAGAAAATCTATGGACATTGGACAAGTATGTCTATAAAAAAATCTTGTGCGGTGAGGAATGTTTATAACTATTTCCTCTATCGTTTTACTTATCAACTGCGATGAATAGACAAATAATGGCGCCTAATTTACGACAAGTTTACAATAGAATTTGATGTTATCTGTGCCAACTCTGACAAGTATTATTTACTTGAACATATTTTAAAAGCAGTAATTTAAAAAAACGGGAATTTCAAAGATATTACAGTAAAGAGACGGTCGTTATAACATATACATTATCTACCTACTTTGGATCTCTAAAGAAGAGCTTTTTGTTATTTTTATTATTAGTTGGTAACTATGCTATTTCAGGATAGAAGTTATCATTGAAATTCCAAACAAATTCAACCTATATTCTAACATAATTTATCTAAGAAAAAATATTTGAATAATTTGCCCAAAACTATTCATTATGATTATTTTTGCGAAAAATTTCTTCCACTCATTTGAATATCTAAAACAAACCAATATAAATAAATGATCAAGTCATTTACTTACCTACTTCCTGTCTTCATTGTATCCTATTAAAACTATTTTTAACAAACACATCATCCGTGTGTCTTGATTTCATTTCTATTCATGTGATGTAGAGGAACGGAAGTCTTTGAACCTTGGCAGTAAATCACACAAAACAGGGAAAATGGCGCTTCCGGATAAAATTCAAAATACTACCGCAAACCGCAATAGTACCTACTGGTGCTACTGGCAAATTTTATATAGGTAAGCTAATATTATATATTATAAACGCGAAAGTTTGTAAAGAAGAATGGAAGTTTGTTACTCTTTCACACTTTCAGATTTTAATGAAACTTTACAATAATATAGCTTCTACATACATAATGCGCTATCTTTTACTGCTGAAAAATCCCTCTTTCCCATGGGAAAAACTGTAGGCGGAGCCGCGTGGCGAAAAGCTACAAGATGTATAAAAGACTGATGATAGGTTACATAAAGTTAAGTATTTTATAAGTTACCTGGAATCAGAACCACTGATCATAAGCATATTATAACTATATAATTGGTAAAACTGTTCGAAAATGAAATTATATTATGATAAAATTTTCCTGAAATGACTTCCATTTTCTTAGATTTTAGTAACAGCCCATATAATGTCTTAACTCCAATCATATCACGAGCTCATCTGCTACACCAACACATGCGTGTTGGGTATCACTCAAAATACAATACTTAATTAATTTGTGAGTGTTGTGTACAATTGTTAAAGGGCATCAGATTAATGCTGTTATTTTGTTGTGTTTTTTTTCTTATATATTTTTTATTCTGTTTGTCTGTAATTGTACCTATTTAAATAAAATAAAATAAATAAATAAAATAAATACAATATACTTGACGTATCACGTGGTGTTACACCCAACATGTTTACAAAAAAAAAACAAACATTGCAACAACAATCTATCGAAGAACAGGAATCAGACTAGTAGAGTATATTTCATTTTACTGGCCAGATATAAACATGGGATGAAAAAAAATTACCATCACCATCACACCCACAAAAAAACTATAGCTCATGCGCGCCAATTTCCACCTTACCGCTTTGGCCTACTCCCAACTCAGTAAGTCACAAGACCAGCCGCCAACGTGAGTCCAGGCACGTAACTTCACCTGAACGAAGATGTTTATACTCGTTATCTTGTTATTGTAAACTACCGACTTTTGTCTTCTGTGACCAATGAAAAAGAGATTCGAACAATGGTAAGGTGTGGTAATAAGTAATATGTAGAGCAATCAGGCGCGTGCCGGCGACCGTGGGAGAGCGACAGGGGAATTAGAAATGGATTTTATTTTATTTGGTTTATTTTTACAATGCATTATACTGCATATTGAACTTTGAATTTTTTTCAAGATAAGATACGGTATAATTTCCGTGGCAGTCGAGATGACATTGGCTTATTCCGTTTTAGTCAGCTGTTCTTCAATCCTAAAGAAAATCTGTATCTATATTTTATTATATACTTATGTATACCTGAAGATTTATTCACTCACCCTGTTTGAAGATGGGCGTGTAGTACAAACTCTGATAACATCAATAAGTCCACAGGTATTATAAACAATGTTTTGCGAAATATTGAACACAGTTTAACTCTCAAATAGTTGGTGACTCAAGCATGCTTTTGGTTGTGAAAACATTTGGTCAAAGATGTCAACAAATTTTTCACGTTAATTGTGTGTACGTGATAGAATGACAAACAACAATAAAGCCAGGAATGGAGTGTAGTTGAAGACTTTTTATTGTTTTACCCCATGTAAGGGGTGTTTCCTACTGCAAAAGGATCTTACTCTAACCTTACTCTAACATTAACAAAAAAGAACTATCCGATTCGTTGCAGTTTTTCTGAAGTGATGTTGTAATTGTAAGCATATTATTTTCTTCTTATAATTATTATTTATTTATGTGGATATGAAACAAATTCGACCCAAGACTCTAGCTGGAGCTTATCTTAATCTTATTAAGTATATTTACATAAAAACAGGTCTGATTCAAATAAATAATCCAATGACTTTGACAAAATATATAAAAAAACAAAAATATTTTTCACATAACGCGAAATAACAATGGAGGAAGCTGTTTAAAATACTGATAAGTGTTGACTGATAACTAATCATTGGTTTGTGGAAAAATTTCTAAGTACAAAGTACAGATGTTATTACTCATCGTTCTGTTGCGATCAATATTTATCATAGAAGTTGATATTTATCTTACTAGAACGATCTAGTATTGAATTACCGAAACACTGATGCAACACAATCTTTAAGTTAGTGCGGTCTTAATAGATTTGATTCATACCACTTGAGAACTGTATCAATAGGTCAATTCAATAGATATATAGAGATACATGTATGTATAGGTATATGCAAATACGGATGTCAGAGCTCTTCGGTAGTACAATGAAGAGAAACAAAGTTTTAACTTCGGACATCGACCTTAGCACCTGGTAATAATAATATCTATGATAAAGAATTATAAAGTTACTTTATGAAATATAAAAAGTAACTAATCATAAATAGCCCTAATCATAATAAAGATAAATTTCATAAATCTTTCAATCATTGTTTAATAAAAAACATATTTTATGATTTTATCGCTTCTAACTCGTGCGCTAGCGTTGTTATCACAAATTATAAGAAACAAAGAAACGCCAAAGGTAACTAAAGGCAGAGAACCATTACACCTTCCTTCACTACACGTAATGATTTTCTTTAAGTTCTATTTCTTTCTAGTTCTGTGCCGTTCTGTTGAAAAGCTGCACTTCGCAGTAGGGGTGCCTATGAACACTGTAGTATATCGTGTGTATGTATATATCTTTACTTTGAAGTGATGTAAAATATCTAAAAATTAAAAAGTTAAACACTAATTAAACGTTTGTCAAAAATTTCTTGCATGAAAATCTCATTAAGATTTTTCAGACATGCACATAAAGCGGTTGGTTTTTTTAACGCTGTTTCGCTTTGATTTCATTTCAGCTGATGATTGTTTGATATAAATAGACAGGTACATACATATTTAAAATAATTTAAATAAGTATCATAGCCAAACATAGATTAACATATCAACAAACGTTCAAACGATACGTTCAGTTGCTGCTATCACAGATACAAACATTTCATATAACTGTCGGGTACGTCATGAAATTATTTCACCAAGAAATTATGCATCATGCCATATTATGGTAGCAGTCAGTTTATTGCATTTAAAATACCTCAAAAATAGTTTCCATGCTACAAGTGGGTAGGTAATAAAATAAGTCTTACGAGTTGAATGAGGTAGGTACGAGTACGTAAAATGTGATTACAAAGTCGTGCCAAAAGATTTGCGTGGGACCTGTAATGACCGCGGTACACTATCGGGACTCTCGTCCAGCTTCGGATTGTCGCTCTCGCTCTCACTTCAGAGCCGATTCTATAGGCGTACTCTCTCCCACTTGAGTGTAAAAGTCGTTATTCACTTCTACAGCTTCACTAAAAATACTTGAAATATTTTCTGCACTTTATTATACAAGCTGCTTGTTATTTGTGGCATTAACGTAATTGTTATTGGCATTTTGTCGGATATATTTTTGTATTTGCATTTTATTGCATTTTTATGGGTTTCTTTTTTTTTTGTGTACAATTAAATTAGGTATTAATTTATTATTGAATATCGTAACCGTCCGCCCTTCGGCTTCGCTCGAATGGTTATCATGTTTTCCGGGAAAAAAGGAACCCACGCTATAATCTAGCAAATGTGAAAAAACTCTCTACATACCTTCATCATTTCATACGGTTTAGCGGTTGATTTTAGATATACAAATATTGACATTTATAATTATAGTGAAATGCGATATAATAGTTAGTAGTCGGACCTATTTGAGGTCTATCCCTTGAAACGGATCGGATTTTCCATAATCCTCACGCTGCGTAACTAGGCTGAGTTTTAGTACAATATCCGCAGCCTTTGCGCGACTAATGTCCAAACATGAAAAATGATCAATGGTAAAAAAATGTCCAATCATAAAAATGACCAATCCGCAGCAACAGCCAGATTTGGTCTATACAGCCAGCCTCGATTTAAAAAAAGCCCATTGACTTCATTTGACGTTAAAAAAATAGTTTGCAAAATCTTACTTCGAATAAAAACCTTTTGATTTTACAGTCTTGAACATTTCTCGAAGCCGTAGATGTTTGTCGCCACCTACAGATTATAAAACACGGACATTTTGATCGGTGTTAATCTTTATACCAGGTTTTCTAACTTATCGATATTGAAACGCATACATTAGAATAAATTTTCATCGATTATCTTAATCCAATCGTTTACGTATCGATAAACTGTGTTTTAAGTAATATAATTTGAATTCGCTTACATTTATGCCAATAGCTGTTAAATGATCTTGTAGAGATAATTTTATCGATCGGTAAATGTTAAACCATGTTCATTTTGCTTGTATTTTTAAATGAATTCACAACATTATTTTTTAGTAAGCAAACTGCCCAAGTAACTCTTATATTATTTTTATAACGGTCAATTGAATTAATTCTAAATTCAAATTTATTCTTGATTGAGTCGAAGTCTCTTCATCGTTGAATGAACGCCTATTAGCATAATATTTAAAATTAAACACTGATTATAACTCTTCAAATGCTCATTACAAAACTTAACACATTGCTATCCGGTAGTTGCTACGACGTAGCACGTTCGTAGCGGTCGTAGACGTTGTCTACGCTACGCGCCCGTACTGCTATAAAAAGATACTACGATAAAATTATGAAATCTATTCATTCGATTTTTTTGTGCTCCATTATATGAGTTCATTAAAGAAAGAAAGAACATATTATCCGTAAATACCTCCGGAGTTGGAGTAATTAAAAATGATATACGAATTTAAACCAATTAGTATTCGACTTTTAAGGACAAATTTAGTACCCCGTACCCACCTAAAATATCAGTTGGAAAATAAAAATCCCATAGAATCAAGGATTATTAAGTACTAATAGTACTAGTAGTACTTATAATATCCTTGCATAGCATAAGGTATTATATTATCTGCGGTATGCATAGATATAGAAGTAAAGAAAAATTCTACCTCTATAGGTGGTATGATTGAACAGCATTATGTAGTTACGTAATGAAATTAAAAATCAATTACATTAGTGGCGGCGGCGGCGGTGCCAGCGATATTTACCTTTATAACACTGATATAAACTAATTTTAATACGGATACCCAAAAATCAAAACGACAGCCGACCACCCAAAAAAGCTATTTGTCAAGCTTAACACTTCAAGTAAAAAAGTAAACAAACTACTGGATTGAAACATAAAAACTATTCTTTTAAAATCAAAGGCCATACGAATCAAATATAGTAATGCCAGGGTGCTACAAGAACCTTTAAATGGTAATCAGAGAAAATCCATTCATATGTACGTACATCTATAAATAACATAAGTACGTATAGAACAGGTTTCCTTGATAACCGTCTGTAAGGTATAATTACCAGATATAAATTCTCGTACTGTCAGTGGAGGTATTACGCGGTAATTTGTACTGATGAAGAAAATAAAACAGGAATTTCAAATACGTTTGTCAAGCTTATACGAGTATGGAGGTACCGAAGCTCAGATTAGCTGTAAAAATCAATACTGAAGTGCAATGATTTAATAATTATTATTATTGATTTATTTCCAAAAAAAACAAAGTCAAATATCTAAGCCTACAATTTAACAATACAATTAAACTAATTACAGCGGACCAGGGGGGTTAGCAAAGAAACCTTCTTCAATAGTTTTCTAGAAGCGCTGCTTCCGCACAGTTTAATATCGTACAATGACATAAAAAAAGGTAAACTGTTTTATGAAGTCATACTAAACAGGACTTTCGCAGGGCTGCTAATAGGAGCTCATAGTACGATGAAACAGAGCAGGACGACTGTTTAAGAGCTCAAAGTAAGTACGTGCGGGCTATGTTTGGGGTGCTTTGGGGTCAAATGGCCGTGGGTTTGATTTCCCACATATTTATTTATTATTATTACATTTATCCACTTGCGCCCGGGTTATTCTACGACCCCGGCTTGCATTGTAGCGTCAACACGTGTATCATCATGACAGCACAGCTCTTATTCTTGCTTATCAATACATGAAGAAAATGTACCCACACTCGTTTGTTTCATATAATAGACTTTAATCATCATCTAAGCTTTACTATGAGAATTATTGTTTATTACTCAGATGTTGATGTGTTAAACAGCTGGTTGATAAAAGTGAAATCAATTTACGCACTCGCTGATACTCGTATGTATATTGTTAATAAGTTATCTATTGCAACTTAAAACCTCAACCATATGAACAGTGTAGTGTAGAGTAGACTATCTATAAGAAAGATATACTGACTGAATGAATACATAATTTTCTTTCTTCTGTGACGTGCGAATATAACTTTATCACTGGACATTCGCCATGATAAAAAAGAATAACATTTAGAATTTTGTAGCTTTTTTAATATAATTCTGTACAGTCTTTCAATTTCAACATACAGGTATTCTGCCTTGTTCTGGAGCCAGTGAAAAACCTTATATGAATTTTGTGCCTCAAATGCTTAAATGGGCTACTTACTCGTAGCACAGAATACCAAATAGTAGCTCGTAGTAATATGATGTCACCTTAATGTTATAATTATTACCTACTTATTTTTTATTTCCGAAATAATGTAAACTCTGTTCTATGAAAACTTATTTGCCGTACAATGCTACCTCTACCGCTAAGCAACATGGGTCAAATAACTCTACAGACACAACACAAGACGACCGGCCTTGTATTGCGTAATGATGATTATGACAAATATGTGACGTACCTATCTTACGAGTCAGGAAACTCTTTGTTGTAGACATGGGCTAAGTCGTTATTTTGCGATCACCGTGACTGTCGTTCCAGTTCCAAAAAAATCACTGTGAAAAATCACCGTGACTTTGTCACGTCGTTACTTGTCGGTTACATGGAACGACATTGGGCTTGGAACTTAGATAACTAGGTGGAACGGTTGAAACTTGGAATCATAACGATAGTCGATTATAGTTGAGCGCGGGCGAGAGTGACTGACTGAACAGTTGACAAGTTCCGTAATTACTAAATATTTGTTACATTATCCTATAAGTATCGAAAAAAATAATAATCAAATAAGACATTTTTTTATAGTTTCCGTGTCTACTATACTTGTTGCTCTGTCGTCGTCGCGCTCTTGCAATAATCGCCATATTGGTTATATCGCCGAATCTACCTACCGATGATTGGTCGCCGCCGCGGACCGGGCGGGAGCGCGGCCGCTTGGCGCCAACCGTGACAAATAACGCGCGGCGCGGTCGCGCTCGGAACGACTTGGAAGCCGCGAAGTAACAACGTTATTTTGGAACGTTGTTATTTTCTAAAAAGTCACAGTGACTTTTGCAGGCACCTGATCACTGTGACTTTTTCACTGTGACGTTATTTATCACCCAAGTCTATTGTTGATTCATTTGATTCCTATTGATAAAATTATGCCGTAATATAGTTTAATTTACATCTTGAAATTCTATTTTTATACATTGTATTGTAATGCTTCGCTGTGTAATTATTTTACTATAGTTATAGTAAGTATTTTATTTGTGAGTAATAATATTTATGTAATAGTTTTTGTATCATGCTGTTAACAATTTAAATGTATAAGTGATTAAGAGTATTTTACCTGCGATGCCCCCATTTCACAATATATTTACAAGTCAAAGACTTATAGCCCTAACTACTACATGTCTTACAAAGTACAACAAAGTTTTCGAGTCTCTATCGAATCCATCTAGAATTTTCTATCCACATTGTGTTCAATTTATTACTCAAAGGAGTAACGACCGTAATGTTGACAGGGACACGTTGACACGTCAACATTGACACTTGTAAGTAAATCTTGTTGATAGCTAGAACTACGGAAAACTTTATTGTTACTACAGGATTTTTAAATACTCATTATATCTTTATCTTAGTAAACGTTTATTACTTTGTAGGAGACCACCATGTTACTTTACGTTTCTTGAGAATTTAATGGGCTGAACCGCACAATGGTTTTAAAAACAAAAGAGAAAAACAATCCGCCCATCTTTATTGACTGTCTTTCCCTGTTTCACATGGTTCGAGGCTCCCTCGAACCGCGTTGGTACATAACTACTCTGGGGTAGAGTCTTCCGCTCCCCCGCAAGTCCGGTGAAGCTTGATTGGTCGTACCTTTCGGACGGAGCGTATTCCCCTGATTTTGCTATCATTATCTACTTTTTGACTTTCCCTTAATTTTCGATACTATCATTTAGTACCAACTTGCTAAAATACATCGCGCTGTTCTCAAGTGATTCTCCGTCGTCTATTGTAAATATTATTTCATTTCTATTTCTTTTTATTTGCCTGTTAGTCAACCATTCCTTACAATTTCATCACATCCTTCTTCCAGCGTAACATTAAATTTGAAACACGTCTACCTGCCTATTCACACCGCGTACCTATTCACAGGTATATGTTTTACCGTTATTATAACTACTTGCGTCACAGACTACGTGCTAAAAGTCAGCATCAGACATGATCTGGAAAGGTTCACGTGAACTCAATCACATGTTTCACGTGTTTCACGTATACTCATCCTACGTGAAATGCTCTCATTTAGATGTTCTTTATTCATTCCTCTTATTTATTTATTACTATCTGCCCGTGGCTACACCTGCATTGTGTTTTTTTCCCGGTCCCTGAGGTAACTATATTATATCTGCAGTTTTTTTTTATTTCCCAGTTAGAGTATGATTTTTGTTTAGGTAAAAATACCTCATTATGATCGTCTATCTACCAACCGAGGGGCTCGAGCCTACCCTACAATCAGGGTGTGTAGGCTTCAGTCAACCACACTGGCCCAGTGCGGATTGGTACTTAACCTATTTTTGAATAAAATCATTCACATAGCAGTAAAATTTAAAGTTCTAGCCAAATATTCCCTAAATACTGTTTATTTTTTCGAATGGTACAGGGTCTCACAGCATATTGTAGAAAATATTTGTGATAAGATGTTTCATTATACTTCACCACAGTTCGTTTGTACAGGTGGCTACAAAATGCGTACAGTCACGTCAACCGTACTTGCGTCACTCTTTATAGAGTCACAAACACCACTACACTGCACTTCATGTCAACAAAAATATTATTTGTGAAAGAAATGAAGAAAATATTAAGTAATTAATATGGTTTTATTGGGTTTTATCTCATACAATAACTGTAAGAAATTATCTTTTAATTAATGTTTTCAAGACAGAAATTGGGCGTTAAACAGAGAAACAGCAAATCTGTATATATATTTTTTATCTATTAATTCTACTCAAAGAGTTCAAAGAGTCTAAATAGTTTATTTTTTAACTTTTGGATATGACATCAGTTAGTTAAGTCTTTACATTATCTTTCCTTCTTTGAACTCTGTTTGATTGAACTCTTTGAGGTAGAGGTACAATTTCAGTAGAAGTTCGCTAATGGGCTGGTGTAGGACTATTTTAAAATTGAATTAGTCATAAAAATGGTAGTAAGAAAAAGCTGCTTACATTTACACTTTCTATATTGTACTACAGATACGCAATAGTGTACTAAAGTGTGCAATAAAGTATAGTAGTCTATATAGTTTTATGTTGGCTAGCAACAACAGATATAGAACTACATGAATGCGGTCAAGTGACTCAAGAACAACCTATAAAATTTTGCCTTGTACCTATTTAATTAAGGTTTACCACATTATGATGACGATTACTACATACAATGTAGCTTTAAAAATAGATTTAATTTTGAAAGGAATAATAGGGTACAGTCAGGGAATGAAAGGGTTGCTCAGTTTCCAAATCATGAAGGAAAAAATTTCCGCGCCCTCTTGGGCGCGTACATTTTTTTTTCCTTCATGTTCCAAATAGATTTATTTGGCGAGCTGTGCAGCGCGCACATAGTACCTTTTGGAAATACTGTTGACAGAGAACAGACTGTTTTTCATTTGTCTATGTGGGTGTTATTTATCTCTGTACTCCTGCAAGCAAAAACAGGACTTAGGTGGTCAATCTTTAATTCCCTGTACTGTACTTTGAATGATCTTCTCAGGTCTTTATTACAAATGTCTACATTTATTTATTGTAATTAACAACAACTTAAAATATGTGTTATATATTTCTTTCTTCGATTTATGTAGCTTGGTATTAGTTCTTATTTATGCTAATACTACAAGACCATTGACCATAAAAGCATACAGATCATTATCCGAGGCGCCATTTTAAAATAGTAAACTTAACTCCTTCTATTAGACTAGAAGCTGCTGCTGCTGCTTATTACTATAAGCTGTTTATTCACTTCCGATATTAGCTGGCGCGTCGTCTAGTCAAGCTGTAGCTTGAAGCTTACTAATGAGGTTAAAATAAACATAAAACTAAAATAGATGCCTGTTTCGACCACGGTTTATTATTAAGCAACTTCTGCCCAGGACATAAAACTAATATAGTTCCCTGTTTCCACTACGGTTTATTATTTACTAACTTCTGCCCAGGGCTGCGCACAATTTGAAAACCCTGCCCTAAAGTTGATTCTGTCACCAAAATGAGGAGTTTTCCTGCAGTAAAAAGTAGTTTATGTGTTAATTTAGGGTACAAATGGATACAAACTATCTTTGTTTCAAACTTTATCCAATTTTGCCATGAAACCGAAACAAACATTTTTCAAAAAATGGCTTGAATCTTCGCCTTATGTAATCACATATCACTACATAGTATAAAACAAAGTCGCTTTCTCCGTCCCTATGTCCCTATTATGTCCCTATGTATGCTTAAATCTTTAAAACTACGCAACGGATTTTGATGCGGTTTTTTTTATAGATAGAGTGATTCAAGAGGAAGGTTTATATGTATAATACATGCATAATATACTTAAGAATAACCCACAATAACCATTTTCCCGTGCGGAGCCGGGGCGGGTCGCTAGTAATTTATATATTACTACTAGCTTTCCGCCCCACGGTTCCGCCCGCATTAATTATTTTTTCCTAAGGAATGAGGTATTTTCCCGCGGTAAAAGGTAGCCTATGTGTTAATCCAGGGTGTCAGCTAACTCCATACCAAATTTTATTAAAATCGCTTTAGCCGTTTAGACGTGAAGTAGTAACAAACATACACACTCACACTCTCACAAATTTTCGCCTTTATTTTATTTATTTATTTATTTAACAGTTTATTGTACACATAAACATACAAAGGACAATCACATGTAGAGAGACGACACAACAGCTTATTTCTAAAGAAATATCTTACAACAGACCCAGGAAAGTGAAAGAACATAATATATAATAAGCTAGTCGCGGATAAACGTGCACAAATCCTTTATTGTGTTTACTTATAGTGTGATATGAAGAATCGTCATAAAACTAACTCAATCACTGATATAAATAAGCAAGATCACGAATGCTGCGATGTTTGTGCACATGATCATATTGTGATTGATTGTGATAAGTAGGTTCTAGAGGCAAAGTCAATAGTACACTGGCGTGTTTACTAAATGTACCTTGTGGAGACTCCCCATGGGGTTTTGGTCGGGTATATTTAGCACGGCGCTTTCAAAATATTCGATCTACTAAATATACCCGAGTTGGGGTATCATGATCGGGTATATTTAGGAGTGAATGATGCGCGCCAAGTGTTTACAAATGTACCTTGTGGAGATTCCCTGTAGAGTTTTTGTCGGGTATACTTAGTACAGCGCTTCCAAAATATTTTAACTACTAAGTATACCCGAGTTGTGATTTCATAATCGGGTATGCTTAGGAGTGAATAGTATTTAGGTCGAGAATAAATAGCATTAAAAAAATATTTGAACTACTAAGTGCACCCGACTTAGAATGCCATAAAGGGATATGTTTAGTAATTAATTGTTAATTGTTAGTTTAACACTAAGTATACATATGTGGTTAGTGATATGATATTATTATATTTTATGATGAGATGGACGGCCCCGTAGCCGAGTTGGTAGTACGTCTGCCTTCGAAGTACAGGGTCGTGGGTTCGACTAGTTGGTAGTACGTTTGCCTTAGAAGCACAGGATCGCGGGTTCGAATCCCTGTCAGGGCAAACATTCGTGTGATGAGCACTTGTGTTTGCCTTGTGTCTGGATGCTATGTAATTATATACTCGTATGTATATCAGTTGTCTGACACCCATAGTACAGGCTCTGCCTGGTTAAGGTTCAGATGGCCGAGTGTGAGATGTCCCCACATATTTAATATTATTTTATTATTATAGTTAAATATAAAAAAAAAACTCTTGATACAATGAACATAAATTTGATAAAATCAAATAGTACATCAATCACTTTATTTAGCAGTTAATACAAATGTTGGTGTCTAAACTTACGATTCACTAACTTTTTAGTTATTCAAATCATTTAAGCCACGAAAAATCAATAAACTTGAAAAAAAAACGTTTAAAGTAAACAAACAAATAAAGAAGGAAAAAAATAGCACGCGAAGCCGGTGCGCGACAAAGACGATTAGAGTAACGAAAGCTACGAATTATGTTCGGGTATAGATAGTAGCTACCAATAAAAAATGTGCAGTCCTAACTATACCCGATCAAAGCCAAGCAGGCTCTTGTAATCTAAGCAGGGTATGTTTAGTAACGATTTATTTTTAAATAGTGCTACTAACTATACCCGATGTAGGTCGAGTCGGCGTATCTTGCAGAGGTATATTTAGTAGTAGTCACTTTGAAAGTTGTTCCTCCTAACTGTACCCGAAGATAGACAAGCTCGTGACGTCACTGGTGTCTCCACAAGGTACATTTAGTAAACACGCAGTACACTGTACATGATGATGTTAACTATCTACGTTGTTTGTGGATAAAGGAGATAAGCTATGTGTACTATAAAACCCATACCTTCCGAGGAAGAAGTTACCCCCTATTTGACAAATGGATTTCTGGATTGCAGTAATTTACGGTTACACAAGTGAAAGCTACTGCTTATTTCCTGGTTTTTGAAAATTTTTGAGGAACATCACAATGCGATATATAGCTGTGAATTTATAAGTAAATCAGTCAGTCTTTTATATCTGGAAAATCGAGGTATTTGACAGTTTATTATATGTAATTTCTCCAAAAAAAATTAAGTCAGGTTAGGTATCTTACCACAGAATACAAAAAAATTGCATTCGAAACCGAATATTACTGCTGCATAAAAATGAATAATGCATAACACCTCCAAAAGAAAACGAACCGGTATAAACAAGCGTTCTTTTGTACATTTTAGTGAATATTGAACTTGTGCTTGTAAATGACTTTACAATCGAAATTGGAAATTTATCTTTTCATAAGGTACGGGCGCCGATGAAGGCCCACTTAATTTCAAATCCTTGTAAAATCTTTCAGTTAAGTAAAGTAAAGAAAAAACATAATGGAAATTATAATATATTTATTTGGGAAGCAAGATACCTAAAAAAGTAGTACAGCTTTTGGCATTTTAACACAAAGATAAACACTTTTTATAAACTTGGTATTGGGCTATCTTGGGAAGCTGGTCGCCGAAGATGGCCCGAAAAATATTAATGGAAATATATGCATTATAAACATTTTAACACTTTTAACATAAAATATCAAAATGAAACACAATCTTCTCATAACATTATTCACAAAAGGTAAAATAGTTAACGAAAAATTCAAATGTGGGCCATCTTAAATCTATCAAACTATAAATCAACTATAAAATAAAAACTAACTACTAAATAAAAATATATTTTACTTTTAAATTAACTTTGAAAGTAACTTATCGAAAATATAAAGAAATCAATTCTTTTTTCTAAAACATTTTTGTTTTAGTAAGTGGGCTATCTAAGGGATACTGATAATTAACTTTAAGATCAATCAAAATAAGTGTACTTATTAGTAAAAACAAATAAGACGCTATTGTCTTTAATTATGTGCGTGTATTCTTAACAAAAAAATAAATTATCCCAACATAATCTGAAAAGCGAATGGGGCTATGTTGGGGATCATATTATGGGCCATGATAGGAAATGACCCCCAGTTTAAGTATAATCTCGTAAAAATACAAAATAGGTAATAAAATAATAAAACTCATCTGTAATTTCGTTAATTAATAAATTAAATACGAGTTTTCACAGTTTAGAGCAAACAGATTTGCTTTTAATTTGCAAATTTTCAAAAGAAATGACATCGTGGAGTTTATAAAACGTGTATCGTTCTGACATGACCAAGCAAACTGTCGTTTGTCTTCAAAATGGTGACGCCCCGGTAATGAAACACACTTGCACTATTGTCTATGATACTAGTAGCATAAACCCGCGTAATTTCAAATGTTTCGAATAATCATAACTGTATTTTTATTAAAGTGGGCTATCTTAGGAGCCGGGCTATCTTCGGCGACACTACCTTACAAATGCCAAAAAGAAAAGATTAAACCTGCACTCTAACTATAATATTATAAATAAAGTTTTTCTGTTACTTTTTCCCGCTAAAACGACTTACTCGACTGATGCTCAACTGTTATCTTTTAGTAGTTATGGCGTCATGTAGAACCGGCCACAGTTACAATAGGTAATAAAAAAGATAATTAAAAAATATATACAAAACCCATCTAGCTGAAAGCATAAAAATTTAATATGACTATTAATATTCCTTATTTACATAAGTTGACATCATATAAACATTTGCAGACATCTTCGCATCAACCACTACTGGCAGGCTTGATAAGCATTTTTTTACTGCAAGTCGAAATTTTTGTAGATTAGATAAATAAACGATTCCATTTTCTTTAAAGAGAGGTTTTGGGTCTTGATCTTATAGTACAAAGCCAAACTAATACGCAATTTTTAAATAATGATATTAATTTAGACATAGGTAAATTTTAGGATATTAAGCAAATTAAAAGGATAAGCCACCACTAAAATTCATATAAATATTGTGAAAGACCAGCTTATTGCGCAATTATCGAAACTTTCCTAAATGAGGCAACGACGATGTGACCAAAGAGAAATTATCATTTATCAAAATAAACAAATAAATTATCTATAATTACGAAAGCACACAAATAGTATTATTTGAAGAAAACAATAATATTTGATCTAAGCCGTGTTGCTTCGGAATTGACGTCGTTGCTGATTCGAGATATGGCCTGATTTATACAACACGAATGCCAAAATAAATACGATGGCTGTCTTCAAAACATCACGTGTCTTGGCTCCTGACTTTTATTTTATTTTCGGTATGACCCCAAAAGGGGATTAAGTCTTCACTATTTAGTTCGTTGGCCAAATTGTCTTATTTTGTATCTACTTTAATGTTTCATACTACTTAGTCACAGCTATTTTAAGCAACAATATTCTACCTAAATAACAAAACACGGCATGGCATACGGGTGAGATTAATTTTCTTGCTGGCACATTATAATATGGTATATAAAAAATACTGTTTTCATTTAAAAATAATTTACTTTCTACCATCGTCTATGATGTCATCATCATATGTCGGAAAACACATTCATCCCTGGACAAACATCATAATCTCAGTTAAAAGACTTCCACTGCTGGACAACGGCCTTCCCCTGTGATCTCCACAATGATCTCGGTCATGCGCTGCCCGCATCCAGCGTCTTCCCAGGACACTCACCAGATCGTCCGACCACCACAAGGCTGGACCAATGCCTCCCCTAAAGTATAAAAATTATAAAATTTCACAATTTTAAACTCATAAATAAATACTTTTCATTATAAACAAAGCGATTGATCACGATTATAGCTACAAGAATAACATTACCGAAGCGATCTCCATACAATACCATTCTGTGACAAACCTACAGTCGATTGTATTAAAAAAAACGTTTACGAAATTCGCGATTGTTAAACGCAACGTGCAAAGAAGCACGTCGCCTCGCTTTATACGTAAAAGTTGACGATAATTGGTTGATAACAGGTGATGACGCCACGATAGGGCGCTAAAGGCGCTAAATTATAAGTACTTTTACTAATATAAACACTCAATTATTGCTGTCTTTTACCGTTTAGAAACATAAAGTGTATCGAGTAACGAACTATTTATTCCTATTTGTTTATTTTCTGACCCATAATTCTGCCGTACAGAACGGAAGAGGAAATTTCTAAAAACCATCTAGCGCTGGATGAAATTTATTGAAACCCTTTTAACTATTATTATTTATTACGCTAATATTATTAGTACTATTATATAATCTGTGCTATTATCTCCACTCTTGCTGTCAAGTAATCATCTTCTTTTTCATGATATTTACGTGGGTAGTTTCTTAAATTACTACATCTTTTTACGTGCTTGTTTTTTGACGACGCGTTGTTTTTTCGTTAGTCATCACTATCACTACATAGTATAAAATAAAGTCGCTTTCTCCGTCCCTATGTCCCTATGTCCCTATGTCCCTATGTCCCTATGTCCCTATGTCCCTTTGTACGCTTAAATCTTTAAAACTACGCAACGGATTTTGATGCGGTTTTTTTTAATAGATAGAGTGATTCAAGAGGAAGGTTTATATGTATAATACATGCATAATATACTGAAGGATAACCCACAATAACCATTTTCCCGTGCGGAGCCGGGGCGGGTCGCTAGTAATAGATAAATCGTTGCTATCAGAAGCAATTTAGTATTCTGTGTCAGAAGTGACACATTTTTTTATGAGCTTATTTATGAATAAAATGTTTTACGAGAAATATAGCTCCCAAATTTCAACCGGTATTATTTGTGTTCTAGAGATTCGTCATCTTCCACTTAGCGACAAAAAAAATACATCATCAAAGACAATATGCACACACACACACAACACAATACACACACAAGTTGGTATAACTTAGACACTGTATTTTCCTACTTCCTCGTTCCAATTACCTACTTCCACTTAGTCTGACAACTGTCTACCAGTGAATAGCCAATGAGTAACAAGCATTCACTATTCATACCTATTTTATGTCAAGTTTCTCTCTATGTCTTGCTTTTACTCGTGTGTATGCAAATTTGAAATTGCATAATTAGTATATTAATTGCTACACGTGTGTTGAGTTATTTATAGTAAGCGCCAAATATTATATCACACCTGCCAATGTAATAGGATTTTTATCTTTTGTCAGCAAAGTCCATATTACATTTAATGCAGCATTATTTTATTTATAGACGGATCGTGCGTATTTCTAGCTGAATTTGTTTTTTTTATATCCGATCATCGATCAATGTATTTTGTTACTAAAACGATACATAATCTTGTTTCCTAAATCAAAGAAAAGATCGAATGCTAGATTATAATCAGCCTTTCACATCATGGAACTTTAGATAGGGGATTGAGCACAAAACTATCTATTGGTTTATAATAAGTACAGATAACTGACTAATCCCCACGCTTAGTAAGCATGTTGGGGATTGCAGTTGATATGGATTACACAGGTGAATGAACCCCATGGTCCAATAAAACAAGGTCTAACTGTTAGACCACGTGCCTGACACAAGCCTACGTCATTTTGCGCTGTTCATCCTTGTCTATTACACGCATTCGACAAGGATGAATAGGCAAAATGACGTAGGTTCGTGTCAGTCACGTGGTCTAATGGTTAGACCTTGTTTTCTTAGACCATGGAAGCCCTCATAGTGATACGTGATCATTCACACCTCTAGCACCTCTAGTATGTAGTCGTAGTGGTTGTCTATCTGTGTATTATGCTTACGTCATGTTTGAAGGTGTGTCGAAGGCGGGTAGACAATTATACAGGGTGTTAATAAATTACCGCATAATATTTTAAGGCAGGAACCTACCAAATCCTAAAGTTAAAATTCCACATATCATACAAACTTGTGTCACGTGACCAACTACTTTGTATGAAAAGTTGAATTTTAATTTTGAGATTTGAAGGTATTTCCTTGGGGAAAGTTATTCAGTTTCATGGGTAGGTTCCTCCCTTTAAATACTGTGCGCTAATATAATTACACTCTATACCTACAAGTAAACGTGCAAACGATTATGAAATTTGCACTTGTTGTAGGTACTCCTTTTATAATACAATACCTTTGCAATACAAAGGTATTTTTGTCGCTTTAATCGTCTAATTTGCTTTCGCGCTGTTTGATATAGGTGCGCCCTTGGCTGCAAATAAACTTGGTAATCGTTGGCACGTTTACTTGAGACAGTGTTTACTTCTGTGTCGGAGGTGTGAAATGACGTACCAACGTGCTAGATAGATAAGATCTTGATTGCCTTCTGAATTAGCAGATTCATAGATTTTTTTCTGACTACTAACATATATTTCTATATTTTTATTATACTTATTATTGTATTTTCAAAACGAAGTCCAGTCCCATATTGACAAATCTAATACATACATTGCAGATACTAATGTATGTACTAAGGTACGGGCGCCAAAGATGGCCCACTTAAATTTTTAGATATTTTGTTTCCCAAATAAATATATTATAATTTCCATTATGTTTTTTCTTTACTTTACTTAACTGCAAGATTTTACAAGGATTTGTCCTTGTATATTTATTTGGGAAACAAAATATCTTAAAATTTAAGTGGGCCATCTTTGGCGCCCGTACCTTACTATAAATACTGTATTAAACAAATTATGTGTGCTTGTGGTTGCAAGTCTCATTTCTTGTAACATGTATCTGAATGAAGTACCCCTTGTGGTTTTCCCACGATAATTCTATTTTCAGCATTATTATGATAAAATGAAACATTCGAGTAGGTACGAGCGTGATTTCCGAGTTGTGAGTCGCACAATTTCTGTTTCATACAAAATATGAAACTCATTTTGAGTCACCATGTGACCGAAAGTGTTTTGTATAAAAACGAATGTAGCAGTATAACGTAGTGATTACTTGCTCAGTGTGTAGCAGAATTTGCGCGACCGAAAAACACGACTCACAACTCAATAAAATTCCTCGTTTGGTCTAAGCCCTAAGCCTAATGGTAAAACATAACAATTTATTCGAAACTGTCTCTGTTTATGATTTGATTATATTATTTTTTACTAGAAGATCTTACATTCTGAAACAGTCCTCAACAAAATAGGTAGCATTGGACTGATTTCCTAGTTTTTAAGACCCATTGTTATACATTTATCTTAGCAAATAAACGATTTCTTTCTTTCTTTCTTTCTTTCAAAGTTTAAAAAGTTCTAAGATTTATAAAGTGTTCTAAATATATATATTTAAAAATTCACACCACTTTGTTATTTCTTTCTCGTAACATGCGAACAAAAGCCTACTACACGATTATATATTCTGTGCCATATGTAATAGCACAGGTTATAGTATTCCTCGAGTTTAATATTATTCTTTTGGTTATTCAACATCACGGGTGCCCTATGACGAACTAAGTCATATGACTATTGTTTTAGTTTAAAGCATCTGCTACCTTGTGACAAATAGCATGTGATGTGATGTGACGGATCCCACGACGTTATTTGTAGCTCTGAATGAATCATATTTATATTTTTAATTGCCATGTAATTTTATTGAATCGTTACCGCACTTCACACAATGAACGAGACATTGTCTCGTATAAGTATTGTAGAAGAGAACAACATAGGTATGTCATGATTACCATATTTAGGATTTTCGTAACTGGCCAAAAATATTTGGTGTCTCTTTTTAAATAATTAGTAAAACAAATGTATCATTCTTAGAGTATAAATAGAAAAATTAAATTAACATTTAGTATTAAAAAAAATTATATTGTATATTTATTCTCTAAGGTGTCATTGCTGTCTATATTATTATTTAATTAGCTTGTAAATATGCTATATAATTAATAACATCTTGTAAGTCGATTTTCGTGTGGCATCTGCGGGACCATACACAAGTTTGCAAGTTTGCCAGTTTGCCTTTACTTTCAACCTCTATAACTCCGTTCGGACTGAGTTTAGAGGTATACTTGTCATACTTAGATTTATCACTTAAATGGTCTAGAAGCGATTTATCAAGGTTTCATCACTGGACGCTCAAAAAAAAAGGCACCAATTTTAGGCATTAGCTTTTTTAATTTGAACCTTACCCACACTGTATAAGTAACCCGTACTGATTATGTATGTAGGTTTGTAGGTATATCATATTGACCTCTATTTGTTCTTCCACAGGATCCTAACGCGCACCTCGCAGCCGTTCCACCTGGCTCTGGCAGTTCTGGTGCTGCTGGCGTGGCTGAGCAGAGCCGACACCGGCGCCAGCGTCCGCGGGTGGAAGGCCCTGTACGTCGGAGCAGTAGCCACCCATTTCGGCGCGCAAGTCTGGATGACTCTGGTCTCTGGTAAGGACCATCAAATATTAAAAAGAACATCACATCACACTTCCTTCACACTACAATACAATACAATATTCTTTATTGACACCAAACAGAAATACAAACAAATACAGAAAAACAGAACAAAACAAAAGAACCAAAAGGCGGCCTTATTGCTAAGGTAGCAATTTCTACCAGGCAACCTTTGGGTATGGAAATAGCGTAGACAGGTAAAAGGTATGCGGGTTGGTGGTTTATACAGAGTTTATACATACTAATATCATCACACTTCACAATCACAACACACTTCACTCTAATATTATAAAAAAGGAAAAATTTTGTGTGTGAGTGTGTATGTTTGTTACTTCTTCACGACTAAAAGGCTGAAGCGATTTTAATATTTGTTATATTGATATCATCATGTATTATTATATCAGGTACAAATAAAAATCAAATTTATTTACAAATCTATCCGACTCTACATTATTTTCCATAACCAGTAACGTCCTTATAACCGTATTATTCGCTTGATTAATTGCAATCTCATACGCCAGTGATAATTACTTTAAAATTACGCAATAATTAATCATGTTAAGACAGAAAGCCTTAAGTTAACGACCTCACAAAGCAATGTGTAATTACACCAGCAGATTCCATCACATTCGAATCGTGCGCATATTACGACCCAAATAAAAACGCCCCTGGCCACTTTTCGGAGAACTGTTCGCTTTTCAAAATGCGCACGCAATCAAAATAACTTATTCGTATAATACAGTGGATTTGTGAATGATGTGTAACACAAAATAAATAAGTGACAAAGGCGCCGATACCTATATGTATATTGCCTAAACCACAGAATAAATAATAGTACTCGGTACCTACCTAAACGTCATATTATATATGATATTTATGTAATACTTTTACATGTCAATTTGTGTACATAAGTTATTTTAATTTATTAGTAAATTAACCAAGTATAGGATTTAAAATATCAAAATGAAGCAAAGTTTAAACAATCATAAATAGGATTGAATATATTGTAAGTAATTGCAAGCTGCAACATTTTGCAACCTTTCTAATTCCTGAAACGCAGCACTTCATTTAATATACAAATCAAACATATATGTATGTATGTATAGTATTAAAATTTATTCCAAAATGCAGAAAACAAATTAAGTATGCCATGCAACAATGTACTTACAAAAAACGGAAGCAAATGATAATTTGTAAAACAAGATTGTATTATATTGACAAAGTTTTGTCATTCTTTCAAAACTTTTTATATGGAAGCGGTGATTTCATGAATATGTGACGCGTGTGTTGATTTTTAATTGTAATTACATTTCATTGTCTTTTTTATTGGACAAGTAAGATAAGAACTTTTATACAATCGCCACATGCTTTCACCTGCGGCATTGATTTCCCGTGGGAACGCGAATCATCACCAAATATCTTTTACCCGACTGCACGAAAAAAACAGTACATTTTTATTTCAGCTAGATATTATTTTTGCTGTGTATCAAAAAGGTATAAAATGAATAAACTAGGTTCTTTTGTAAATTCAAAGTAATTTTAGGTAGGATCATTTTTTGGCGTATGTATTTTATGTAAGACCAATTGCATTTAAGAAAATCTTCTTTTCATTGTTTTCCACAGACAAACGCCATCATCTATAACGTGACTTAACTACATAAGTGATGTAAATATTCGATAGTTAAAAAACTAAATTCTTTTAACTCTTGTGAACGTATCGACATGGACGTTTTGAACTCGATTTAGTAAGATCTTAATTCGAGTAAAAACCTTTCAAAAACATAAAAAAGATAATGGTTTTGTTTTGCCTCAAGCTTTTTAAAATGTTACGTAGCACGATATATGGCTGCTAAGCTAAGTAGTCTCATCCAATTTGTCTGTTCAAATTTAAAGAGACAGAACACGCATGTAATATAACACCTGTCACTTTCTTACTTATTTGGGTTTTAAACAAAATGACTGTCTCACATACCCGTTGTAGCACCTTTGACAACTTACCGCTTTTTGAAATTAAAATTTTATTTTTAAAGGAGATTTTTCTGAATCACTAAAGACACAGAATAAATAATAGTACTAGCTAAAGATCAGATTTCAGATATATATAAAGATAGCCGAGATGTACAGAAGCCAGCACATGCGGCTGGATATTCGCACTACGAAATTCACTCTTATCGCTACGGAATACGGCTGCTCTCAAGATCAAAATGTCCAGCCGCATGTGCTGGCTACTGTACCTACTTTACTCAAAATGTCTTATCTAAGAAATCAGTCGCTTTCAATCAGAGAATCTCATCTCATAGTGATAATAAGAAAGTAAAATTTAAAACTTTCAGTATTATGAATCACTGGTTGTTTCTAATTCGCAATGATATTATTTATTAAATTCGAGTAAAATATGTTCAGTAAAAACGCAAAATAGACGTATCTAGCTGAAGCTTCATTGGACCTATATAAATATAATTTAAACATATTTAGAAACGAACAACCACACACACCTAGTGCTTTATGTTATTAAATAGTTTTATCAATTACATATGCTAGGAAAATAATATAGAAGGTGTCCAACCAAACCATGACCCGTTAAAATCTTCCATATCCGCCGACAGTTCACGGCCATACCATTTGCGAATTGTAAATTATTGTGTACCGCGGTCGTTGGCTCGAGGACGATTGATTCGACCCTTACATAAAATGATGACAATATCTATTCGACCTCGCTGAACCAAACTAGAAGAGTGGAGTCACGTAGGTATTTTGAATTAAATATTGGTGGGGACAACAAGAAAAACTAGACAATTGCATTCACTTTGAAATACTGTAAAACAAGACAGAGGACGGTCACTAATAACAGTAAAAGCTCTTAATTATAAGCTCAATAAAATATCTCTTATGTGTTTTAATATAAAGGATACCATAAGATCTACTCTATAGATATTATAGATAGATAGATGATACTACAGAAATACAAGTTAAAAAGTTACTACGTACATACAGTCACGCCTCTTTCCCGGAGGGGTAGGCAGAGACCACTTCCTTCTACTTCTTTCTTTCGCTACATCCACACCAATTAATCTTAAAAATTAACTACCTGAATAAATACAAAAATATCAAGAAACATGGCAAAATTTATCACAGATTTTCCTTTGAATGTGATGTGAACCAGTGATTCTATGTTAATTTAATTTCGTACGACCACAGAATAAATAATCGGTACGACCACGTTATGAACCGATAATGCCAACAAATGCGTATAAATGTAAGTCACATTTATAAAGCAAATAATTTTCATAAGTTTCTCTTTACATTTCCTGCTCAAAAACTTTCTTGCAATGACAACAATTTTATTTTTAATTGAAAACGACAACTCTTAGCGCGTTCTTGCAAGGCCTTTTATGTGTTAGCTATGTTGCCAACTCGCCAATGCTGGGCTTTTATGTCTCGATTATATGAAAGCAGTTTGCATCTTGTTTAGTTAGGTTGAGCTAGACTTGCAACAATGTTAGTATGACCTACTTTATTATTTCTTCTCTACTTTTACAACCAGCAAATTCTAGATTACTAAGTAGTAGTACACACAGTAAATAGCAGAGCACTAGCTTAATAAATAGTAGATTTACAGTAGAGTCACTAGTACTCTAGAATAAATATTAAAATAGCTTGTTCTTTCCTTTCAGCCACTGAAATATAATTTCTCAATAAGATTTTATTACAAATTGTTATCCACAGAGACCCATTAAATTTAAATATACACTAAGTCTATTTTGCAAATTTTTATTTAGTGTGTCTTAATGAGTGATCGACTTTTAATCCCTTAGGCCTTAGAGTAAGTACTAACCCGTACAGAAAGGAAACTCACCCCCCCCCGCGCTAAAATAAGTTCTCCACCCGAGCCCCCCACGCCCCGCACCCCACAGGCGCCGCGGGACTCTGACAGGGGTGTTCAGGAGTGTTTTATATAGCGTTTCAGTGTTTGACTTGTAATTGATATTCAGTTGTTATTCAACAAGCAGTAGGTTGTCAAAACGCGTTTGCTGTATGGAGTGTCCGACCTGTGCCAATAGTAAGGCTGCTTTTCTACCAAAGATAAGCGAGGATGCGTGCGTAGCGAGGGATGTGATTGTAAGGAACCAATGGAATCTCTTAATTTACCCTGTGTAACACCCCCCCCCCCCTCTAAATAATTTAAAACCGTCCTACTAAGCCGCTTAACCTACCTATAATGTTTACCGATGAATGTGATTCTAAATTGGCCAATGAACGTCTAGTGGAAAGACTCTACATTATGAACCGCTTGAGAGTAACCCCGAATCTTTTAGTGAGAATTTTGTTAATCATAGCTTCCTAGCCTATCCTGTAACCTGAACATGTCCAACTGAGAATAAAGAGATTTAATTAGACATCTTACAACTGAAACCAACTTTACATAAAATCCACTAACTCATTCCAACTTCTAGTATACCTATATTATATAGGTAGATAGATATGTTTATAAAAATATTATGGGAGGTAAGGAAGAATAAGGGCCCCATCCAACGCCCATATTCGAGGATCCGCCTTAGCTGACATGGTATTGAATTGAATTGTTCCAAAATCAGCAATTCCATTTGTACATAAATTTTGATAAAAGTTCTGAATCTTATAACATTAATAAACAAATTTATTCAATGTTTATTTAGTAACTTAGCCAAAGGTAAATGGAATGTTTGAATTACTTCATAACTTTAATTAATCTTGTAATTATAATACGTAAAAAGACTGAATTTACTATTTGATCCATTAACCCCAGCGGCAACAACAGCTGGTTCCTTACTACTCCATAGACCCTATGAATTTATACTGTCCCTGAATTACAGTTGTATTGTTAGGTAATTCAATATGGAACGAGCCTTTATAGACTTGAGACAAATTGTGAAATTTCTATTATTGCAAAGAATTATTTCTAAGCACTACTTTAGACTTCTTGTCTTAAGTAAGGATAAACAACTTTAATATAGAAGTTTATCAAAGATCCAGCATACCGGTATCTTTAGCATGAACTTAGGTAAGTATATAATTTATATATCCAAGCAAATTAGTTAGGCTCTCAATAAATAATAAATCTAGATCTTTTAATGCTTAGATTTATACAAAGCCTAGAATGATTCCTATTTACCAACTTGACAAACTCTATGTACTTAATCTGGTAAGAAGGTTAGTTTGACTTAGCTTTTAGTACAAACCAAATGATTATTTAATCTGAAAGTAGGTAGAAGTTCCAATCCGCATGGTATGGATGCTTACTACAGGAGTGCTATTGCTTTTCCTCAGTCAGACTAAAATATCATCAAGTATTTTATTCTCTTGAAGGTAAGTTATTATGAACTTTTATTTATTTATGTAAATTAAGCACATAGAAGCCTGATCAGTCAGATAGAACAACAATCATTCAGCCTTATTATTCACAAAGATTATTACTTTAGATTTGACTATTTACTTTTGCATTTATAAGTCTCAAGATAGATTCTAGACTGAAACAGTTTATTAAATAAAATAATTAGATAAATGAAATACTGTATAAACCGACCACGGACGGTATTAGTGTAAAATTTGTAAAAATATATATTTAGATAAATGGATTGCCCTTGTATCAAAGTCGAGTGACTCCAGCACATATGAGTCGTAGGGGAAAACCTACCACACAACTTATATGGTAAATGGTAGAGGCCATGCAACATATAATCCTTTGTGTACCTATATAATGCACACTTACCCAATCGATGGAGCGTCAGGTCATGATTAACTTGGACTTTGTCCAATAGATTCACATACACAGAAAATACTTTGATAAAACGTTCACTAAAGATACGGTAGTAAGCACACATGCGCCGGCTGAATCAGGCGTACAAATAAGAAGACACACTGCACAGACTCTACTAGTACCGGTTCCCGATAATAAGGTTTCATTAATAAATTCGCATACACAGAAAACTCAGAAAACACTTTGTTAAAACGTTCACTAAAGATACAGTAGTAAGCACACATACGCCGGCTGAATCAGGCGTACAAATAAGAAGACACACTGCACAGACTCTACTAGTACCGGTTCCCGATAATAAGGTTTCATTAATAAATTCGCAAACACAGAAAACTCAGAAAACACTTTGATAAAACGTTCACTAAAGATACGGTAGTAAGCACACATACGCCGGCTGAATCAGGCGTACAAATAAGAAGACACACTGCACAGACTCTACTAGTACCGGTTCCCGATAATAAGGTTTCATTATTAACTGAACAGCCCTAGCTAACTTACGATTACGAGCGCTTGTGCTCACACTCAGACAAAGTCTGGACGAAAACTGAATGCCCCTCTCTCTCGTCAAACGTATTTATAGGCAAGCCCGGCGTCATTAGCGCCAAAAGCTTTACTCTTTAGCGTCATTAGCTTCAATTGCCTCACTAATAGCGTCAATAACTACATTAGCTTCACTAACTAGCGTCAATAGCCTCATTTATAGCGTCATTATCCTCAATATCCTCACTCCATAGCGTCATTAGCTTCAATATCTTCACTCCTTAGCGTCATTAGCTTCAATATCTTCATTAGCCTCACTCATTAGCTGACACCTGGCGCCACCATGTCTAGACTGACTGGCGCCTACTCGTTCCAATGTTCTAAGCTTCACTCCATAGCGTCATTAGCTTCAATATCTTCACTCCAAAGCGTCATTAGCTTCAATATCTTCACTAATAGCGTCAATAACTACATTAGCTTCACTAAATAGCTAAAAAGCCTCAATTATAGCGTCATTACCCTCAATATCCTCAATCCATAGCGTCATTAGCTTCAATATCTTCACTCCTTAGCGTCATTAGCTTCAATATCTTCAGTAGCCTCACTCATTAGCTGACACCTGGCGCCACCATGTCTAGACTGACTGGCGCCTACTCGTTCCAATGTTCTAAGCTTCACTCCATAGCGTCATTAGCTTCAATATCTTCACTCCAAAGCGTCATTAGCTTCAGTATCTTCACTAATAGCGTCAATAACTACATTAGCTTCACTAAATAGCTAAAAAGCCTCAATTATAGCGTCATTAGCCTCAATATCCTCAATCCATAGCGTCATTAGCTTCAATATCTTCACTCCATAGCGTCATTAGCTTCAGTATCTTCACTAGCCTCACTTATTAGCTGACAACTGGTGCCACCATGTCTAGACTGACTGGCGCCTACTCGTTCCAATGTTCTAAGCTTCACTCCATAGCGTCAATAACGTCAAGAACATCACTAAATAGCGTCATTAGCTTCATTAGCCTCACTCAGCCTTTACGCACCAATTTCGCTCTTATCACCTACACACATCCTCCTATAATTCTATGAACTGTTTCTGTTGGAATAGGCTGTTACTAAGGCTAGACCCCTCTGGCGCCTCCATGTCTTTGTTATGACTGGAGTTGTAATGATTACTTAGGGTTCTTTAAAACAAAATTTATACGTAGAATTCATATTTTTAGGTTCTGTATTGAAATATTTAGTTTATACATTTCATTATAAATATTTTCTTATTAAAAATTCTTTAATTCTCTTTTAATATTGAAATCTTTTAAAACTTTCAACTGATAAGCATGTAATTAATTTATAACGCAATTTTTATAAAATATTTGTGAAATCTGTACGGGACCCAGGTTGGTACCGTTACACCTGTCTCGATCAACACAGCGATTCTATTGGTTCCTTTCATTCATCCCTCGCTACGCAAACCTCGCTCATCTCTGGTGGAATCGCAGCCTAAAGGTGCTTTTCCACCAGTGCTGTGCTACGGAGCTATGCTGCGAAGATGTGATAGCTGTGAAACTAAGTGACCGTTTCCACCAATACTATGCTATAGTTGTGCGAGAGAGATGAGCTATGAAGATGCGTAGCTCGCGTTATCGATGGTAGGGAAGCGACGGCATAGCACGCATCCTTCCTTATAAAAAACACAGCTGGATCCGTTTCCATCAGAGCTGTGCTATGTGCACCAATGAATATGATTGGTGGATATCAAACGCATTCATAGCAACGCAGCACAGTGAATCTCTGGTGGGAAACCACCCTAAAGCCTGTACCGTATAAATAAACCAATATTAAAGTAAAGGTAAAAACCCCGCAAAAAAAAGTTTTTATTTTTCTGGTTTTATAAGATGACTTTAATAAGTTAATATGGTAGTTTCTTGCCTGATACAGACGTAATTGATATTTTGTATGTATTTACCTTTAAAAACAAGTGCTGTAAATAAAGAAACTTTATTTGAATATAATAATATATAATACTCATTATAAAACCTTGATGACTTTAAAAAGTGTGAATTGAAACGTTTATGTATCAAAATAGGTAGAAATCAATAGGTCTGACCGCAAAATAGTTAAACATACGTTAAACGCTTGACTAAAAGTCTTGTATAAAAAGTCTCAAAGAAAATTCTTTAACTAACTTTTTTGTTATACACAGAAAAAGTTTACCAGTAGGTAATTTTAAGCATTTAATATACATTGTAATATATTATTTTTATACATGTTTTAATAGTATAGATAGTTTATTAAATTTTGTATTTTATAAATTGTCTATGATTTTGCAAGTGCCTTTCCAGTATATTTAACACTTCATTTCCGCATCCCCAGAATAGGGTTAGACCGCTGCCTCCTGAAAAAAAAAACAGATTACAAGCTATTTTTGATTCATAAAAAGGTTAAGGCAATTATCACAAAATTAAATAATGTAGGCCTGATATAAAATGCCTCTTGATCAATAAGGCCTCCTACGTACACACTTTGCACTTTATACTGCATTTACTACTAAGTACATGTCATATTGTGCAGTAAAGTATCTTTTCTCTATTGTGAAAGTAGCAAAAGGTCGTGGCTTTATTTATAGTTATAGTTCAACGTATTGAGGTTCAAAATCGTTTCGGCACCCTAAGTCCATTTCCCCGTTCGTCAAACGAGTAAGTATAAATTAAAAAAATTGTGGGCAGAGTATCCATTATAAGTAAATGAATATAAGATATGTTATGTCAGTGTTCAAGCGATAAAACGTGGATAAAGCTATAAAATGGTGTCCTATAGTTTCAAAACAGAACTTATTTATATTGACAATTACCGTGCTACAATAAAAAGTTAGCGTTTCTCGTGTGCAGTTTAACTTTTTTTTAGTCACTGGCAGTTATTAAATGTATTGTTTTGTTTTGTCCTCAGGCATAGTCCTGTACTTTGCCCTGCCGCGGCACGAGTTTGGTAGAGTACAAACGGTGCTGTTCCCGGTCTACTACGCGTTCAATGCCAGCGTCAGTCTTCTGGCGTTCATGGCTTACTTCAGGACGCAGTGTCTGACGCGCTTCCAGCAGACCTCCTACGTTCAGGTAAGAGACGTGGAAGATATTATACTGGCAAGCATTATGGCTTATTTAATCTGGAGTAACATTGTGGCTTCGGCATTCCACATGTTTAATAACCAAATTTTTTTATTGTTACATGATTTGAAAATAATTTTGCCACGACGTTATTTCGTCGTAAAATATGCTTGGAACTTGAAACATGTAAGTAATAAAATCGGAACTATAATTAGACAATGTTGACTTTTACCTGGAATTGCGTGAAGGCCACACAATCCAACAGTGCACTTTACTATTAAGATCAGATTAACGCAAGGATTTTATAATAATGTAAGCAATGTTACACTTAACAACCGATTCAGTTTACGAACAGACCTTTCACCGAATAAACCTTTATCATTCATTGTGACAGTTAAATCGTAAATCTAAATTTCAAATAATGTGCGCAATAGCCATTAAATTCTGATTGTACCTGATGCAAAATATGTTTAGTATAATTACTATTTTCAATGTGGAAAATATATTTTGTATGCTCGACTAGCAATAAGATTGCCTGTAGAATTTTTTTATTCTGTTTCCATAAGTTTGTATGCCAATTTAGTATTTAGGTATTATCGGCTCAATCAAATGCGTCTCCACAGAGGAGCTTAAGCCTACCCCGAATTAAAGTGAATGGGCCTCAGCATTTTTGAGGGAAAAACAGTGTAGGTACATAGTTTTTTACTTTTTCAACAGATGTCGTCTGTTAGCGTATATTTATCTTACTATTCTTATAAATCAAAACAAAAAACACTCTACATAGTTTTCTTCATTAATTTAGAACATGTATGTATATATAACTGAAATAAAATGCAGAATAGAACCGATAACAGATATAGACCGAAACCACAAAATAGATAATACCGAAACCCAAATCACATTGCAATTCGCGTGTTCGGTAAATGCCTTTGACAAGATGAACTTAAATAAACATTATCTACGTTATAAATCCTTTATATTGTATGTTGCATGACTGTGTATAGGTAATAAAATTTAGATTATGACCGATAGCAGAGATGCTCTCAAACTCAGTCACATTGCAATTTGCGTGCTCGATAAACGAATATGGTGTCGATAAAATATTCCTTATCGTTAATCCGTTGCTAGTCCTCAACGCGACGTGAAGATTTTTGCACCGCGCGTGTCAAAGATTAGACTTGCATTTGTATGAAGCCTTAAGTCTACCTACCTATAAATTATAATACATATTTTCCCTATTTTTGTTCTCTTTAGTAACAAAATATCCAATAATAAATAAAAGTACTGGATGATGAATTGTTTTATTAAAAGAGTTTTCCTATGGTTTTCATGAAAATAAGATACTGGCAGGCTTTTTTTAAATGAACCGTTACTTTCAGATTTAGCGCTATTGGAGTAATATTAATAACTATGTTAATAGTAATATAACGATGATGATTTTTCGTCTTATTCAATCTTGCGAAATTACTATTTGGTCTTACTACTTGTACCTACTTATTTATTTCGATTAGAATGATGCGTGCTAATGCAGCAATTATGAGTGATGGACACGTGATGGATGATTTTTGACTGCTCGATGCAAAATACTTATGATAATCATCATAATAATGTAACTAGACTTGTTCAATGAGTGGTAACCTAAGTATTGAGCCTTGAAGATGTAGATATCAAAAGAAGATCATCAGTTATTTTCATCCTGAACAATTCAAGGTTATTTCATTATACATACCTAGTAATATTTATATTTTCTTTCAATTACTGGTTTAGTAATCTGACTGGAAGTGCTTGGAATTTAATATTTCGCAATAAGTTTTATATTTTATATACGTTTTATGGCAACATTTCCAAGGTTTTTGCAAGGTCATCGAACGAACTTTATAGAGCTATAAACATAAAAGAGACTTTGTTTATTTTCTTTTTAATATTATAAGGAAGTTAAGGTTTAGCTGTCGGAAATATCTTGATAACCTTAACATTCGACCTTTGCTATCAAGCTACTTTTAATTATGTGATGATGATGATGATATTAATTATGTAATATATTAGTGGAAGGCTATCATATAAAGCCTGAGCAAAAGAATAAAAAGTCTGCTTTGGGAGCGCCACGTATTTTTTTTTTATGGCAACAATTTCCATTATAATATAAAATTATTTCCATTGAAATTCCGTAATATGGCGAAGTTTTGTATTTCTCTGGTCGGGCTATATACTAATACGATTCTAGAATGAAGCTCGCAATATTTCTGAAAGTTCTGCGGTGAAGATTGTTGTTGCGCAACGAAACGAAAATTATTTGGTGGCTGGCAGTTATCACTCACCCACACACGAAATGTCTTGGGGGATCCCTATATCCTGCAGTGGACTGCCAAAGAGTGTTAAGTTAACGATGATATTGATGCCATAATGTGACTTGGTTCCAAAGATGGGTGAGATGGCGAAATTATTTTTTAATTTTCAAAAAATATTTTTTATTTACAGTTGGCACTCCTGCTCGCGGTGTTCAGTATAGAAGCGTACGTGCGTCTGCGGTTGGTACGCCCGATGTTGCGCGCGAAACACGTCAAAACACAGATGGAAGAGGCCGTTGGTGGCGGGCATGAGGTGAGATCCTTTGTTCCTTTTTTAAACGTAAAAATCGAATTTGGGAATCAAATCAATACTTTATTAGTTAAATAAACATACACACAAAGAAAGGAAAGGCAAAATGGCAACCCACGCTAGGCTAGAGTAGATTAGTCGCGTCGTCCTGAAAAAGAAACCCGCATGTCTCTAAGTTTTTTTATTTTTATTGAAAGATTCAATTCACCCTGATTTGAAAAGGCTAATATTATTTTTACGGTGTGATATTTTGAACCAATCAACCAAAATTGTACCGTGGTGATTTGTAAATTTTAAATACCGTTATAATGTTAAATTAAATAATGTATTTGAAACCAAATAAAAAACAGTCGCATATTATTATCAAACTAAACAATCAAATTGCAAACAATCTTTATGATGGATCGACGTGAAAACTATTGCTGAGAATATAGAAACACGAATGTCAAACTTTTTTATCAGTTCAGTAATCTCGCAGTGACGTTGTGGAAGTAGCTATAATGAAACTAAATAAAAGCTTGTAAAAAGAAATAGTGCGTTATATGATCGATCAGGCAGTATCGTAAAAACGCAATGAAAGTGCTTTAATTTATTTTCAGACAGATTCCAATGTAGACACTTAAATAAAAAGTGGGTAGGCCAATGACACTGACGACTACTTGGTCGTGCCAAGACAAGATAAAAATAATGTAAAGACACAACTAACTATCGATAGTATGCAACATTTAATACTGTCCGGAACAAAGGAAAATAGGACTTCGCTACTATACAGGGTCCGCGTCCCACGGCTATGCCACATGGAGGGAAAGTACCTTAAATATTGTGCACTCTTTGTTATATTAATAAAATTGTATAAAATAATAATTTATAATTTTGTAATATATTTCGAGAAGATGCAACGCCTGTGGAGTTTCTTCCGGCGAGTTCTTCTCCACAGAAGACAGCCAAATTGTGAACTCGCCTCGATGTCGAGAAGTGATTTGTAAAATCTTACTTTCAATAAAAACATTTTGGATTTTTAGGATAAAGATGAAAAATAACAGCTACTTACACAACCGGTTCCATGCTTATCAATGTTATATGCGCTTGCACTGAAATCGTATACTTATTATTACGTAAAACCAGTGATTTGCAGGGAATCACGTGGTAGTGTCACGTTGATTTACGTGCAGTCGCGTAGTCGGGGCGAATAACTAATAACATTACCGCGCGTGTTTATTTTTTTTATGTGGCGCAAATTGAGGTGTGTAAAATTACAAAAGTAGGCAGGAACCACCCTTTCCTTGTACTCCTTAAATACCAAGGTCCTAATTCTTTCTTTTGGCAATGTACTAAACTTAGTGTTGTAAGAAACTCGAGTCTTTGAGTCCTACTTACCAGAGCTCGAGCTCTTTTTTGAAGACTCGAGTCTTATAAATGAGACTTAGAACTCAAGTCCTTCCGAATTTGGAGTCTTTTGTTAAAAGGACTCAATGTGAGTCTTTAGGACTCAAAGACTGAGTCTTTTTAAAGGACTCATGACTGAGTCCTCTAAAGCTGTAGTTTGAAGTAAATAAAACAGCAATTAACAAATTATCGATTTATTAGGTAGGTAATTAAGTAATTGTTATTAAATTATATATATTATATTATTTTAGTATATTGAGCCACGAAGACAGGCACATTGAAGCCCGTATAGTTTTATTACCCAATCGGTTTCTTGGTTTGGTAATTAAATTTCCTGATTTTAATAATAAACCTATCTACCGACATTTATACACCAACTCGAGTTCATGACTCAGTCTAGCTCAAAGAACTTAAAAGACTCAAAGGACTCAAAAGGACTCAGAGGACTTAAAGGACTCGGACTCATGTGACTAAACGAGTCCTAGCCCTGAAACTCGACTTGAGTCCCGAAATTAAGACTAAAAGACTTGAGTTTTTTACAACACTAACTAAACTGCGTGGTACGATTCCGTCTCATGACGCTGAAATCTGCTGAATATATAAGTCCATATGTCTTTTTGTCAAACTTGTGTATTAGGTACCCCTAATAGCCTGCGCGTGAGCCCTTAATAATAATAATAATATACTTCCCTTTCTCTTAGCCTCTCTCCCCCGTAGGTATGAAAAAAGCTTAAAAACTCAGTTTGTGCGTGTATTAAGTAGATATGTATGTACTACTCCTATATTATTAGCTTCGTCAACCACAATCTTAGTAACATCGGTATCAGAAAAATCACTCTTCTTTCTATAAATAAATTTATTTGTTATTGTTACAGGTCGGTCGCCTACTCCTGGGCGAGCTCGCACACTGTCCCCGCTACCTCCGCATTCTGAAGACCTTCCGTTCTTACCACTCCACCATCGCCATGGGAACCATGATCACCCTTGGGTGCTCTCTATACTCCACTATGATCATTGTAGATTCTATGTGCTTTTAAATATAAAGCTACAGATCAAATAGGATTATTTCAGAGATTATTTTCGAAGTTAGAAAGAATTTTGGGAATGAACCGCCCGGAACTGTAAAATTCGAAATGGTTCGATTCGAAAGTAGATTTGTTATAGTCTCGGATATTGTTGGACGAAATGTAAAGTGCTTTCTGAGGCACGCTTAAAGTTATTTTATGGCGTTTTCAGATTAAACTATGACATAGTTTATTACTTTAGAAGACAGCGAAATTGTGAACTCGCCTCGACGTCGAAAAGTGATTACTTCGAATAGCAAATTTTACATTTTTGTGAATAATATTAGCCTTCATCAAAGATTTTGCAAAGGTTCCCAAGCCTGAAAAGTTTTTTAACTTCAAAAACTTTGTTTATTAGTTGAATATAATTTTGTTATAAGTTTTGCTTCTTATTAACATCTTGCGATAGTAAAATATATTTTGTATGGCAGGTGCCAGCATGCAAGGGTCCAGGCAATATGTAGGAATTTAATACACACCAAGCGAGCTGCTGTTGCGAGGCGGGCCGCGCGCGGCGTTGCCATAGAGCTCGCTCGATGTGTGCGCGATAAATCTGCATTCCATCCGGTTTTTTCCGAACGTGTGCGACCCGGTTAAAGCAAAAGGGCTTCAAAAGTTATGTATTTGACCAAATTATTTAATTCCTTTGCCGCCTTTTTTTAAGAACATTTTCTTCTGATTATTTCTAAATTCAAACCTCGCCCTAGCATGAAAACTTAGCCAATTATACACAAAAATATGCTATGGAATGATATTAAGTATTTAGAATGATTACCGAAATGCCTAAAAGTGATTTCTATAATTTGAAGTAAAAAGTCACTTTAGCGCATTTTCGAACATAAGGTTAGAATTATTGATGCGCAAGGAAAATAATGTGATAAATTTTAATATAAAAAATGGCGCTGGCGCCAGTATTATTATTAGAGTTAAATTTAGAAGTGGAGAAGGTCGCTTAATTATTTTTTTTAATATTATGTATTCTAAATTGGTCCTCGTAAAATTAAATGGTAATTTCTAAACATGTTTATGGCCAAGCCACGCTGTGAAAGAGCGTAGTATTATAAATTAATAATGTGATTAGAAATATAAACGATAATCTTGCCAATAAGTTAGTCGCATTGTAAATAGGCATTTTAAACTATTTATAGTTCTAAGTATTACTAAAGGTGTAAGTAGGTACTAGAATTAGTTTTCTTAGTTATATAAACTGCACTTTTGCTGACAATAAGGCTGAGAATCTGAGACAAAAGGTGACAAAAGTCATGTCATGAGCGCATAAATTCAAAGAGATAACATGTATTCTTTTTTTAAGTATTGTCTTAGTATTCGTCTCTGAATGTCAGCCTTCAGGGCAGGGCAGTACACGTTACTAGAAGTTTATATTATAAACTACCTACATAATATAGTGCGACACAAAATAGCAAAGAATAAATGGGGGTACTTTTAACACCTAGTCACAATTACTTCCGGTGGCTCTATCTAATCATGTTCACTTCCGTTAACTATGCGACCAATCACTGCGGGTTTGAGTGGAGAGCGTGGCCAACGGCTTTTTCAACTCTTTTTGTGTCGTACTAAAGAACGCTGCAACTTTTCCCACTAAAGATCAACATTGCTTGACCGCGACGTGGGATGGGATGCTTTCTGATTTCCTGCAATGCACTGCCAAACTACTACTCGTAGTATTGGTTCTCCTGTCACCTCGGCCATATTGTTTTTTTCTTTCGACTTAAATTTTATTAATCTAAACTCCAGCAAATAAGGAAGAATACAAAATAAATGCAAGATTTATGCAGGAAATTTTGAGGCCCAAAAATTTACGCCAACTTTTCTTAATAGTAACCTAGTGCTACTTTTATAGAAATGCAATCGCACTGTATTTGTTAATTTCTAGTTTTGTTACTTTAGAAGTAATAGTGACGATTGAAGTTGGTGTTGTTTTACTTTGAAGAGGCTCCAAAGAGAGAAAGAGATAGCAAGTCTCTATTTTTTTCTTTTTACACTAACCGGAGATTGTATGTGTAGAAAAATCTCAGCATTTGTTTTTATTACCTGACTGGAATAGTAAGGGAGTAGTGTTCAAATTCCAAATGTCATCATATAAAAAATAAATAAATTGTAATCCACGAAGGAAAAAAAAAATTACGCGCCCAGAAATGCCGCGTAAAATTTTTTCTTCCTTCAAGTTGTAATCCAAATGTAGAGAAAGAGTATAATCAAAATGCATACTAACGAAGTAGAGGCTGTTTGTAGAATTAAAATAACCCATCCATGTTCAATATTTAGATTTAGATTAGAAAAATACTATTTTAATTATTTTATATGAATAAAGTAGTAATAATCTAACAATTTGTGTTTTTACCTTCTAAATGATCTGGAGTTAGCATGTAAGGCTATGTTATTTATTTGAGTGAGAAATTGAAAATATATGAATAATTAGAAAATAAATATGATTAATACTATACCAAAGTTGTTTATTTTAGTTATAATTATAATTTATTTACAAATAATAAGTTCCTACCTCTTGTTATAGTCACGTTATAGTCCACGGAGGGCCAGTGCGGATTTGTCGATTTCAAATATAGTAACTTTTAATTTCTTCGTAGATGTGTATATTAGGTTTTTCCACGGTGTTTTTTATTAGTGAACATACAATTTAAAATTTTAACTACATTCAGAAACATATCTTTGAAAACCGCAATCAATCCCGAAACCGCAAAAGTATAATAATGTGGCGCCATCTCTTATCGAATAGAAAATCTAATTACAAATTAAAAGCATAAAAAAATAAAATTTTAATTACTCTCTGTCATAAGTTAAAATGATAAAATTGAAAACTAAATGCGATTCATCCATGGATTTAATAAGTAAGTAAAGCCTGACCAAAGAAATATGACACCTGCTCTGGGGGCGCCACGTGTATATTTTTACGACTATGGCAACAATTTCCCTTATAAAATTAGTTCCTCTGAAATTCCGCAATATGGCGAGGTGTCATATTTCTTTGGTCGGGCTTTACCTACTAATCGCATCCATAGAGTTCTATCTAAGAATGTATTTTTTACTTATGGATTTTATTTTTACATTATCCATCACACATACATTACATGCGAACTGAGTACTGAGACAGGCCCGCGTTGCTCTAATACTGTGATTACACCCGTCCTTAGTAAGGATCCTAACAGCCTAACTACGGACGTAGGACGGTCGGGACCCGTCAATCTCCGATAATTATAACACAAACTTGTAAATAATAATAATTTGTTAAGAATTTATAATATTTTTTTATAAGAGTTACAAACTTATATAGGAGCATAAACACAACTTGACAAGTATAAAATAAAATTAAAACAAAATAAAATTAAATGCTTATAATTATCCAAAAACTCCCACATTAAGCTATGCTTGAATTGTGGGAAAATTTTATAATTTAAGTTTTCCAGGACGAATAACTGATGCGGCACTCGAATGACATTACAAGAATTTTTATCCTATTTAACTAGCTTATATACGAACACAATTAGGTATTACAGAAAATAAATAAAAGTTGATTTGATTTGTAGCTCTCTCTCTCTCTCTCTCTCTCTCTGTGTGTGTGTGTGTGTGTGTGTGTGTGTGTGTGTGTGTGTGTGTGTGTGTGTGTGTGTGGTGTCTGTGTGTGTGTGGGGTGGGTGTCTGTGTGTGAGTTTTCGTGAGAGTGAGTGTGTGTAATGTCAATTCACTATCTTACCATATACCCTTTAGGTTATGCTTTAACCATGCTGCCACACCGGACAAACCCCTCTGAGCAGTATCAAACAAGACATCCCAGGAGGCGTCATGAAATAAGATGACAGTATCGTCAGCATATAGAATGAGTTCAGCGTTATTGTCGAGAACCGAGCAGATGTCGTTGACATACAGCAAAAAGAGCGTTGGTCCTAAAATGCTGCCCTGCGGGACACCAAACGACACTGAAGCTGGACCGCTCACCATACCTTCCACACGCGTGCGCTGGCTTCTTCCGGACAGATAGCTACTAAACCAGTCCAAACAAATTCCTCTGACACTGACACATTCCAATTTCCTCAAGAGAATCGGGATACTGCCTTACTGCAATTACACTTGTCCTTACTAAGGAACCTAACTGAAAAAGTGTCCTACAAATTGTGTAGTCTAATCGCGGCTGCCCGTTGCCATGCAGTCTTCCTTCACTCTTCCCCTCCCTCCAGAGGCAGTTAGGTAGGTGACTCGTCAGAGGTTCCAAGGGTGCTACCAGAATTATTATTTATACTTAGCTAAATAAAACAGACCCAAGATATAGTTTAAAAAAGTTTCAAATGTTGCCGCCGCTTACAATAAAAATAATGTTATGTTACGAATGAATGATCAATGAACGCAGCTAAAACGTTCCTTTACACTACACTATATGGTTGTTTATAACAAAATTATGATGTGAATTTTTCTGCGTACAAAGAAACGATGGGCCAGCTGAGTTTTGACGTTTGTTTGTCAAGTTATGGCCTTACGTGGGTTTTTTGTATTTGCAAATTGAAATATTTTTGGAATAAATCATGCAGTCCCAGTGTTTTGCAGTTATTAACGCGAAGTGTATCTCGGCAGTCAAGTTTTTAATTATTTTGAACCACCATGCTATTTATAAACAGTCATACGGACGGTGAAAGCATGAAGTGTACTAAACAGAATTTTGGGTCTAAAATGATCGTAGAACGGTGTAAAACAGTATTAATACTATCCAGCGTGGTATGTACTCTCGCTGTGATCATATCTTTTAATAGATTAATAAGTTATGAAGTGAAATTCTCGAAGCCTTTTTCGCCCATTCCCGCTGGTTTGTATGGTACATATTTGGAGACTATAAGCGATGACTCCCCAACGCCAATCCCTTCTAAACGGCTGGATAAAGCTCGAGACGCGGAAGCAGTCGGCTCTTTAAATGCTGCTCTAGAAATGAAAAAGAATGGTAAGTCAGACAAAGCTCTAAAACTATTTCAACATGCCTTTGCGCTGTCACCTAAACACCCAGATGTTTTAAACCACTATGGGGAGTTCTTAGAAGATACTAAGAAGGATGTAGTTCGAGCTGATCAGTTGTATACTTTAGCATTATCAAATTATCCCGGCCATTCCGGAGCTTTAACAAATAGACAAAGAACAGCTAGTATTGTAGAAAATTTAGATCGAGAAATGTTACGAAAGATTGACGAAAAACGAGATGCATTGCAATCCATTCCTGAAAACAACTCAGCTTTACGTAGAGCTAAGAAAGAGGCCTACTTCCAACACATACACCACACGGTTGCAATAGAAGGAAATACAATGACGTTGTCACAAACAAGAAGTATTTTGGAGACGAGAATAGCTGTTTCTGGAAAGAGCATTGATGAACACAATGAGATCTTAGGATTAGATGCTGCAATGAAGTATATTAACTCCACATTACTGTACCGTATCAGAGATATAACAATGGGAGATATTTTGGAAATCCATAAGCGAGTATTAGGCCATGTGGATCCAGTAGAAGGTGGACAGTTTAGGAGAACCCAAGTGTACGTCGGTGGACATATACCTCCGGGACCTTCTGAAATACAAAAGCTAATGGCTCAATTTCTGGAGTGGCTGAATTCTGAAGACGCTTTGGAGCTGCATCCAGTTAGGTGAGGATACAATTTAATTTTTATCTTATCAGTTTTATCCACGAATCTTGCTAGTACAGGGTATTAATCTTGACTTTGACAGATAATAAAATTAATCCTTTGAATTATGATATTTTTGGTTTTCATAATATGAGTCTTTTCCACACCATGTTCCGACACTAACCTAACTGATGGTCTGTAAAGTTTGCTAATTTGTGAATTCAGCTTTTAACAGTATATTCATTCTGGACCTTCGTGTACACTAGTTTACAGATAAAAATATAAGAAAAGTAGTTAATAATTATGAGCATGACATTATTTTAAAATTTTGATTAGGTACACCATGTAATATGTAATAAGGAAAGTCAGCCAACAAATTTTCTACTGAAATCCCCTTTACATGAACAGAATTTGATAAAATTAATGAAATTTATAAATCATTCATTTCATTCAATAGTTATTTATTTTATTTGTTAGCCTTTAAAACTGTTTTTAGACATAAGTATTGAACGATGCAGGGTATTGCAGTACTTATGTCCTGCATGTAATGTGGACAGGGCTATATGAAAAACTAATTTTAAGTTAGATAAGAATTTTTGTGTGCAAAGTTGTTTAAAAAGTTAGTCAAGGAAAACCATAACAACCCCATGAAAACTGTTTTATAATAATTAAATATACTCAAAGTCACTTTCACTAATCTGTATAAGAAATAAGTATTGTTTTAAAAAAGTTAAAAAACTATGCTAATTTTTTTTGTATTTTTTTTACCTAAAATATCCCTAAAATTAACTCAAATTAAAACTTAACCAAAAATCAACATGACTGAATCAAAAATTTTGTTTCAGTCATAATGACAGTGCTCACAAAACTCTTTCAATTTTGAAGGATACAAGAAAATGTTGTTGTTAGCAAAAGAAATGTAATAATAGGTCGTTTGTTAGTCTTTAAAAGTCGTCGGTAAAATCGTGGTAAAATGGTGCAGAAATACGAAAAGGTTCGACGGAAGCATTTCAAAAACCACGTCAAAGCCGATGTCATTATACTAGGATGCAGTTTGCCGGGCATTGTGACCGCCCACAATTTAAAAAAGAAGTTCGGTGACTCAATGGACGTTGTGGTCCTAGACTTGGTTACTGATCACCCTCGCACCTGTTTCGTCAAGGAACGCGCAGCGAAATCTAAAGCTCACGTATCCGTAACCTTCAAAGACGTTCTAGATCAAGCTGATAACGAATCTAAAATGTTAATACCTCAGGAAATATCTAACCCAGATGTAGACAAAGTCGCCCGCTACTTCATTGAAAATTACTGCGCCGAGTTCAGCATACCACTTCCCATCAGTTTCTCACAAAAACCAGTATCCTCTTTGCACAAATTGTTCCAACACTCAAACGGCAGCGCAGTACCTTGCGGCCAGAACTACCACGAATATGATTACCTGAACTTCTTAGAAAGGTTTGAACTGCTGCAATATCAAACTCTACTAGATAGCAGTATGCAGAATCTCTTCAACGTGAATTGTTTGGTCGCTGAAACCGACAGACGAAAGCTACTGTATTACGATCAAACCACGATGGAGACAGATTTGTGTAAGAGATTACTTTTCTCCACGTCCCGACATATCATGCGGACGATTGTGGAATTAATATGCGGCACCAGCGCAGATCAGGTGTCCCTTCTTTTCTACCTCCACCAGTGCCACCGCGTTAGTAGTTCCGCCAATCTAATTGATGGAGATAATGTTAGATTTCGCGAGAAACTTTTGCACCGCAAACGACTGTCCATAAAACTACAACAGAGCATAGCAGATATCACCATTCCAACGATACCGATTAAGCAGATATGGACCAGCTCTGATGAACAGCAAGTCATCCTCGAGCCTGAACTAGGAGAGACGGCTTACATGTGCAAGTTACTAGCAATGGCGATAACACCTGACCAGCTGCGTGACATCGTGATGGAAAAGAAACTTATAAGTGAAGAAGAGTTAAATGCAATAACTGGCATGCACCGCGGTATAGCTAAGAAATTTGTAATTGAATACGAGGAAAACTTTTGGCAGTCCCTTGGCTATAGTGGAGATATATTAAGCGTTCGGGGTCCGATAGTATGGGCGATGGAACGGCCGACGATGACGAAGACCCGAAGTTCTGATAAATACGCTGCACTAGTAGGATACTTAAAAATAAAAGACGACAATCAGAGTTCACGAAAAGAAGTTCTAGATCAACTGGTGAAACTTTTCGGTGAAGAAGCGGCAAATCCGACCACATACGTCGAGATACCTGTAAAAAAAGTGTACGTCCCGCGTTTGGGGCACTATGTGGGTTTACGAAAATTGACCGTTGAGGATAGTCCAAGGTTTCTGGCATGGGGAGCATTGGATTTGTTTTGCGAGGGCGATGTGGTGGGGGCTTTGGAAGCAGGGCATTTGACTTTCATCAACTTGCTCAGTGCCTTGAGACCTCAAGCCGTGTCTTACAGAGACGTTGCCGGGGGGGTGGTCCCGACCAGTCTACGCAGCGCTTTGACGGCATTCGGTGCTTCTATAAACTACTTCAGCACGACGCGGTTTCTTCTATTTGGTTTTGGTGTTATAATGGCATATCGTCTTTTACGTTCCAAACTTAGTGGATAGAGGTTTGGGCCCAGTACCTACCTATTATAGATTCACAATTTTGTTATGATGTTTACCTACTTTTATGTTTTGATGTCTGTATTTTTTATACTATAATTTATTTTTGATTGTTTTGTTTATTTTTGAAATATAGTAATATTGTTATGAAATTCTTATTTTTATTATTTCTATACCATATGGCTTTCTATTAACGACTCCATAATAGAGTGGGCGAATATTTACACTCTCTAAATATTCAGCTCTGTCTATACTTACTTAGACTTACATACTTTTCAGGAAAACATTTTGTTTTAAGCGAATATGCAATAAACTATTCATCCGATTTCTATAATTATTTCATCGATGGAAATAATAGAATAGAACAATATCATAATCAAGGTATAAATATGCATTGTATTATTTTAAAAGAATAATCGGATTACAGAACAATTTTGACTTTCTCTGTTAAGTAAACATGCATTTGTTTATGTCTAACCTAAAACAGAGTAGTGTGTGGTAGTGTCCGTTTTTATGATTGTTATTAGATCGTGCAACATTTTGATGATGTCTTTATTTATACAGGGTCTCCACAATGATCGGCGTGGAAATCCTTGGGGGCGGCCATTGTCCGTCTTTCGGCTGAGATGATGATATAGGGTGGATGTGAGGGCTCAGCAAATACTGAAAGGACATTCTCAGTCAATTGTTTTGCTCTACCTAACCTGTAAGAAACAACCTAACCTAACCTAACCTGTAACCTGTCTTGGAAACTGAAACAAATTCGATGCTCTCATAAAATAAAATATTTTAATCAGACAGTTTGTAAGAATAATTTAAAAAATGTTCATAATTTTCGAGAAAAGTTCATTTGGGAGTGTTTTAAAACCTAAAACCTATGACAGAGCATGTCCTTTCAGTGCCAACTTGTTTAGCTGCCACTCATACCCCGCAGGTTGTGATAATGATTTAAGTTTTGTTGTATTTTTTTATCAATACATTATTGTTTGCCGCCATAACGCAATAGGACGCAGCTAACATTAGTTTTAGCTAATTTAAATAAATTTAATAAAATTCTATAAAATAAAATAAATAAATTCTAATAAAAAAAAACGGTATTTTCAGCTAATTTAAAACAAAAAACTATCTGACGCTTACGTAGGGTGCTTCTACACGATGCAAGTAAGTATCTCGCGCATATTGATTGAATTGACTTCTTTTGAAAGCACTAAAATTTTAAAATATTTCATGGCATTCCTTAAGTAATTAAGTGTAGGCCACATAGATATAGATTTGATTAGATGCGGCCAGTGTATGTACTTAGCGGGTCCAAACGAAGTCAAATTTGACTCAACATGCGCGAGCTACTTGCACCGTGTAGAAGCACCCTTAGTAGTTACTAAGGGTGCTTCTACACGGTGCAAGTACTAATAAAGTACTAATAAATAGTTATTTATTAATACAATACAATACAAATATTCTTTAATCAATCTATTATTTATTCTATTATTATTATTAATCTGTGCTGTTGCGCCCTTTTTTCTTATGGACGCAGTATTCCTTCCTAATATTGCCATGTTAATTTTCAGATACGCAGCGCTGGCCCACTACAAGTTGGTCCACATCCACCCGTTCATCGACGGCAACGGGCGTACGTCGCGGCTCCTCATGAACCTGCTCCTCATGCAGGCGGGCTTCCCGCCCGTCATCATCCCCAAGCAGCACCGCCATCTCTACTACCAGCATCTGCAGACCGCTAACGAGGGAGACGTCAGACCTTTTGTTAGGTGAGTATGGTTGTTTTAGCACGTATTTTATTTATTTATGCAGAGGCAAAATTCAAAAATAAATATTCATTACGCCCCGCTCCGCGGCACCTCCCACATTAATGGTTTTGCCAATGAGAATGAGGTATTTTCCTCTTGTTGAAAGTACCTTATGCTGTCTCCCGTAACACCAATAACCTATAAATTATTATCGCAGTTTCTTCAGCAATTTAAGAATTTCGGATGTGTAATATAAATATAGACTAACCGTGTGACTATTATCTATATATATATTACGCAAGCCCGATTTTTGTACAGGGTATCAAATCCACATCCGAGGTCCGTTATTGATAAATTATACCTCATTAGCTTCGTCTCATCCTGGAGGCGTGCATAAAACTCTTAGTTTTTTAAGTTTTTTAACAAAATACCAATTAAAAGAAGGTAAAAATAAAGCAAGGATTTGTTTACATTAAAAGACATAAATGACAACCACTCAAATTTTACATATTTTTTTTTCGTATAGGTAATGGCGTTGGCTTCTAGGGCACTTTGCAAATGTCAATAGACTGATAAAGAATAAATAGCTAGAAAAAAGCAATTCATCCTTTTTTCTTGATGCATCTGCAGGTTGTGGTAAAACGTATGTGCAAAAAACTTTACTTGCCAAAGTAGCGAGTGTTGGTCGCATTGCTGTGCCAGTAGCATTTACCGGTATTGCAGCAAGCTTAGTTAACGGAGGTCGAACACTTCACAATCAATTCAAATTGCCGATACCAATTCTTGATTCGTCTGTATCTGGTGTTAAACCTGATTCTTCTCACGGGAGATATCTTGACAGTGCCTACCTTATAAATTGATGAAGCGTGTATGATACCGGCAGCAGCCTTGACAGTAATCGATCGCATGTTTCGGGATATTACAATTAATGAAGATAGACGACGACAACCATTTGCTGGAAAAGTTGTATTATTTTCTGGTGACTTTAGATAGACTCTGCCGGTAGTGCCACATGCTGGACGGGCAGTAACAATCGAAAACTGTATTAAAAATCATCGTTTGTGGTGATACATGACTTTTCTAAAGCTAGATAAAAATATGCGAGTAAATGAAGGACAAGACGAATTTGCAGATTACTTGCTTAAAGTTGGAAATGACACTCTGCCAAAGGACGAATGTGGGCAGTCAATAATAGAGTCTTTTAGGAATTGGTTCGCCGATCGATTTTATATACAATGACTTGGACAATTTATAATAATATACACGAAAAGGCTATTCTCACACCGACTAATGAAATCTGTTCAAAAATTAATTTGAAAGTTCTCGAGCGTATCTCTAGCGAAGAAGTAACATATAAAAGCGTAGATACAGTGATATCAGATGACTCTGATTCTAATATAAATTTTCCGACGGAATTTCTTAACAGTATTGAAGTAAGTGGGCTTCCCAGACACGAGCTTAAATTAAAAATTGGTGCTATTGTCATGCTCATGAGAAATCTAAATACGGCCAAAGGGTTGATTAACGGAACTCGGTTTCAGTTAATAAAACTATATACCAATTCTTTAGATTGTCAGGTTCTGTCTGACGGGTGCAAGTTCAGGCGAAAGAGTTATTCTTCCTAAAATAAAGTTTAGCCCTTTAGACTCCATCCTTCCATTCAAATTACAAAGATTTCAGTTTCCAGTTACTTTTGCATTGGCGATGACAATAAACAAGAGTCAGGGGCAATCTTTGAAAAAAGTAGCTGTCTATCTTCCAAAACCAGTATTTTCTCACGGGCAGCTTTACGTGGCTTTAAGTAGAGCACAAGTTTTTGACGGTATAAAGATATTTATAGAACAATATAAAGATCAAAGAATAATCGGACAATGCCAAGGTTTTACTACTTCAAATATAGTCTATCACGTTTGTTAATAAGTTAATATTTTGAAGTTGGTTATATTTTATAGGGTTTTTCTTACTTTTCAGTTTTTTTCGGCGGTTTAATTTTTTATATTATTTCAATTGGCGTAAATTAGATCTAAGATACATAAATGGTTATATGTGAAAATTAGAATGGTTAATGTCAATATTTTGTTATGAAATAATCGAAAAATGGACGAATTTGTGAAAGAAGCTGTTTTAATTTTATTTTTTCAACGCTAGGTAGGTACAGTCAAGGTTCCATCAGATAATGCGAGCGAGCGAGAAATCCAACCAATATCTGACGGTGATTTTACCTACTTATTAAATGTTATCATTGTTTAGAGTCCGTTTCCTATTAAAAGGGTCGTGGTTTGTATGGGAGCCTATTCCACGACTTTTTTCTTTCCTCACAGTCTCTATATCGTCGATTGTAGGAATATTTATATTACAAGTAGGTATAAATAAATATCCAGGGTGTAATTTAAGTCGTGTTTTATTAGTGTTATTCTGATTCGGTAATAATAATAATTAAAAGGTCAGAAAGTCATAGATGAATATCGAAAATCATATTTTATTTTTATTTCTGCCGTGAGCATTTCTCAAAATGTTTGCACCAAATTTTAACTGATCCTATTTTGTTACCAACATTTACTAAAATAAGTTGACTTTTGTATTCTCATATTTAGGATGATTGTAGACAATAGAGAACCTTAATGACTAAAAAATGCTAACTAAAGTCTAAAATCTCAAATGATTCTCAAAATAAGAATCAATGAAAGTTTCTTAAGTTTTTTTTAAATTGTTATGCAAAATTTTTGACAAATGTTCATTTCTACGTTGTGATTATAAAGCAATTAGGCTCAATTCTGGTGGGTTATATTTTATTTTATTTTTTATTTTTTTATTTTTTTTTAGGCACCATTTCATTCAAATGTGTGTTTTGAGTACAGTATCGAAAAAATGCCTTAAAAATGGTTTATGTTTCCCTATAATATTACATTACCATATTCTAGCCGGCGTTTCGACGCCGCTACGGGTCTCTAGTTTTTATTTATTACATAACCAGTATACCTATCAGAATATATCGGGACTGTTACTTTATATTGTGATATATAATACTAGCTTTCCACCCCGCGGCTACGCCCGCGTTAACCCGCGGACAAACAAACACTTTCGCATTTATAATATTAGTATACAAGCACGAAAATATTGTGTCAAGCCCGCGTTTAGCGGAGCAATGTGAAGCCAGTCAGCCGCGACCGCTGAAGTTGGTACACAAATCGATTGCTTGCGATAACGCCAAATTGTGACATCGTGATTCCAAATAAAATGAAAATACGTCGCAGCTAGCGGGGCGAATTAAGCCGATAGCTGTAATATCCACCTATTTACATTATCTTTAATAAGTTTCTATATTTTTTCATGCTACTTTTGTTATCTGAATCATACACGTGTTTTGCAGTTAGATGTTCGATCGTTAAAAAATACTTGCACGTTTGACTCAAATAATAACTATTTGTTTCATCTGATAAAATTGACAGATACCCACTTTGTATGCTCGCCCCATCAAGTCAAGCAAGAGTATGATCATAATACTTTGTATTAGTTGTACGGATTGAACAGTATTGGTCCCAAACGACCTCTATCTATAGGATCTATTGGAATTTATTAGTCCTGAGCTAAGGATAGCCTCTTTCTTTAAGGAGAACGAGGTATTCATGAGTGACATGATATAGTTTTGTGACAGTTCTCCGGCGTTTTCTATCTTCTCCACAGAAGATAACGTACAAATTATCGAACCCGTCAGAAAATGTAAAACATCCAAAAGTTAAATAAATACTTAAACTTTGGATGAAATTTCAATCTTTCGAGTTTCTCACAGCTCTTTGACAGCTAAATGTTAGATTCTTGTCACAGCCACAGTGCTTCATGCTACAGAAATTCTAATATGCCCGTCCACGCGTGACAGACATAATTTTGTTGTGCGTATTCTCTTATCCTATTGGAGGATATTTCAATATGGCGGGTTTCTCCACGGAGTAGACGTTTCTCGCAACTTTTCGACAGTTATTTAACGCGACAAACTTTTGTCATAGCACTTCATGATACGTACTGGAGATAGGACACAAAATTTCTTCAACGAAAAAAAAAATTCAGAGTTTCTCATGTAATAAATGATTTATTTTCAGGTTCATAGCGCAGTGCACGGAGCGAACGCTGAACCTTTACCTGTGGGCGACCAGTGAGTATTCGCACATGGTGCCGGCCATCGGCAACCCCGACATCATCATTAGCGGGGACTTCGACGAGGACCCTCTATGACGACCGCCACACAACTGATACATAAATCAAGAAAATAAATCTAATTTTTATTTTACTTTTTGTTTTGGCACAAAGGTTAACTAGTGCCAAAAAAAAGAAACCTATTTTTTATTTTTCATTTTTTGGTTGTGGCACAAAGGTTAACTAGTGCCGAAATAAAAATAAAAAGTTGTACGTTGAAGCGAAAGTGAAAAATATTGAGCTCGAGCACTCAGCCCCACAATGGCTCGGTGCACGATTAGTAGTGCACCTGTGTTGTTCCGGATAGCCAAGGAGATGCGGGTTCGAGTCCCTATCCGAGCTCAATATTAACCATTTTCGGTTTCTAACAGTATTACGTTTTTTTAAACTCTAGCTTACAGATGTTACCTGTTGAAAAAGTTACAGACTTGAGACTAAAACGGTCAGAAAGTCGGTATATTTTCACATAAATACTCAAAGAACTCCATAGATGACGCTAGGCGTAACAATTACAGACTGCTAGATGCACAAGCATTTTAATGGTTAAGGTAGCCGTTCGAACCGAGCGTCAGCGACACTGACGCTGCGACACGAAAAAGGATAATGGACTCTAAAATGATGTATTTAAGGTGGACTTTGGAGGCATGCGACAGTGACGCGAGTGACGCGGCGTTACCAGAGTCTGTGTCATCGCGCCAACTCACTTTTGAGTAAATTCATTCGTAACTCCATCACCGTAAGTCCATTATTATTTGGCGTGTCGCGATTTTTTCGCGTTCGAACGGCTACCTTTAACTAGATATCAATCGGCGTCACATTTTCTAACGTTGTTGCAGTAATGTCGTCATCAAGATAATAGTTATTATTCTATTGATTAACATTTCGCAATATGACAAGATTTTTTTATTATCTGGTCAGCCAATCAACTGCGTCTTGTACTTTTAGCATTTTCGGACTTGATATTTGATCCTGAAAATCATTAACAAAGGAACAAAATGCATTGTGCGATTTAGTACTTGTCAAGTTGAGCACTTGTAAATAATTCCACAATTTAAAATTTAACTTCCAGTTACTAAGTATAAGACATTAACAGTGCTATCAACAAAACACTTAAAACATACGAGCACATCTTGAAATCTAAAGTCATTCAATAATAAATTGTTTTTTTTTTTTTTTACAATATCAAGCGAGTTGGAAATATCTTTTGTAAAAGCAATTATCTACCAGTTACTTTAATGTTTATGCCTGCTGGCGGGCGAAACCCTAACAGTTTAAGTTTCAAAAGTATGAAAAATGATTATGTAGGTACGCACAAACGGTGCTCTAAAATGTATATTTTTTCTTTTTAAGGAATGTGCCTGTGATTCGCATTAAATAATAACATTTGTTTTGTTGGATTAAAGAATTTTAGTTGGCTTAGTGAAACAAGTAAAATTATGAAAACATATTCGTATGTTAGAATGTAACTGGGATGGAATAATTATAATATTAGTTTATTTTATAATGCGAAGCCACGAGATAACCAAAGAGATTACTTAAAATTGCTTGTAAATATATCATTTTAACATCACTTAATCGTTCTGCGAACTTCTGTGATATTTTACTCTTAATTATTTTATTTAAGGTGTTTATTTCAGGCCTAAGAACAGCGTTTTAACCCCTTCAGAGCAAAATGTACAAAACGCAAAATTTCGAGATTTGTACATTTTTCCTGTTGTGTTCATTTTGCGTTTTGTACATTTTGCTCCGAAGGGGTTTTAACCAGGCAGGGGTAGAATTTCACTACAATTTGCAAGTGTAATTTGATGTGCAAACAACGCATTTGGTCCCCTCGAAATAAAAATGCACTTAATGCGATTGATGCAATTACGAACCATGAATTTTGATACTGACTACACAATATGCATCAAATTGTTCTTGTAAACTATAAATAAACTATTTTGTAAAGGTAAATACAGTGACGACGACGGTAGTATCTCTAGACTACTAACTACTAATCACGTTAAACTAGACGGTGTTACCCGTTACCAGTGCCCCATTCCAAATAATGAGGTCTAGCCTTTTTTTTTTCGTTTTCTCGTTAACAATAAATTAATAAATAACACATGGATAAGACAGACTATATCGGCTGCGATTGGTTACCTACCTAATTAAAAAAGCTGCAAACGATAACCTGAAAAAACTGATATAAAAATTACAAGCGCTCTATTTTTAAATTTTTGTGTTAAATTCTGCGTCAATACCAGTGTTTGTCAATCGTCTTCCATCCAATATTTTTGTGTTTATGTCCTATTTATTGCATTTCTATGATACTAGTACAAACTTTGTAAATATGTAACAATATTATTTAAAATAAAATTATGACGAACTATTATTATGTTTTTTTACTTATCATCATAGTTGTAAAGTTCAAGGATCCTTACAGTCAAAATACTGCAGCCCTTTAATTTTCATTAGTGGGCAGATTAGACTTAAAATTTAATTAATAATTAATTTTTGATAATGTTTAAACTGATATCGCATCGCCTCTTAGATTTTTGATCTATTTTTTTAACTGCTTAGACTGGTACATTCGTTTGAGACGAGAGCCGGTCTTAGTTAGAGCAAAGCTTTCTAACTTCTTATTTTAAGAGACCTATGATGAATAACATTTTTGAATTATGATAGAAAGCATTGCGACTATTATTATATTACCTTTTTATACCGCATTCTTAAGCGGAAAAATATTTAATAATATGTAAGTATAGGCAAATATACCAGAATTATGAGTTATTTTTATTTAAATTCGGAATTAGGTAGGTATGTTGAGTATTGAGTTCAATTCGCGTTTTGTGCTGAAGGATAAAAAAAGAAAACAAGTCATTCAATTTCGATTAATTTATTATAATGTGCGATGTTAAAATATGTTTATTACAATAAAGCATTGAGAGCAGAGCGGCAGCGCGCCACGCGGCCCGTCGGCACCACGCCACACCTTTATACAAGTTCATTCCAAGGCTAAACCAGAGTTACAATCATATTACAATTATACATTAAAAATCATAATAGCAATAAAAGAGAGATTTCGTTCAGTACGATATAAGACTTGGCGTACGACAGCTTGATTTAATTTTAAACGATTAAAGAACATAATTTTTCTTTTTTTTTTTCTTAAGTGCTTTACAGGTAGCGGCACGTAAGTTTAACATTGACCTTGATTCCCGCGCATGTTTCCCCATACTCCCCGCGACTCTGTAACTCCCCCGCGACCCTTATTTTAGACTTCTGCGCAATAACGGTCAGCGCTAGAGTTTCGTGCCGCGACTTGTACTCAGTTCTTTTACAGCACTGCACAGGACAAAAAAAACATACATGGAATTGGAATTCTAGAAAATACGAAACTTATTTCACGAAAAGGTAAATAAACAGATTTCTGTCTGAAATTGTACTTTTTTTTTAGAAAATTAATAGAATTAATTATATTTTTTATATAAAACCAAGCCGTAGTACTAAGACCTTCAAACATCGGCGAGCAGTGACCCTGACTCTGATACAGAGTACCGATTACATTATTATTATTTATTTATTTATTAATAAGCACTATCTAATAATCTTTAAGCCATAGTATACATTACTTCGCGGGTCTGTTCGTATGTTTGCGATACCGCAGTTGGCATGTTCCACCAGGATTTAAAATGGACGTCAATTTTTAGAATACCATTTCAGCTGCGAACGAAATCGACGAAAAACAATTTAAAGCAATGTTATGCCTCATTTTATTTTTAAATCTCTTCGCTCGTAGCTTTGCGACATTTAAGCAAAATCGTAAGTATGATAGATTAACCTAGCACCAAACGAATACGGAACAACGCCAGGCATTTTTGATGAAAAAATGGTTTTTAAAACAAATATACATGTTTACAAATAATTTGCGATAACAGAGGTAACGTCACGCTTATGATCTAACTAATAGGCATCGATTTTCAATGGAGTTAATTTTTTGAACCATTCAGAACATTTGTCATGATTAAATCTGAAGCCAGGCCCTGCTGCGTTACGTCGCCGACATTTAGAGACAGCGTGGCTAAACACAATTTTGTCAGTGATCTGTCGAAGAAGTGTGACGAAAACTTTGTTTTATACCTCCATTAAAAACATTACCCTAAAATGTAGACAAAAACGATGAGCGTCTAATTTAGTTCGCTTTACCGTATAATTTTCAGACGCCCATTGTATACATGCCACACACGCCTCTAATCAAAACGTTACATTATCACAACATAATAAATTAAATAATACAAAACTGAAAATAAAGGACTTGAAAAACTTACAATCATAGTTAGTCTTTTTTAGTTATTTTACTATTTTTTTAAATGAAAGTAAAAAAACAACTTTTGCGTTTTTTATGATGAAAATGACGAGTGTTCAGATGAAGTTACGTTATTATAAATAGGACTGAGTTATCCACCGGCTCCGTCAGAGTCCCGGAGAGCGAGGCTCTCGTGAGCACAAGTCATGGCATATAACCCACGGCATATAACCCACGGCATATAACCCGTGGCATATAACCCACGGCATATAACCAATGGCATATAACCCATAGCATATAACCCGTGGCATATAACCCATGGCATATAACCCACGGCATATAACCCGAGGCATATAACCCACGGCATATAACCTATGGCATATAACCGGGTCCTCCAGAGTCTCGCAGAGCGAGGCTCTCGTCAGCACACGTCATGGCAATGTCACCTTTACCGCGCATCTCCTACTCAGATCATTTTATCTATTTGCAAATGTTAGGACCACCGCCGATGTTCTAGACTCAAGGTCACTTAACCGATTTTAAACCTTTCAAGCACCTTTTATGAATAATTCCGACAAATTAATAACAAAAAAAATCATTTGCAAATAAATAATAATAATCTTTACAAAAATAAAACTAAATCAGTTACAAACTCGAACAAATATCACGTAGAATAAGTATTCATAACTAGATCTACTCACATCGATTAAGTATGTTGAATTTACAGCGAAAATGATTTATATTACAGTTCAACCAAGAAACGTTCTAAGCGTACAATCCATACTCATTCCATCTCACTCATACATGCACGATTAGAGCGAGAAGAATGTGTATATAGGATGCAGGGAAGCTTTATTTTCCTTTTTGATTTGACTTCGGAATAGTCAAGCTTCATAAATACAATTGACATCCTACCCAGCGTAATCAATTCAGATATGTCATGTACAAAGTCCCTCTCCCATCCTGAAAAGGTTGAGAAGGAACTATAATATCATGCACAATTACCATTATCTGGGTGATTTACTATGAAAACCCAATAAAAAGTCAAAGTGAGACAATATTATGTATTTATCTTCTTTTTTTCAAAATCTACTTTCGGCTAGCACCATACTTGAAAAGCCTAATCTCAACAGAATGGAATGAAAGGAATCTCTAGCATTCGAAACGCACAATCATTATTATATAACGATAGCTATAAAAGCGGAGGCGAACACGATATGTTAGAAAATAATCAAAGACTGATTCATAATTTGTCGTACAATAGAGAAGGACGCAGCTATAAAACAGAGCGAGAACGTAGCAGGTCTTCCTGTTCTGTTATATACAAACGTCTTGTTCTATTGTACAACAATTTATATTGTGTGTGGGTACTATAACGCATGTCACCAAAGGATTTTTTCTATATTGTAGTTTAGTGAACGTGTATAAGTATAGTGAACGTGTCAAAAACAGGTAACTTTAGTACTTTGTATTTATATTTATTACCTTTGACATAGGAGTCGTTCGTAACGGTTAAGTTCAAATGCGGAACCATTTGGCTAACTCCAAGTCCGCGTCGCAGGCAGGTTCATCACATATGCATATTATGTTAATTCCTTCTCCAAATATTTTTTATTTATTTTGTATGTATGAGTCTAATTTAGAGCGTTGTCATAATTTAGGATAGGCCCTTTGAAGACTAAAGTTTAAAATAAATAACGTACTTTGAACCCTCTGGTGATAAACATTAAGCCCATTAAACTAAAACAATTTTGCGAAAAGAAAGTCTAGGCCAACTAAAATTGAACTATTTCACAACGAGTTTAGTATGATACAATTGATATTCCTATAAATGTCATGTCATACACGCTAACTGCTAAGACATTGTCGCTGCTACATGGCTTTGTACTTTACCAATCTCCCTTAATTAAAAAAAAATATCTACACGTTTTATAATATAAGTAGGCCATTAGCTGAGTTAAATGCATTTCGAGTAAAAACGTCACAACATGTTAAAAATGAAGAGATGAACAGTTTTATAGCGAAAACTAAAACAACTGGGAAAATTGTATACTACGTTTTTAAAAATCAGACAAGGCGAAACCACAGAGCATTCAAACTCTACCTGACAATGCATTTTGATTTAAAACAACACTGATTTAATTTTAAAAGTGAATGTATAGAAATGTCTATTATTTAAATAACCAAAGAATATAAAACGAACTAACTACCTTCAAATTGAAAACCAACCATTCTCTGGACTTTTGATTACAAAATTATCAGCAGAGTATTCTTTCCGTAAATTTATTCTGTTCTCTGAGTGGAGCTAAGTAATTTATCGCGTTTTCTTTCATTTTTAAGATTAGATTATTATGTACCTTATGCAGTTGACAAAAAGTTCATTACAAAGTATAAAAATCTCAATATGATGGATTATTACAATAAAATTATTTCACGCCATACTCAGTCAATTAGAATAATCAAGTTAGCAAACTAATTCTGTCCAGAGATAGTTCATCATTCACTTATTTACACAGCCAGATATATCTATAAAACAATCCCTTTCTATCGATAAAAACGTCAAATGGTAAACGAAACAAAAAGTGCGCGAGGGAGTAAAAAGGATGGTTAAATGACTTTTTCAGAAAATGGAAAGGGACAGATCGTGAGAGTATAGTTCGCAGCCTTGGTTCACCCCGACGCTTAGTTCTGCAAGTTATTCAACATAAAATGAGTTTGTGCTTCTAACACTCCCTATTATAAACAGTCTATAATTTCATAACAACACGACGGCATTTTCACCTCCTTTGTATATACTAAGCTTTGTAATTAACTGAAACTGTCACAACTTCGGTTAGTCTGTTCGATGGAACATAAATGTAGGCCAGCTACGATATTTCCACGTGTACTTCACCTTCCGATGTTTCTTCGCACGCACTGCAGCTTCTAAAGTTGTAACTTGACAGGTGGCAGCCATATTGAAAACGCCATCTTTCTTTTAAGGCTGTCGACAAAGAGAAACGGGTTATTGTGTTAATCATAATTCAGTCAAGAACCTGAAATATTTTGAAGATGCGACGCCTGTGGACTTTCTTCCGGCGAGTTCTTCTCCACAGAAGACAGCCAAATTGTGAACTCAATGTTGAAAAGTGTTTTGTAAAATCTTACTTCGAATAAAAACTTTTTGACTTTTGACTTTTTGACTTTGAAACCAGAATCAATGCAGGAATAAAGAAGAGCTTTTGAAAAACGATTCTACTCAGGAATATGAACTACTTTTACTGTGGTTCCAACTTGGAAATCGAACTAGGAAGAAGTGACTGGTGTGTGTATGTATGTGTGTGCGTGTGCGTGTGCGTGTGTGTGTGTGTATGCTGGTGTTGGTGTGTGTTGCTCACCATGTGCTAGTGGTGTCGTGGCTGTATGCGGCGGCTGATGTGTTCCTCCTGCTGCATCTTGCTGCGGAACTCCGCCACGAGGTCACGTGACTGGTTCAGTACTGCCAACTGCTCGTTCAGTAGCTCCTCCCACTGCGTCGCGTACGCTGCAAACAATTCACGGGTATTTGTTAATGGCCGTTTGAACTGGACGAGTTTTGTGTTGATGGCTGGCTGAATTTGGTAATGATAGAACTTGTTTCATTCACAGTGAAGATGATCATTGCTGTTATTGAACTTTCTAGGTTAATTGATGTAGATGTAAAAAGAGCCTAACTTGGTATTAGCTAAAACCTATGCAAACAAACTAAATTCAGCCCTCTTTTTCTGTTTGAGCTTATTCAATATTTTTAGTACACTTACAGCAGCGTTGTTATCATCTTCACTCCATAATAAAATCAGTAATAAGATAAAACCAACAACAGGAACCTTTGTTTAGAGGCTGATGTTTTTTTTTTAGTTTAGTTTTGAAGCTTTGCCCACCGTATAAACCAATTTTAGATCTTAACTTGATTGGTGAATTTATGATGTGATATTAGACGAATAAAATATTAATAATTTTAAATGACGGCTGCAAGCTTGGCAAAATTAAACGTTTATAAATTCAGGAGCAATTTATAAGTTTAATCTTCGAATACGTACATTTTCGCACATTTTTACGACATTTAAGAGGAGTGAAGATTGTGTAGCGTGTATAAATACGTGTATTTAAGTGATAAGAATCACATACAATATGCGTAAATAAATTTTTACCCTTAATTTATTTAAAGTAATAAAGAAACACTTCATGTAATTAATTGTTTAGAACCATAAATGTTTGAAACTCCCAGAAAAATAATAAACCTCGCCATATTGCGGATTTTTAATGGAACTAATGGAAATTGTTGCCAGAAAGATAAAAAGCGCCCCCAGAGAGAGTTTTATATTTTTCTAGTCAGGCTTTATAATACATACTTCGAACTAAAAATTCTTCACACCTCTTCAAATTTTGATGAATATATTTTTCAATTTTGATGGTAATTGGTCAAATTAGTCCCTTCCGGCCGGCATGAGCGACAGCAGTGGCATTATTGGAAGCGATGATCTCATCGATCTGCAGACCGGGCTGGTAGCGTTCGAGAGTCACTGGACGATTTTGAAGTTTTTACCTTCTCTGTACGAAATGGACTCATTCCGGATGGCCGCTAAAATTAAGTTTTTGGTCTTTTTCATTCGTAGGGGCAACGAACAGGATAATTGTCAACTTTTTAAAGACGTTAAAAGCGATTTTACGTGTAGTTCGCTCTAGTTTAGCAGGCTTGTGAAAACATCCCGCTGAAATTAAGCTAAATTTGACAACTGCGCTCTTATTTCAAATATCATTAGCTCCCATCTTTTTGGATTTCCATAAATTTTGTATGGAAGGAATTTTCTCTAAGGAATGTGTCCAAAACTGTTGACTGAGTATGTCCTTATAGTACTTGTCATCATTTACACCTTTATGTAATAGGAAAATATAATACGATTGGAACTGAACAAACATAGTAAGAGTTTAGATATCTTTGTTTTGAAAAAATAAATCAATCACGAATTCAAAACAGGTAAAAGGATAAAATAATGAGTCACAAAACACATCATATTATAATATTATTAACTTTACAAGTTGACGACGCAATAAATTAATATTAAAAGCGTCAAATGCAATCAGTATAATAAAAATGAACATAGCACGTTATTTATGGCAGTATGTTCACAATAATGGCTCCCAGCCAAAGCATACAGATCGATGATGGTATTATTCGTGATGTTTGTTTGTGGTTGTGTCAAACCTATGGTCCGGCGCGTCTTCCACAAGCCAGTGCCGTGTCTCTGAGCGCGCAGCCGCTTGTGCGGCCAGTGCCAGCCTGCAACACGCACACACGCTAACACATACTCCTCAGGCAAACACACAACCATATATACATACATACTTCAACAAGGTACCTACTGTATTGTTTTACCTTCTTTTGGTGTAGAAACAGACGTGTTTACAAGTAGGAACAGATCTGTTTAGAGATAGAGTCAGAGGCATTTAGAGGTAGAGGCAAACACTACATGTAGACATAAAGAAACAGATATGTTTAGATTTAAGTTTAGTTTAGAGGTAAGGGCGAACTTGTTTAAAAGTAGAGGCAGACGTGTGTAGAGGATGATAGAGGCAATGCAAGTGTGATTACCATCCTGGTCGTAGTTGCAGCGCGTGCTGCATGTAGTCGGAGATCGCCTTGTGGTTGTGTGTGTGTGTGTGTGTGTGTGTGTGTGTGTGTGTGTGGTTACCATCCTGGTCGTAGTCCACGTCTCTAGTGAGCGCCAGCAGCTGGTTGCAGCGCTGCAGCGCGTGCTGCATGTAGTCGGAGATCGCCTTGTGGTTGTGTGTGTGTGTGTGTGTGTGTGTGTGTGTGTGTGTGTGTGTGTGGTTACCATCCTGGTCGTAGTCCACGTATCTAGTGAGCGCCAGCAGCTGGTTGCAGCGCTGCAGCGCGTGCTGCATGTAGTCGGAGATCGCCTTGTGGTTGTGTGTGTGTGTGTGTGTGTGTGTGGTTACCATCCTGGTCGTAGTCCACGTATCTAGTGAGCGCCAGCAGCTGGTTGCAGCGCTGCAGCGCGTGCTGCATGTAGTCGGAGATCGCCTTGTGGTTGTGTGTGTGTGTGTGTGTGTGTGTGTGTGTGTGTGTGTGTGTGGTTACCATCCTGGTCGTAGTCCACGTATCTAGTGAGCGCCAGCAGCTGGTTGCAGCGCTGCAGCGCGTGCTGCATGTAGTCGGAGATCGCCTTGTGGTTGTGTGTGTGTGTGTGTGTGTGTGTGGTTACCATCCTGGTCGTAGTCCACGTATCTAGTGAGCGCCAGCAGCTGGTTGCAGCGCTGCAGCGCGTGCTGCATGTAGTCGGAGATCGCCTTGTGGTTGTGTGTGTGTGTGTGTGGTTACCATCCTGGTCGTAGTCCACGTCTCTAGTGAGCGCCAGCAGCTGGTTGCAGCGCTGCAGCGCGTGCTGCATGTAGTCGGAGATCGCCTTGTGGTTGTGTGTGTGTGTGTGTGGTTACCATCCTGGTCGTAGTCCACGTCTCTAGTGAGCGCCAGCAGCTGGTTGCAGCGCTGCAGCGCGTGCTGCATGTAGTCGGAGATCGCCTTGTGGTTGTGTGTGTGTGTGTGTGGTTACCATCCTGGTCGTAGTCCACGTCTCTAGTGAGCGCCAGCAGCTGGTTGCAGCGCTGCAGCGCGTGCTGCATGTAGTCGGAGATCGCCTTGTGGTTGTGTGTGTGTGTGTGTGTGTGTGTGGTTACCATCCTGGTCGTAGTCCACGTCTCTAGTGAGCGCCAGCAGCTGGTTGCAGCGCTGCAGCGCGTGCTGCATGTAGTCGGAGATCGCCTTGTGGTTGTCCAGAACCTCTTCCTCCGCCTTCTGCAGCTCGTCTATCGCCTCGTGGAACGTGTACATCTCCGCTGACATGTCGCCCTCCTGGAAATACACATACAGACGGTTTCATTTCTTAATTCTTGTGTGATGGAATGTTTTCCTTTTGAATAGGTGGTGAACATCCCTATTTAGTTCCACCTTGTATATGATGGAGTAGGCAGTAGGCAGTAGTGAGGTGTGTAGTGGTAGTGTACGTACTGCCCGCACTCGTTAGTGAGGTGTGTATGGTAGTGTACGTACTGCCCGCACTCGTTAGTGAGGTGTGTAGTGGTAGTGTACGTACTGCCCGCACTCGTTAGTGAGGTGTGTAGTGGTAGTGTACGTACTGCCCGCACTCGTTAGTGAGGTGTGTATGGTAGTGTACGTACTGCCCGCACTCGTTAGTGAGGTGTGTAGTGGTAGTGTACGTACTGCCCGCACTCGTTAGTGAGGTGTGTAGTGGTAGTGTACGTACTGCCCGCACTCGTTAGTGAGGTGTGTAGTGGTAGTGTACGTACTGCCCGCACTCGTTAGTGAGGTGTGTAGTGGTAGTGTACGTACGTTGAGCGAGCGCAGCTGCGCCAGGTCGCCGTCCTGCGCGGGCTCCATCTCCACGTCGGCCTGCGGGGACTCCGCCCGCGCGCGCCCGCAATCGTTCGTGCCCAGCTCCTTCACCCTGCAACACACACACACACATTAACACCATCTTAACATTGACAACTATAACACGTCACACGCGAGCCTAAAAAATCTTCCAGTTTTAATATCAGATTTAATGATTTGATTGAATGAGTTGAGTTAAGTTAGGTTTCATTTCATTTCATATCAATAAAAAAAATCTACTGAAGACTTGGCTGTATGGACATAGTTCCCTTTGCCTACCAGAATGGGTGAGGAAAAAATCTCTGCTTATATTCTACGGTTGGCGCCATTTTTTTTATTGTTTTCATTATTTTATTAAATTGCTTAATTTTTTCGCAACTGTATTAAAAATAATCCTTCAGTACACGTGCGGAACCGTCATTGCAACTTGTTCCGACTGTCAACATTTGTCGGAACTCTTTGCAATGACAGCATTTCCGCACTTGTAAAATACTATTACAAGGCAGTGTCGACTATATTGCCACCTTAATTTTAACCTTATACCTATGAACGAGTCTGTATCAGTATCAGTGTCCACTACTCACCTGTCGGCGTATCGGAGCGTGTTGAGCGAGTGTTCGCAGGAGGACATGGCGGGTGAGATCATGGCGATCATGCAGGTGCGCGACTTGTCCCCGATGAACGAGTCCCGCAGCACCTGTTAAGTACAAATATTATAATATGCTAGCGACCCGCCCCGGCTCCGCACGGGAAAATGGTTATTGTGGGTTATCCTTAAGTATATTATGTATGTATTATACAAATAAACCTTCCTCTTGAATCCCTCTTTGTACTAAAAAAAACCGCATCAAAATCCGTTGCGTAGTTTTAAAGATTTAAGCATACAAAGGGACATAGATGGGGACATAGGGACAGAGAAAGCGACTTTGTTTTATAATAAGTAGTGAGTGACTATTGGAAGAGCGGTGTCTTCTAACACAGGCATTTTAAGCCTAAGGGCTGCTTTTCCACCAGAGCTGTGCGAGGTAGCTAACGGTGTGCGAGGAAAAAATCCACTAATAGAATCACTTCATTTCCCTAGCCTAGTGATTCTATTGGTGCATTTTTCCCTCGCACACCGCTTAGCTACCTCGCACAGCTCTGGTGGAAAAGCAGCCTTAAAGGAGACATCAGCCACTAACAATGATTGTATTGAATTTTAGAGAAATAAAGATTTTTATTATTTTTTTAATATTTATTATTTTTTCACCTGCGTCAGCTTGGACACGCGGAACGGCAGGTGGTTGTTGCCCTTCATGCCCAGCGCGCGGATACACTCCTTCAGCGCTAGCAGAGACTTGTTGATCTCCGCGCTCTCCATTCCTGAACGCAACGGATATGTGTTAACAATGTTGGAACTGTTGGCTAGCAACTATTATTTACAATTTTATGATATTTGAATGAATGAATTTAAAAATATATGAATCTCAGTATGAAATAGTTCTATGGCATTCATTTCAAAACAATAAACAAGCTATAAAGTGTATGTAAATAATATGTTATTGATGTGTTTTCGTATCATTACTGTATTTTTGCGTGATGTTAGTGTGCTAGTGTGGTAGTGCTAATTAATTGTTAAATTAATTATTAAAAAATAAAAAAAAGTGCTAAGTAATTTTGGTAGTGACGTAATGTAGTAAAAGTGGTAGTGTAGTAATGAGCTTGTTCGGGGTCCGGGTGTGATAGTATGGTAGTGTGATAATGTGGTAGTGTGGTATTGTGGAAGTGTAGTAATCGGTAGTGTGGTAATGTGGTAGTGTGGTATTGTGGTAGTCTAGTAATCTGGTAGTGTGGTAATGTGCTAGTGTGCTAGTGAGCTAGCGTGTTAGTGTGGTAATATGGCAGTGTGGTATTGTGGTAGTCTAGTAATCTGGTAGTGTGGTAATGTGCTAGCGTGTTAGTGTGGTAGAGTGCTAGTATGTGACTCACTGGTCTGCCTGTTGGCGGAGTTGGTGTCTGCGCCGCGCTCGTTGCCCGCGAGGTCGATGAGTGAGAACTTGCCGTGCACGCGGTGCATGCCGGGCGAGCGCACCACTATCTGGAACACCGCGTGCGACCGCGACGAATTCGAGTTCGCTGACGTCTGTAAAAAGGGAAAACACGTTATTTTAAAAGTATTTTCCAAAATAGATACCGCCAATTTTGTTCAAACTAATAGATATCGTTTTACCTTTGTAAATAACTCATTGTTGTTTATACTTGTTTATTTAATGTGAAACGAAATTCAGTCTTATTCTGAGCAAATCTTTTTATTTTCTGACATCATCTTTTTTTTTTCAAACGTTAAACCCGTCCAATAAGATAATAAAGGTCTCGCCATATTGCGGAATTTCAATAAAACTAAATTTATATTGAAAATTGTTACCACAATTAATATACGCGGGGGCCAATTGACTTCAACCGTCGTTTCACTTGGTACCAACACCACTGTACCTGTCCCGAGGTGCGCGCCGCGTTGCCGTGCTGTATGAGCCGCAGCACCTCGTCCACGTTGTCCACCACCTTCTCCGTGAGCCCCACGATCTGCCCCTGCTGCTTGCCTTGTTCCAGCACTCACTCGTGTGATACACCACTGTACCTGTCCCGAGGTGCGCGCCGCGTTGCCGTGCTGTATGAGCCGCAGCACCTCGTCCACGTTGTCCACCACCTTCTCCGTGAGCCCCACGATCTGCCCCTGCTGCTTGCCTTGTTCCAGCACTCACTCGTGTGATACACCACTGTACCTGTCCCGAGGTGCGCGCCGCGTTGCCGTGCTGTATGAGCCGCAGCACCTCGTCCACGTTGTCCACCACCTTCTCCGTGAGCCCCACGATCTGCCCCTGCTGCTTGCCTTGTTCCAGCACTCACTCGTGTGATACACCACTGTACCTGTCCCGAGGTGCGCGCCGCGTTGCCGTGCTGTATGAGCCGCAGCACCTCGTCCACGTTGTCCACCACCTTCTCCGTGAGCCCCACGATCTGCACCTGTTGCTTGCCGTCCTCTAGAACGCGCAGCTTTGCTTTGTCCGCCAGCAGATCGAACACCTGCAAACATACACCAAACCAAACCATACTATATATCAAACAGTTAGTTCATGATCGATGACGATTTGCAAGCACTACTACACTAGTCGCAGAAATCTTCATAGGGCTGGTTTGGGAGTGACGCCGGCGGGCCGCGACGATGGGCAGCGCGTCTCTCTGTTACTAAAACAAATTTTAGTCACACGAACGGCGCGTGTGACTTGCGCGTGACTATCAAACGCAACTTCTATTGTAATGTAATTCTAAGCGTGCGCATGTGGCCGGCGCTGATCAAACGCGTTACTCTAAAACCAGCCTAGGGTTCAAATAATTAAATTTAATTATTAAGTAAAAAAATTGACTTTTTTCGCACTCGGCCAGACAGATCCCGATAAAGCGAATGACAGCCGAAACAAAAAAGTCATCTTTGCGGGTGACTTTTTTTACCTTTGGCAAAAATACAAAGGAAAAAACAGTTACGAACATCTTTAGTGTTGCAATGAGCATATTATTTTACAGAGAAAATAACTGTTTTCCTATAAATAAAAAGTATATTGCAGCTATTTAAAACTTTTTCTGACTCAGTATGTACAGTTGTTACAGAAGTGTTACAACCCTGTTTTAAATGAAATGTTATCTATTTTTTTATTTTAAAACGTAAATATCGTTTGAGCAAAATATTTTTGAAAATGCTAACACCTTTGTTTACCCGGGCTCTAATTAAGAATACAACTTTAATGGCTGTTGTCCTTGAATAATACAGGGTAGGCTTGAGCCCCTCGGTGGGGCGTTGCCCCTGTGGGTGGTGTTTACCTTCCCGGAGTAGATCTCGAAGAAGGAGGCGGACACGATGAGGTTGAGCGGCTTGTACTTGGGCGACTTGAGGTACATGAACACGTCGCGCGCCGCCATCGCGTAGATGCCCTTCTTGCAGTCCTGCGTCTTGCCCTGGGAACAACAACAACAACAACCATTACACCATTAGCACACAACAATATAATCGATTTTTAACCTCCGACGAAAAAGAGGGGTGTTATAAGTTGGACGACGTGTGTCTGTCTGTCTGTCTGTCTGTGGCATCGTAGCTCCTAAACGGATGCGCCGATTTTGATCTAGTTTTTTTTTTGTTTACAAGGTGTAACAATCGAGAGTGTTCTAAGCTATGATCCAAGAAAATATCTTTAGCCATTTGAAGATTATCAGCTCTTTTCTAGTTGTTGAAAGGATCATGTACGGTTTTGTGTCGAGGGTTATTTTTTTTTTAATTTAGTGTTATTAATGTGACAACGTCTTATAATTCGATGGAGCCGGCTGCACGCACGAAAAAACATGACGCAATGCGGCGTTACCGCGCGGCTGAGGCGTTCCATTTAAGGCTTGAAGTGCAAGCGAGAGCGCGGAACGAGCGACAAAGAGGCACAATCGTTGTCACGTTCAACTATCGTCAATAAACCGAATTTACAGACAACCGCTTTTTTTTAGTTCATTTATCTTTTGCCTTAATAAATAAATATAATAATAATTATTATTATTATTATTTATCCCTTATGGGGACGATATGGTGAGTCGCGGTTAGCCGCTGGATGTAAAGCAGGACCGATCATTTTAGTGATATCTTTGGGGGAGGTATTTGTTCAGCAGCGGACGTCTACAGGATCAGAGACGGAGCCCCTCAGGCGTCGTCTCCTTCACGATGTTTTTCAGTATCAACGCGCTAGGCCTAGGGCCGAGGCTCCCTTGAGTCGCCCCTAGACGCGTTGGTATATGACTGCTTTGGGGTAGAGCCATCCGCTCCGCCGCTAGTCCGGTGAAGCTTGATTCGTCGTACTTTTTCGACACAAGCATAAGTCAATTTAAAAAAAAGGATGTCTACAGGCTGAAAAGATGACTCGCTAGCCAAAATGATTAGTCCGAAATATCACAGTAAAACCAGTAAGCTATCTTCATACAACCCCGCTGTCGGTTTAAATGTGTGCGTCCGCGCCGCGCGCCGTGTAGGCACACACTAGCATACAATAAGGGGGGAAAAGGGGGGGCAGTATGGACTCAATGCAAGCGTGTGCGTGACGGCGCGTGCCTACACGGCGCGCTCACATTCAAACCGATGCGGCCAGTTGGTATGGAGATAACTTAGGCACCTATTTCACTGGCGACAAAGACAAGGCACGAGCGGACGCAGTTATACGTTAGAATGAGATACAAATACACCGCGCTCACTCTTGCGCATAACTGCGTCCCTTTCGTTTTTTGTCGCTGTCGCCAGTGAAATAGATAGATAGATAAAACGTTTATTGCATAAACTTACACACACACAAGTACAAACAAGCAATAACACAACATAGTAACAACAACATAATCATAGTTACTATGTTACGCTCGGAAGTACTCGGGATTGTTCGGGTAGCTTCGTACATTGATGCGCTGGCGACAGGGCCTTCGTAACGGCGCTGTCACTCGCTTGCTAACTATTTACGGAGCTACTACGCTCGTTTGTTCGTAAAAAATATTACGATACTAACCTAAAAAGTGAATATTTTATTAGTTTTACATATTGTGTCACCCCAATACTGGGTAAGTTGTGCATTTATTTCCTTTAGATGTGTAAGTTTCACTGTTTACCTTGCAGCTTATAAACTATGACCTTGTTATGACATTCCTTTGTCTTTGAACTGCAGTTTGCTATTTCGTGGTAGCTTATAATCATTCCTTAAAGATTTTAACTGTTATTAAAATTATGTTAGTCATTTGAAGCTATAGTATTACAAGTTAAGGATGAAATTATTATTAAATTATATAAGTACTAGATTATACTCTAGGGTTCAAAGTCCATTCTGCTTTTATCATTTTAGCCTAGACTGCCTCATCTTAAGATTGCTATCATGACTGTAAGATCTAGTGCTTTCGCTTGCCTTTGCTATCATGGTCTTCTCGAGGTGTCGCAGTCGGGGCTGGAAATCCTGTTACGTTTTTAACCCGATCTACCCGTGCATTCCAGGGTTCCATATACTGGCCTATGCTCGACCGCTGCTATCCAGCTTATACCTACCTAATTTCCAATACCTACCTCCTGCTGTGCAGTGTGTAGTACCTACCAAGCTGTTTCTGAAGATCGGTGGATTCGTCGGCTGTGGAGTACACCTTGGAGCAAGGCCAGTGATAAAACCTAGATCATTATTTAATTCTGGAGGCATCAACAATTAAGCTCTTAAACCCATGAACTTATCTACAACTAACTACTTTACTGGAAAATATATTATAAGGAAATATACTACTGGAAAATATATTATAAGGAAATATACTACTGGAAAATATATTATAGGAAAATATATTGTAAGTTATGCTTTCTTAAGGTGAATGTTTTATTTTATTTTCCTACAAGATAAAACCTCACAGTGGCGCCCTTATCGTGGTTCTATTAATTGTTGATGAATTCCATTATAAATATACAAAACTATGTAGTTTTAGTGATCTTTGGTGATGGTTAGTTGGTGGGCTTATTTTGTAAACGGTTCGTGTTCTGCCAACTGATGTGTACCTACTATTGCACTTATTATAACGTATTTAGAGAAAAATGTTAAATATGGTTATTTTGAAACATTGTCAACTTTAGGGAATCTACAATATTTCCAGCGTCTATTTCCCACACATTAGTTGGTATTTACATGCTAACTTTGGAATATTACTGGGCAGTAGTATTTAAAGTGAAAAACAGTAAAATACATATTTAAATATATTACAAAAGAAATAACACTTACCGTCCGGTTGCAAAGTTGATTATTGTGACAGAATGGACTAAAATTAAACTAAAATGATAGGTACCTTATAATAATTGCACAATTTACTCACGTATACATATATATATTTTTAAAAAAAAAAAAAACAAGAAAAACCTATAACTGTTAAAATGTCCTATGATATAAAATTTCTATCCTTGCAAAAGGATGAACTAGAATATGAGGTTGGCATTCGCGGAGAGACACCGGATGTTACTGTAGAAGGTTTACGTAAACAAATATCCAAACAATCACGATATTTTACCTCAGTAGATATCCTAGAATCACATCTTGATACTACCAATGATCTAATAGGGGCAGAGAAAAGTTTAATTAAAGCAAAAAATAATTTATCTGTGCTAAAAGCTTCTTATGATGAAAAGCTATTCTTGCGTTTAGAAACGTTGCTAAATCATATTCACCATAGGTTAGGTAGGATTAGCCCAGTCAGTGCGGAAGATGTTATAAACAAGAAGAAGTTGAGTGATGACTTATTAAAATACTTTGAGGATTTAAAGAAAATTCGGAAGATAAATAAACCATCTTCGCATCAAGATAATGCTACCCATATTCATGTAACATGCGAAAGGAACACAACTGCGGATCTACAAAAACTAAAATTTAATGGAAAGTCTTGTGTTAGAGCATTTATACAACGTGCTGATGAATTAATAACGGCTAGAAATATATCTTCAGAAAAAATGTTATCTTATGCTACTGAAATATTTACAGAAAATGCTTTGCACTGGTTTAGAGAGGTACGTTCATCTGTAGATACATGGAATGAATTAGTTGTCTTGCTGAAAGAAGATTTTGATCAAACCGATTTTGATTATCGATTAATGTCTGAAATACGAAACCGCACTCAGGGCGAGAATGAAAATATAACCGTGTATGTATCTATAATGAAGGGTCTATTTTCCCGCTTATCAAAAAAAATTACTGAAGCAGAAAAGTTGGAAATATTATTTCATAACATCAGGCCGTGCTATGCTAACACACTGGCTTGTTGTCCAGAAATATTAACAATAGAAGCATTACGAAATCAATGCAGAAATTATGAAAAATATCAATCCCGTACAACTTACTTTCGTGAACCACCGAGGATCACCGGAAACACATTAGCACCTGAGTTTGCCTATCAAGGTTCAACTAATACTTCGCAACCAAAAAATGCAACCTATTACTCTAATAAAAATCAATATGGTAATACTAATACTTATCACGGTAATAACTATAAACAATTTACTTCTAATAATAAAAATACAGTATTGGCCATTGAAGCCGGTCAATATGCAGAGTTTAATACTGATCCAGTTTTAGCAATTCAGGCTAGTGAGGTTCCCAGAGTAAAATTTTGCCCAAGGTGTAGAACTAATGATCACACTCTTGGTAGATGCAAACAGCCTCGCTATCCAATTTGTTTCAAGTGTGGTAAAAAGGACGTTGTCTATTCTAATTGTCCAGTATGCAATACTAAATCCGAAAAAGAAACTGAATCAAAAAACTAAATAAAGATTGTAGCACAGCGTTCAGATTTGACCCGGCTGAATGGAAATCGTGGCTTACCTATATACACAATTATTTTACAAAACCCACGTACGTTGCTACAATCCATAATTCAAAACCCAAAAATGATCCAAGACCATATGTGAAAGTTAACATTAGCAATGCGGGCAATTTCACTATGTATGGTTTGTTAGACTCAGGTTCAGTAATAAGCATTCTAGGAAAAAACTCACATGAATCCCTAATAAAATATGGTTTTAAGGTCTGTGAACAGAAACTGGCATCAGTTACTGCTGCGGGGGGTCAAGTCTTAGTGGCTCTAGGGTATATCATGTTACCTATAATATTTAATGATAAATGCTTAGTCATTAAAGCATTTGTCATACCTGAAATTGAAATACCCCTACTTCTAGGTATAGACTTTTGGCAAAAATTTGAATTGTTGCCAGAATATCTACAAAATGTATTATATTTGGAGCAAAATGATCCAACGGTGTTGGAAATAAGAGAAGCAGTTGCAGAAAATGTGTTATTATCATATGAAAATTTAGATAACGAGCAAAAGCTGATTGCTGATGATATCGTAACACAGTTTAAGGACATTTCTTTTGAAGCTAAAGGCTTAGGAAGAACTAATCTTGTAAAACACAAAATTGATACTGGGAATGCGGAACCAATTAGACAACGCTATTATCGTATGTCTCCAGAAAAACAACGAATACTGACTGAACAAGTTGACGAGATGCTTTCAATGAACGTAATTGAACCATGCGAGAGTCCATGGTCATCTCCAGTTATTGCAGTTGATAGGAAAGATGGAAAAAAGCGGTTCTGTCTTGATAGTCGGAAACTGAATGCGATAACTAAAAAAGATGCTTACAGCTTACCCTACGTCTCCGAGATATTAGACAATCTTAGAGATGCCAAATACATATCTAGTATTGACCTGTCTAAGGCGTTCTGGCAACTGCCAATACATGAACCTGATCAGGAAAAGACTGCATTTTATATTCCTGGTAGAGGAACTTTCAAATTTAAGGTGGTTCCATTTGGATTGACTAACGCTCCTGCTACACAACAACGATTAGTTGATTTCCTTTTTGGACCGGAATTTGAACTAAAAGTATTCGCTTTTGTTGATGACATTATAATAATAAGCAAAACCTTTGAAGAACATATCTCCTTATTGCAACGTGTTTTGGAAAAAATAAAAAATGCTAACTTGACGGTCAATTTAAGTAAATGTCAATTTTTGCGAAAACAACTACGTTACTTAGGGTTTATAGTAGATCAACATGGTCTACGCACTGACCCCGAAAAAGTTGAAGCGATATTAAATTTTCCAACTCCTACTACTAAAAAGGAAGTGAAACGGTTTCTAGACACAGCCTCGTGGTACCGGCGATTCATTCCGAATTTTAGTACAATTGCCGGCCCCCTTAATAAACTAACTTCAGAAAAAAAGTCAGCACCCAAATTTAAATGGACTCAGGAAGCAGAAGACGCCTTTACAGAACTCAAAGCATTACTTATAAAAACACCAGTACTAGCTTGCCCTAATTTTGAACTACCCTTTGATGTTCATTGTGACGCTAGTGATTTTGGTTTGGGCGCAATGCTATCTCAAAATATTGACGGGACTGATCACCCAGTAGCTTATATGAGTAGATCTTTAACAGGCCCAGAAAAAAACTACAGTGTGACCGAAAGGGAAGCACTTGCTGTTCTGACAGCCCTAGAACATTGGAAATGTTACTTGGAAAATGGTAAACCGTTTAAAGTATATACCGATCATTCTGCCTTGAAATGGTTTTTGACGTTAAGTAACCCGACGGGTAGATTGGCACGATGGGGTATACGCCTCTCCTCTTTTAAATTTGAAATAAAACACAGAAAAGGAAAAGATAACGTGATTCCAGATGCATTGTCCAGGTCAGTACCAATTGCAGAGATCTCTTTTAATCCTCTATCTACATCTGATGATTGGTACAAGACTATTTACAATGGTTGTTTGAATTCACCGACAAGTTATCCAAACTACCGTATTGAATCAAATACTCTATATCGCTTTATGAAAAGTAGCAATCCGCTAATAACTGAATACTATTGGAAAGTTGTGGTGCCCAAGGAGATGCGTGACGAATTAATATCTAAAAATCACACAGAGCCAACGGCTGCACATCTGGGTACATTTAAAACGTACAAACGATTATTACTAAGTTATTACTGGCCGAGCATGTATGGTGATGTTGCGAAATTTGTATCATCGTGTGATACGTGTTTAGCTTATAAGCATCAGACCACCGGCGTTCTTGGAAAAATGGGACGTCCTAAACACTGCTCACGTCCATTTCAATCTATATCCATAGATTTGGTGGGACCATTGCCTAAAAGTAGGAAGCAGAACTGTTACATATTTATAGTAACTTGCTGTTTTTCCAAGTATTGTCTCTTATTTCCTTTACGCACAGCTACAGCTGCAAATATTTGCAAATATCTAGAAGATGGTGTTATACTGGTTCACGGTGTACCACAGACCGTTATAATGGATAATGGTCCACAATTTGCTAGTCGAGAACTTAATGAATTGCTAAAGAAGTATAGAGTTCCAAATATCCATTTCACTCCAAAGTACACTCCGCAAGTTAATCTAGTAGAAAGGTATAACAAAACTATAATTACAGCTATTTCTACTTTTGTGAATGACGACCACAGGACTTGGGATCTGAATTTAAACAAAATCCAATTTGCAATAAATAATTCAGTCAACGAAGTGACTAAATTTACACCAGCATTTCTGGTTCACGGCCGTGAACTAGTAACATGTGGTTCTCATTATATAGATAGTGGGGCGACTGAAGAAATGGTATACCTACCCAGAGATATATACGCCGAAAATTTAGGTTATTTAGCTGCAGTTTTCAACAAAGTGCAAACTACACTATGGCACAGTCACCAGAAAACTGTCCAACGCTATAATTTGAGACGAAAAGAGATGGAATTTAATGTCGGAGATATTGTATGGAAAAAATGCTATTTTCAGAGTGATAAGGACGCTTATATCAGTAAAAAGCTTGCTCCAAAATATGAAAAATGCCGCGTAAAGGAGAAACGTTCCCCGTTGGTATATATTTTAGAGGATATGAGTGGTCGTGATCTGGGAGTGTGGCATATAAAAGATATTAAAAATAAGGTATATACAGAATAAATATTAATTTGTTATCATACAGTATAAAAAGCAAGTAAAAGTAAAATATTTAGTGTGGTTAATTTTAAGTAAGTAGCGTTAATAGTAGTGTTGCAAGCATCAAAATTTCATGCTGAACACTGCGTTATTGTGAGTTTACAAACTAGATTTGTCGGTACACTCTTTCTTAATCATGTATGAATATTAAGTTTAGTAGATTTATTAAATTATTTATAAGAACCAAACTGGTAAATGTTTTAGGTAGGATCGGATTTTACACAGGTAAAATCCTAATTTGGGAGAGGGGGTACTGTTACGCTCGGAAGTACTCGGGATTGTTCGGGTAGCTTCGTACATTGATGCGCTGGCGACAGGGCCTTCGTAACGGCGCTGTCACTCGCTTGCTAACTATTTACGGAGCTACTACGCTCGTTTGTTCGTAAAAAATATTACGATACTAACCTAAAAAGTGAATATTTTATTAGTTTTACATATTGTGTCACCCCAATACTGGGTAAGTTGTGCATTTATTGCCTTTAGATGTGTAAGTTTCACTGTTTACCTTGCAGCTTATAAACTATGACCTTGTTATGACATTCCTTTGTCTTTGAACTGCAGTTTGCTATTTCGTGGTAGCTTATAATCATTCCTTAAAGATTTTAACTGTTATTAAAATTATGTTAGTCATTTGAAGCTATAGTATTACAAGTTAAGGATGAAATTATTATTAAATTATATAAGTACTAGATTATACTCTAGGGTTCAAAGTCCATTCTGCTTTTATCATTTTAGCCTAGACTGCCTCATCTTAAGATTGCTATCATGACTGTAAGATCTAGTGCTTTCGCTTGCCTTTGCTATCATGGTCTTCTCGAGGTGTCGCAGTCGGGGCTGGAAATCCTGTTACGTTTTTAACCCGATCTACCCGTGCATTCCAGGGTTCCATATACTGGCCTATGCTCGACCGCTGCTATCCAGCTTATACCTACCTAATTTCCAATACCTACCTCCTGCTGTGCAGTGTGTAGTACCTACCAAGCTGTTTCTGAAGATCGGTGGATTCGTCGGCTGTGGAGTACACCTTGGAGCAAGGCCAGTGATAAAACCTAGATCATTATTTAATTCTGGAGGCATCAACAATTAAGCTCTTAAACCCATGAACTTATCTACAACTAACTACTTTACTGGAAAATATATTATAAGGAAATATACTACTGGAAAATATATTATAAGGAAATATACTACTGGAAAATATATTATAGGAAAATATATTGTAAGTTATGCTTTCTTAAGGTGAATGTTTTATTTTATTTTCCTACAAGATAAAACCTCACAACTAAATTATTAAAAGGTACCTATGTGTGGTGCAGTATGCAAAGGGCCCGGGCTCAGTGCAATTCACCCAAGAGGGCAGCACTGGTTTTCAGCCTTCGCCCAAAGAGGGACACCATACCATACCTGCCTTACTGTTGTGAGTGTAGTGTGTCAGTATAGTGTACCTGGAAGTCGCCGCCCATGGTGTGCGTCTTGCCGGAGCCGGTCTGTCCGTACGCGAAGCACGTGGCCATGCCGCCCTCGAATATCGTCGCCACTAGCGGCTTGGCCGTGTATCTGCAACATACATGTCACTAATCAAACAACAGTTCAATCATGTTACGATACATTTTTACAACCTAACCTAACACACATTTTCACGGGTTTTCTCCACGATTAAGTTTCGTCGAAGGCGTAGTCGAAGCGGAACTTCTAGTTCTCGAGGTATCATAGGCAATGTGTGTACTGGTTCACGAGGTATAATAGGCAATGTGTGTACTGGTTCACGAGGTATAATAGGCAATGTGTGTACTGGTTCACGAGGTATAATAGGCAATGTGTGTACTGACTTGTAAACGACCTCGTTGGTGCAGGTGTCGTCGAAGGCGTAGTCGAAGCGAAACTTCTGGTTCTCGAGGTATAATAGGTGATGTGTGTACTGGTTCACGAGGTATAATAGGCAATGTGTGTACTGGTTCACGAGGTATAATAGGCAATGTGTGTACTGGTTCACGAGGTATAATAGGCAATGTGTGTACTGACTTGTAAACGACCTCGTTGGTGCAGGTGTCGTCGAAGGCGTAGTCGAAGCGAAACTTCTGGTTCTCGAGGTATAATAGGTGATGTGTGTACTGGTTCTCGAGGTATAATAGGCAATGTGTGTACTGACTTGTAAACGACCTCGTTGGTGCAGGTGTCGTCGAAGGCGTAGTCGAAGCGGAACTTCTGGTTCTCGAGGTATAATAGGTGATGTGTGTACTGGTTCTCGAGGTATAATAGGCAATGTGTGTACTGACTTGTAAACGACCTCGTTGGTGCAGGTGTCGTCGAAGGCGTAGTCGAAGCGAAACTTCTGGTTCTCGAGGTATAATAGGTGATGTGTGTACTGGTTCACGAGGTATAATAGGCAATGTGTGTACTGGTTCACGAGGTATAATAGGCAATGTGTGTACTGGTTCACGAGGTATAATAGGCAATGTGTGTACTGGTTCACGAGGTATAATAGGCAATGTGTGTACTGACTTGTAAACGACCTCGTTGGTGCAGGTGTCGTCGAAGGCGTAGTCGAAGCGAAACTTCTGGTTCTCGAGGTATAATAGGTGATGTGTGTACTGGTTCTCGAGGTATAATAGGCAATGTGTGTACTGACTTGTAAACGACCTCGTTGGTGCAGGTGTCGTCGAAGGCGTAGTCGAAGCGGAACTTCTGGTTCTCGAGGTATAATAGGTGATGTGTGTACTGGTTCTCGAGGTATAATAGGCAATGTGTGTACTGACTTGTAAACGACCTCGTTGGTGCAGGTGTCGTCGAAGGCGTAGTCGAAGCGGAACTTCTGGTTCTCGAGGTACTTGGTGAGGTCCACCTTGTTCTTGGGCTCGTGCACTATCATCTGATCCTTCGTCGGCACAGAGATCACGTCCACCTAAACACATACAAGTATTTGCTTCACTAATACGCCAAAACGCGGGTTTTTAGTACACAATGGGCTCAATTCTGCGTGGCCGCTAAAATATCTAAATTTAAGTTGTTATGTCTCTTTCACGTTCTTAAGAACGAAAAGGGACAGGTGATTGCCAACCTACATTTAGACACGTCAAACATCGATTTTACGCGTAATTTAGCAGGAATTTAAAAACATCCCGACTAAATTAAGCTGAATTTGACAGCTGCACTGCTTATTTTAAATATCATTCATTCAAAATTAAGTTTATTCATCTCCCCATCCTTTTCGATTCCCATATGAATGAAAGAGACCAACAACTTAAATTTAGAGATTTTAGCGGCCACGGCAGAATTGAGCCCAATGACATAAAAATATTTATATAAAGAAAGAAAGAAAACGATTTATTTACCACACATTGCAACACATGAAACATAAAGGACTAATATAAAGACAAACATACGTGTGATAAAAAGGTTGCTGAACTCAGCATTGTCGTAAGTATTCCAGTTCGAATATTCACGACACTGATTTTCAAACCAAGTTCATAAAAAAAGTCCGGAAATCAAAATTACGTCTGAAAGGATCCCAAAGTTAGATAGTAGGCATCTTAAGGGGCTACCCTACGCCAATGACCTTGAGCGTTTAGCCTTCCACACACCCCACCTTGCCTCCTTCACCTCTAGTTTGTTACGAAAAATTAGCCATCTACCGGATAGTGGTTGAACTAAAAGGAGATAGTGTACACGCGATGGGTTCTAAAAAAATATGTTTTACTATCGACATCTGTCGGTACTATTTTGTACTAGCTATCAAAATTCGGCATTGTAGTCCTGTAGCTCATGTTCATTTTGATAGTGAATTTACTTTATTAATTTAAAAACGTGCTTTTTCAATTATCTTAGACTAATAAGAATTATTATTGAAAAACAAAATACTATTATAATTCAATGATAGAATTGTTTATTTTTCACAAATTGACTTGGGGCAGGTGTCTTATAGTTGAGTTAGTAGAGGAAGAGCTCTGACAGCAAAACATTTTTCGTTCGACGTAAACAACATTTCTTTAATAATATTTAGTATATGATCCATAATTGCTTTGAAATAAAAACATATTTAAATGTACTAAAAATCTGTATCGTATTAATTACGTATTATAATTTAATAATTATAATAAAACAACAGCAGTGATGATGATTCGACTGCATCAAGTGGATTAAGTGATGATAAATAAAAATAAATCAAACTCATAATGTTTTATTATAATAAATTATTATATTTTCCGTCTTTTTCTATTTTTAAGATACCTACTTATAATATTCAGGCAATAAGTAGATTTCGTTTTTAAATCTAGTATTTGAACTTAAATATAGCAAACATCCTTTATGAGTGGGATTACTTATTTTCACAAGACCTCCTAGTTAACTGTGCAACAGCACCAGAGAATCAGGAAGAAAGAAAGAAACATTTATTATATCAAACATGGTAATCGGATGGAAGTTTATACATGATTCAATTATGAACTTTAAATATATGCTAAGAGACTTCAGATTTCCTTGTAATGAATTCTAGCATTTCACAAAAAATAACATTTTGTAGCGTATCACATGTTATAGAATAGAATAGAATAGAATATACTTTATTGCACACAAGAGAATACAACAAACATAATTAAAGCAACACAGGTGTACAAAAGACGGCCTTATTGCTAAGGTAGCAATTTCTACCAGGCAACCCTTTTTGTTATATAATCCATCCAGTTGTAGAAGCGTGATAAAGTAACAAACATCCAAACTTTTGCCTTTATGATATTAGTGGGATTACATATTTTACAAGATCTTCTAGTTAACAGATTTTTCATTACTCTGTTTTGTTTTTTTCTTTTCTATTGCATCTGTAATTATTATTACAATTCTCCTTCCAACATGTTTTTCATTGAAGCTTTCTTCTTTTTCCGTAGTAACCATTAACTGAAACAGAAAATAAATTATTATTGGTTTTTCTATCGATTGGTTTTATACTTGATAAACTAAATCTCTTCTAAAATGATTCATATATGAATGTACACACCTCATCCTGACGATCAGAATCTGGACACTTCATCTCACTGAGTTCTTGTGATTCTTCATTATGAACCATATTAATCATGACTTCATTTGGTTGCAGTCTCAGTTCTTCGTAAGTAACGCTGAAAACCGAGTAAATTATTGTTATTCCCAAACATCTTGTGTACGTTTTTAAAAAAACAAATATTACAGGAGCCTCCCCGTGTGATGTACCATAAATTTTGTACGTCCGGCGCACCCTGGGCAACAGTCAGCGAGTCCTCACGCTGACTGGCCAATCCTTTTACCACGATGATAAACCCCAATTAACACAATTTAGCGAATAAAAATGCTATGAGCGCCTGGTCTATAATTGAAATTCAAAGTGCAGAAACTTTAAATTAAAACATTATTATGATAACCCTTAAAATTATTGCAACTCATTTGAAATGGCCTTATACTTTCACACTCACTTTGTAACTGGATTGGTACTAGGTTGCAGCGGGACCAAATTTTGAAGTTCACTGTTTCGATTAATTTCTAGCAATGCAGACCGTCCTAATTGATTTCTGAAACAAATATTTAATTTTAAAATATTTACAAAAAGTTTAGCACAGGGCTCCAGGTCTATTTTTTTCCACTTACTTTGGGATGTGTTTTGGTGAGACAGGATCGACACCACTTTCCAAGCCTTGGTCAGAATTTTCAATATTTTGTTGAAATTTTCTATTATTTCTGCTAAAACAAAAAAAAAGAGTTATGACGAAATAAAAAAAATCTGGTGTGGTGACATAATTAATAAAAAAAAAAACAAAAAAAGGAAGCGGAGATTCGAACCAAGTATAGATACAACGTAAAACAGACATACTTCATATCACGCCACATGACCTCTTTCAATAAGTAGCGAAATTGTGTAGTCCTTTTGAAGAAATTACTCAATTGTTAATGAAATTCAAAACAACAAATATGTAGCTTTACAATGTTAGTGCAATATAGATTAATTATGCAAAAACTGCAAATGCGAATTAGAAACAAAATATATATGTATCTGTGTACTTACCGGAATCTTTGCATTTGTTCCTGACGAACTCTTTTGACCTTGGATATTTTAGGCATTTTGGAAAATTAAAATCCAATTCTGATGAAGCACACAATTGATTTTTAAAATGCTAAAGGTGTCCTGTCACAATAACTTTACTTACTCTAAACTAAAACAATAACCTATAAACACTAAAACAATAACCTACACTAAAATAATATCTAAAATTGTGTCCTTTCGCCAATATTGCTAGATTATCACTAAATAACAAAAAAGTCACTAATCAGAAAAATATATGGTCAGAGAATCATTCACAAAAACAACTAACAAAACTACCGAGCGAAAATAATACTCAGCGCGATTTTAGCGGTTTTTAGCGACGAGCGACACAGCCTCTGCGTACGAAGGCCGTGGGCCGTCTGCCGCCCGTCGCCCGCGCAGGGAACCGCGAGTCCCGAGTTTCTTTGAGATCGGATTTTTACGTTTTTCTCAATAAATACTAAACATAACAAAAAACGGCTTGGTAATATTAAAGTATTACATGATTCTAGTATAAAAATATATGTTTCATTATTGTTAGTCGTAAATTAAGAAAGCCTATTCAGTTTATGTACTTGAATTGGATGTTCAGAGAAATTAGTATTTCTCTTTAATTAGAAAATATTTTGAAATTACCTGAAGTCATAATAAAGAACTGAAACTAAGCAACAACATATATTTGTAAGTTTTAATTTACGTTATAGTAACGTGTACTTTATAGAGTTTGTAAATGACCGAAATCGCCAGGGAGCCCCTTAAGCGTGTTTTTCTAGAGTATTTTAAACTTTTAATTTATGAATACAGTCAACATCCCTATTCCTCAATGAGTTCCACCCACAGTATGTAGTCCTGGTAGTGGTAGTGAGCACTCACCTCCTTCTTATTGACCTCCTTCTTGTTGAGCGGCCTCTTCCGCACGCAGACGGTGATCTGGGGCCTATTTAATAAACGTGACAATCCGACAATTTTGTCACTTTTTGACAAATAAGTCGAATTGTCGCACCAAGTGCCGTTTAATAAACATGACAATTATGTCCAAATGCGACAGGTAAATATTGACATAATTGTCAGGATAAAAATCCGTTTAATAAAGGCAAAAATTGTCAATTTTTACCTGTCGAGTCTAAGGAAACATTCCCTGACTTAATTGTCATGGTCTTTGACAAATTTGTCACTTTTTCTGACATATTTGTCACAACATAATATCGGAGCATGCTTATGGGAGAACATGAGGGTAATATTTAAAAAATATTATAATTTCACGCTGGTAATTTCAACTTTTGTTTATGTTTGCTATTTTTAATGGATGTCAAATTAACAATTTTATGTCTTATCTATGAAAATAGAGACGTTTTATTTGGAAATTTTAAATGTGCGACTTGCACCAAATATTCATCTTCACTGCTACTATCACTGCTCGGTTGACGACGTTAACACAATTTTTTACTCGTGATTACTCGTATTAATGTAACTGCTGAATTGCTTTGACATTGGGTGCGGTTGCCTGTCGAAAATCTCTGACAATTTGACAAATATGTCCACCTGTCATGACAATTTAGTGTTTAATAAAACAAATTTGACAAGTTTTTCCGGACAAATTGTCACCTGTCGCCTGTCATGAGAAATTGTTTATTAAACAGAAATATGTCAAAATGTCACGACAAGTCGACATATTTGTAGATTTTCCACCGTGACAAATTTGTCAGGGATAATCTTTATTAAACAAGAAATTGTCAAAATGTCGGATTGTCACCTGTCACCTGTCACCTGTCGCCTGTCACGTTTATTAAACAGGCCCCTGGTGGTCCTCCACGGGTCTATGGAGCCCTGGTAGTGTCAGTAAGCACTCACCTCCTTCTTATTGACCTCCTTCTTGTTGAGCGGCCTCTTCCGCACGCAGACGGTGATCTGGTGGTCCTCCACGGGCTCGGTGCCGGTGAGCGGCCGGAAGTCTATGGAGCCCTGGTACTCGCGGATCATCGCCAGGAACTCCCAGTTCGGGTTGCCCGGGTCCATGTTCATTAGCGCTTCCTGGAACAACCAATTTTAAAGCTAGTTAATTTCAAAAATGAATGTATTCAGTAAATTATGTTTGTCGCTGGAAGGAGTGCAATAGCTCGATTTTAATTATTTTTTTCTTATTCATATTAAACAAATATTATTCGGTGTCTAGTGTATATGTTACCGGCCAAACCCGATTTCAGGCCAAACTAGTTTTGCTTAGGCTAAACTGGTTTAGATTAGGTTAGGTTAGGTTAGTTAGTTAGATTCTAGGGACATATATGAGCTGTTAATGATGATGAGTTAGTAGTTAACCTTTTCTTCCTTGAGTTCAGCCTGCCTCTGCCGCCGCTTCTCTCTGTTCTCTTTGAGTTTCTCCACTTCCTTGACGACATTGGACCGCCGCACGGCGCCGGACGCGACGGCGTGAGGCACTGACACTGTGGACGATACAGCCGCCGGCCGATTGTTCACGATGCCTACTGGGGGGTTGAACTGGAAACAGACAATTATTATGTTACTAGCCAAATGGTGCGTTTATTACTTAATATCTCCTACTTCTGTCGGAAATACAGAAACGTACTTTGACAAGGCAGAAACTTAAAAAACAGAATATCAAATAGTAGTCCCTACTTATAGGGGGAATCAAAAATAATATAAATAGTAGCCGCGGGTAGACAGCTATAGTCTGTTTCATATAAATCCGAAAAAAGTTCATTGTCCTCTTTCTTTTCTTGAACGTTATTATAATGTAACGCCAAAATGTCTGGCAAGGTCAAACGCTCGCCCCACCTTCTACCACAGAATACCAAATAGTAGTCCCTACTTCTACTAACAGTATGCCAAATTACGTATTTTGCGATAATTTCCTATAGTTTTATTTTATTTAAAACTACGCAACGGATTTTGATGCGGTTTTTTTTAATAGATAGAGTGATTCAATAGGAAGGTTTATATGTATAATACATGCATAATATACTGAAGGATAACCCACAATAACCATTTTCCCGTGCGGAGCCGGGGCGGGTCGCTAGTATGAAATAAATAGGATTATGAATATCAAGATCTTTATGTGATGAGATTAAATAAATGGAAGATGACAGAAGGAAACCAGGAAGTTTATCTCTCAGCTATGGATGGATACGTCGAAATAAAGGTCGGTAAGTAAATGTAATACTTCATTCAGAAAGAAATCATATTTAATGTCCTACTAGATGCTAATTTGGTTTTGTTAGATGATGCTGAATAACTTTTAAGTTCGGCGTATCCATAGCTAAGCGGTTAACTTTCTACTTCCTTATTCTGTCTTCAATGAAAAATGGATCTAGGTATGGGGTAAAGCATAGTCTAAGAAAACAAGGTCTAACAAGAAGACCTCGTGACTGACACCAGCCTACGTCATTTCTACATCATTTTGCCTATTCATCCTTGTCGAATGCGTGTAACAGACAAGGATGAACAGCGCAAAATGACGTAGGCGTCAGTCACGTGGTCTTCTTGTTAGACCTTGTTTTCTTGGACCATGGGGCAAAGGATGCAGGTGTGGGGGGAATAGGTGAAGGAACCTCTTTGTTATGGATCCGCCGAGCTAGGGGCATGTAGGGCGCGCCCCCGGCCTGCTGGGGGACGGAGGCCGTGCTCGGCGTACTGCCCGACCTCGACCGACCGCCCGACTGCGGTTGCTATGGGGGAACGGAAGAGGAACGTTAGCTAGGATAAGGGAAGGACGGAATTCTAGAATAGGATCTTTAAATTGTTGTGGATTGTTGGTCTTCGTTCGGCAAAGACCTGAAAGTGCTGTAGGGGCTCAACTGGTCAGATCTGGTACAGGACACGTATGAATGTACTTTAATGTCAGACCTCAATCCTCTTCGGACCCATGAGACTAGGCCAGTAAGTGAAGTGTCCTCACCTGCTGCGTGACTCTGGAGTTGGGCGCGGGTTGCTGCGCGGGGGGCACGTTTTTGGCGGTCCGTGGTCTTTGAACTTCTCTAGTGTTAGCATATGTCGGAGGCCAAGAGCCACTTGGGGTCCTAAAGTGAAGTGTCCTCACCTGCTGCGTGACTCTGGAGTTGGGCGCGGGTTGCTGCGAGTACGATACGTTTTCTGTACGGCGGCGGCCCGTGGTGTTTGAACTTCTCTAGTGTTAGCATATGTCGGAGGCCAAGAGCCACTTGGGGTCCTAAAGTGAAGTATCCTCACCTGCTGTGTGACTCTGGAGTTGGGCGCGGGCGGCACGTTTTCTGTGCGGCGGCGGCCCGTGGTGTTTGAACTTCTCTAGTGTTAGCATATGTCGGAGGCCAAGAGCCACTTGGGGTCCTAAAGTGAAGTATCCTCACCTGCTGTGTGACTCTGGAGTTGGGCGCGGGCGGCACGTTTTCTGTGCGGCGGCGGCCCGTGGTGTTTAAACTTCTCCAGTGTTAGCTTATGTCGGAGGCCAAGAGCCTGATGTTCTTAAGTGAAGTATGCCAACTTGAGGTCCTTAAGTGAAGTATCCTCACCTGCTGTGTGACTCTGGAGTTGGGCGCGGGCGGCACGTTTTCTGTGCGGCGGCGGCCCGTGGTGTTTAAACTTCTCCAGTGTTAGCTTATGTCGGAGGCCAAGAGCCTGATGTCCTTAAGTGAAGTATGCCAACTTGAGGTCCTTAAGTGAAGTATCCTCACCTGCTGTGTGACTCTGGAGTTGGGCGCGGGCGGCACGTTTTCTGTGCGCCGGCGGCCCGTGGTGTTTAAACTTCTCCAGTGTTAGCTTATGTCGGAGGCCAAGAGCCTGATGTCCTTAAGTGAAGTATGCCAACTTGAGGTCCTTAAGTGAAGTATCCTCACCTGCTGTGTGACTCTGGAGTTGGGCGCGGGCGGCACGTTTTCTGTGCGGCGGCGGCCCGTGGTGTTTAAACTTCTCCAGTGTTAGCTTATGTCGGAGGCCAAGAGCCTGATGTCCTTAAGTGAAGTATGCCAACTTGAGGTCCTTAAGTGAAGTATCCTCACCTGCTGTGTGACTCTGGAGTTGGGCGCGGGCGGCACGTTTTCTGTGCGGCGGCGGCCCGTGGTGTTTAAACTTCTCCAGTGTTAGCTTATGTCGGAGGCCAAGAGCCTGATGTCCTTAAGTGAAGTATGCCAACTTGAGGTCCTTAAGTGAAGTATCCTCACCTGCTGTGTGACTCTGGAGTTGGGCGCGGGCGGCACGTTTTCTGTGCGGCGGCGGCCCGTGGTGTTTAAACTTCTCCAGTGTTAGCTTATGTCGGAGGCCAAGAGCCTGATGTCCTTAAGTGAAGTATGCCAACTTGAGGTCCTTAAGTGAAGTATCCTCACCTGCTGCGTGACTCTGGAGTTGGGCGCGGGTTGCTGCGCGGGCGGCACGTTCTCGGCGCCGCGGCGGCCCGTGGTGTCGCCGCCGTGGCCGTTGGTGTACCCGCCCGCGTTCGACACCCGCATCTGGTTGTTGCGAGTGATGCGCGACGACGGCGCCGCCACGAAATTCGACGCTGGAATCGTATGGTTCAAATTTAGAATATGATGTTATAATATTTTTTTTTGTTTGATCAAACGGTGTGGCCATATGGAAATGACAGAAGAAGGAAAGTTTTTAGGCCTTCTACTCATAACAAGTTAGCGTCGCGATGTATCAGCGCTCATGCCCAAAATGTAGCAAGTACCGTGGATTGATACTAGCCTAAAATTTCATTTAAAAACTAACAGACATACCTGATATTCAAAGTGAATACAATATTCTAATAATATTGATGACAAAACTAGTAGAAATTGACATTGAACCAATTCAAATCCCCCTCATTTGTCTTGGTCTAATGGCACTATTGTAAATTTCCTATTATACAAACAAATAATTTACGCTATTTCAGTTCATGAATCATAACACTGACAACGCAATAATTCCTAAAACTAGCAAAAAACCGCAACAAAACAAAAAACACCTCGAATATAAAACCGAAGCGAATTCGCAAACCGAGTAGTGCAAAAAGCGTAACCAAACGCAGCCCTACGAAACAGTGCAATCAGCTGATCTACGCCTACAGCAAAAAACAAACGCAATCCGATTGGACAGATTAGTAAATTGGTGCACACACAAGCTCCGTAAAACCCGTGTAACTGATGTTTATGCCTTTTTTATTAAAACATATCTTACGTGGTTTCTTCAATTCATGTTCCTCTTGTATTGTATCTTCTATGGGGGTAATTGACGACACGGGACTTTCAGCTTTCATAAAAGCTTCAACGGGGGTCCCAGGCTCAGTGGAATCCGCGACGCGTCGCCGGCAACGCAGCCACGAGCAACACATCTTTTGGCCAATTCAGTCTTTATGTCGTTGATAGAGAGTTTACAACAGTCTCATTTTATCAGATCAGGTCCGAATGTGTTCTCTCTCTGACGGATTGTTCGAAATGGCTGTATGCGTTGGCGCAAGGCAATCTCCCGACCGTCCATATTAGGAACTCGGCTCTCGAGGCGGTGAACCGTGACACACGCGAGGCAGGGTCGCGTCGACAACGAACGTCCTTACGAAACCCGCGTCGATAACCCGATTTGCAATTTAACTCGATATCTACGGCCTTCAGATAAAGAAAAGTTTTACAAGTCACCGCATTACTTTCTCAGCGTACCTTGAAAAAAATAAAATGAACAAGACGTATCTAGTACTGTCAGTCCCATTTTTAACCAGAAATAATAAATAAAAAAGAAACGCTGAATAGAATGAGCCTAATTGTTTGAAAACAGAAAATAAAATACTCCCGACGAGGCGAACAGCGGGAGATAGACTGGCACAATGAAAAGACTAAACTGAAGCCTAACCAATTACACAATTATTCCGTGAGGCGGGTGAAATTGGAAAATAATAGCTGGCTATTTACGACATTAGCGGGCTTTGTCGCACTATGAAAAATGTACACGTGTGACGTCATAAGATTCCCCGATCGATACCAATCAATTAGATGGAGGTAAAGAAAGGGCGAACTCGAACTTGAATCTATTGAAGCCGAAGCTTATAGGACACAACCACGTAAATAAGGAATAAATCTACGTCAACCTGACATAACCCGATTGAACGTCCATTTTCTCCTATAATATCTGAATGTCAAGGTTGCACAAAATGTCACCGAAATAACTTTCGTCAAGGTGACCAGTAATAATTTGACCACTCACAACAAAGTTCATCAATCATGACATGACGTAAATTTTGTAAACACTAAATATTAACTCACAGCAGTTGAAGCCTACACTGACGCTACATTTCGTGCTTATGTCCATGCTGGATATTAGATCAGAACCTTGTGGAAAACGTGGACTATTTATATTGAAATTTGAGAGCATTTAGGTAACATTATTATAGAATTTTTTTGAATGGAAAGCGATTTGGTGCATGGCAACGGATTACATGACGACCGTTGTTATGGAAACTCAATACTAAATGAGATTTCGATTTGCTTTTCCATTTGTTTCCCCTAACCGAAATTGGGGTAACGAAGGGCTTATAACTTTAGATTTTAGGGTAACAAACCCAGGAGTATCTACTCGTCAGATTAATGTAACAAATTCAAATATAAAAATTCAAATATCTTATTTATATTAGCTTAACATTTCAAATATGATCTGGTCACCCCCTACACAAGTTGAACATAGCACTAGATTTATTGTAGAGAAGGCTGGCTCTCACTATTAGTGTTTTATCGGATGCACTCAGCCGATAAAGTGCTTCCTTCCCCGTGTGAGGATTTCTACTAGCTATATTATGAGGTTAGGTCAGGTTACCTATGTAGGTCATACGTTTTGTAAGCTTTGTAAAATTTAAAAAAGAAGTAAAATTTGATAATGCAGTCAGAATGAATTACCTTTTGTTTGCAATCTGAGATAGGTTTTTTTTACTATTGTTGTGAGTTAACTTACAATAAAAGCAATAAAATAAGATATCAACTTTATAAAGTCTTTATAACGGATTTTTGAAGAAAGAAAATATAGCAGGCAGGTTGGCAGGTTAGCTTGTTTGGATTCTACAGATGACGAAAAAGTAGATGTAGAAGCTACTGTAATATCTCAAATAAAAATCAAAAGATCTTGTTTTTTATACAGATGCGGTTAAGCTTAGATAATGACGTCACATTTTTGCACTTAATCTAATTGTACTTGAACAGTTCATGTTTAATTGATTGAATACCGTGAAGGTGACTGGATACGGTCAAAATGCTTATGTCAGCTAATTGCAAAATTGACCGTTTACAGAACTAGATTGATCACAATTGAGCGTGTATAATCCACATCAAGTAATGAAACAATACTGTCCACTTTTGTGGCTGTGCAAGTGAACAAAGAAAAGTAAATTAAAATCTTCGAAAGACATGAAAAGGAAATTTTATTTAAAATCAAACTGGCTGGAACTGACTGGATACAAACTCAGGCGATGGATATCTGTGACGCATTTAATATTTTTACTCTATCACAACGTACATTCCATGTCAGAGCTCTTTTTATTCGTTGTTGGATAGTATATGTTTAAGCTTTTGGTACGCAGCTACTGAATGACAGATAGTTATTTTTTGACATATCCAAAAGACCAGAATCTCCGATAGTAACTAGACAAAATCACAGTGCCCGGAAACTCAGAAAAATATTGGAGGAATAGTCTCTAGTTAGCTAGACTCTACATATTATAGAGCAATACTTGGAGGGAGGGGAGAACTTTGTAAAGCAGAAGACGTCTTCAGGCTCAAATTGAAATTACCATACGGTAAAAAGCTAGATACTGAAAATCTTAAATCCTATTACATGAGGTCGTTAGCCACCGGCCACCGCCTACGTGTCTGATTCACGACAGCGAGTGCGTTATCCTTTTAGCTCATAAACAAAATGGTGTTATTGTTTTGTCTCGTAAAACATGTGGGCAGGATGAACACAGCACTATTGTACTAGACAAGTGGATTAATGACGACGGATTAACATTAGATCCTAAGTGCGCATTATTTTCCATAGATATGGGCGCTATTATGTTCTTGTCACTGAGAAATTTTAAGCTGCAAATACGTTTATACGGCTGTCTACACTATTTCGAAATTGATACGATTGAAACCTTGATAAAATATAGCAAAACATGTTAAATGTTGGTACCTATTTTGTATAGATCTTTCTAGATTCACTTTTGACTAACATTATGTGAGGTGAGTAATATCAAAAGTTCACGCTTTTTTGTTTCTTTTCTTTTTGATAAGTTTAGATTATATCTTGTGAGACACTGAAGACATCAGACATTTTGTGTCATTAAATTGAAGTAAAGACGGAAGCATGTTAGGATTATCTTAATTTTATCTTTGGTCCACCCACATTAGGACTGCGTTAAGATGCTGATGACCATAAGAGTTTTGCAAGGCATGCTACTGAGACCAATATTTAATACTCTTTATACAAATGACTTTCATTTGTGTATTAAGTTTTTTTAAGACTCGCAAATGCAGCTGTTTATTAATTTATTAAACCGAATAACCTGTTCAGAAAGTAATAATAATTAACATAGATACAAAAAATATATATTTCTTATAACAAAAAAACGATGTGAAAAATCGAATGTGATAAAAATTATGTAAATATGTGTAGGTGTATGTTCGTGTCTGTGTGTAACGTATAAATAATGAGCATTTAGTACATACTCGTATAACTAACATCAGAGGACAACGAAAATAGGAAAAGCAAATTGAGCAAATTGCATTCCCGACAGAATTCCCTCTCGGACGCGAGCCAATATTGACGTTGCATATTCATGAGCACGCTCGCTTTTCATACCCACTCGTGCATGCTGAACCCTAAATATTTATTGTAGTATAACGGAGAACCACGGAGCAGAATACCAGCTCTAGCTGTTATAAAATTTAAATTATGACAATATTTCTGTTCCTTCTTTTCTTCATCTAATTTCTTTAAATAAAGAAATTTCTTTCGGATCTCTTTAGCGAAACATGGACAAGATAACAAAGTTACAACTAAAATATTTTTTAAAATAAATTATTCGTCGTTGAAATAAATCGCACAGCAGTATCATTTGTAAAGTAGGAATTTAAATACATAAATTAATCCCACTTCTTACTGCAAGCAAAAAGAGACCATAAAAGAAAATGATAATTCGAAAAAAGAAACGATGCATTTATATAAATAACAATTTTGTTAAACAAGGTACAGACGAGGATAGCAACAACATACTTAGTTTAAAAACAAAAGAAGAATGTTCCAAAAAAGGCATAAATACAACAACAATAACCTCCAAAAGTCGACCGGTTACACACTCGTCTACAATACCTGCACCATCCTTTACAGAAACTTTCCTCGCTACATCAATATGCGAAAAACGTAGCGAAAAATCCAACTCCTCAACTATCCAGACACCGAAAATATTGACACTTATCACAAAGCCATACGGTTCATAAAACGCCACTTACTGCCTGCGCTTTTCATATTCCGTTGGGACGGAACACGTCTTTGCGATAACACTGCTGGCATTATAGAAAACTGTAAAACTTTTTTAATTTAAAAGGTAATAGCGCCGTTCTTTTTTTAATATTTTAAAAGAATGTTGTGTTGTGCCAGCCAGTTTAGCACGCGGCCGGCCGAACACTGTCCGCGCGTGGGTTGCGGCACGCTTATACCTACTTCGGAGTAACGCCCTGACCACCCCATGAAAAATTCACAACACCCCTGAAATAACCTAACTATCTAACATATCTGCGCTTCACACGCTATGTTTTAATTATGACAGCAGGTAAACATATACCTACTCTGAATATGGCTGGTAATAAAGATAAGAAAGTTAGGCAAGTATAAGAATAATCATTTTGTATTGTAGAAGGAAATTACCACATTCCTGGCCTCTAGTTTGAAACTCAAGGTCTGCCTGAATATAGAACTGCAATTTTTGCAACTTAAATTAATTCGAACGTAACTAGAATAAATTATATTATTTTATAATCTTACAGTAACATATAAAGTATATTTCTTTTATTGAACGTAGATATAATAAATATTATTGTCAAACTGCGTTAATAATACCTACTTAGGGAGGATATTAGTTTTTAATTACATAAGAATTGACAGTTTATCCATTTCGGATGTACGATATCATGTAGAATTTAATTTTAAACATTTCTACATACTCCATAAGCAATGAATTTTACAAATACAATCAAAATATTCCCTCATATTAAAAAATCCTCTACAACCACTTTTGTACTAATAATACAATATTATGTACGTAGGCAGACATGAAAAATAAAAAACTTGATATGAAATAAGATAATCAACATAAGAATCACGCAGCACATGTTGAGTCATGGCAGGCAGGACACATCACAAGCTTCAAAGGCCCGCCATGCACGAGCTAATGCAATACAAATAAATGGCGATGGGTGTTCGGGAGGATGGGCAGAGATAATCGTTAAATATTATAGCGTCATCAATGCCATCATCGACATGATCATAACCGTTGTAACAGATTATTGTGTTTGTCTTTGCGCCTGTGTTATTATAAGAACACAAGGAGTTTCATTTGTAGGCTACTCTACTACGTACGTAATGCACGAAAAGGTCGAGAAGGAGTCAAAACGCGACATAGTAATATCACTATGTCAGATTTTGAAACCTTCTTGACCTTCACGCATAAATGCTTTACTGTAGTAGCCCTCAAATATGGATTTAAACTAGAATGAGATGATCAAGTTTTTTTTTATATGTGGGGTGACTCGACACTGGCAAAATAATAAAATAATTAGACAATTGAATCATTGTCATGACAAAGAAGAACAAGAAAGGCAGAACTTTATCAACTATGTAGAAGTTGAATCTTAGGTAAACATTAAACATGTTGATTCAATTCTGCAACATCTAAAATGAACACATAAACTGTCAAGAGCGTTTTTCCATCACATTGCAGTGCATTGCCTGTTGGCGCGGTCCCAAGAAGGTGGGAACTTGAATTTATTATGAAAATAATTGTGTGAACGGATGCACCGGTTGCTGATTAGTGACTTTGTCATGGATCGTTAAGTAGAATTAGAACCTTACTTTAGAAGACTGATAATGCCATAGCATTAGAATCAGGAATTAAAGCGAATGAAGTAGACGAAAATAAACTAAGTACCTAAAACATAAATCAGAAGATAATAAGCCGAATATAGAGTATAAATAGGTTATCAGGTAGGAAGCAGTTGCTGAGTGGAAATTGCAAATGTCAAACCTCGTAACTAATCAAGGTAGAGATTTCACTTCAGTCACATCACATCACACAGTCACACCCTGACATAGTATAAAATATACAGCTAGTGCCAGTAGGGTGACTAGGGTCTATATAGATATAAAGAAAAAACACCGTGTTACTAACAGACATGTATACATTCTACGAAAATCAATTAACTGAAAGCTTTACACGAAAAACGCATTAATAAAGGCTTTAACATTAATAACCTCGGCAAAGCCAAGGATGTTGTAACAGTTAACTAACACCAAGTCACGGTCAAGGCCTGACCCGAGTTAAAACGGCAAGAACAAGAAATGGGGCTACAGGAAGCGATCTATCAGCCGTGAGGCCGCGTTGTGAAATATTTTTATAAGGTGGAGGGTGCAAAAACGATGTAGAAGTGACGTCGGTGTTGGAAGTTATGTAAATGCAAGCTAAATAAAGCCTTGAATATGAAATTTCTGTGCTCCAAATGCATTGCACGCCGAAAGGAGGGCAAGTAAAGAAGTGTTGTTATCTAGCCTGGATGCCTTATTTTAGTTGCACGTAAACATGTAAGGCCTGAAGAAGTTTGATCAATTTCGGCGCACAACGGTGAAAATTCGTATTCGAATGTAGGCCAGATAAGCAGGGCGCACGAACGTTAACTGATGCACGAGACGCTGCCAAATTACCGGTTGCACAACTCAATGATTGGTATGCAACACTAAGAAACGCCAATTCAAATCAGTAGTATCTGGCTTACTACTGTAGAACATCAAATGCAAAAGTATATTAGTTGTAAATTAATATTTCTGCTCAGGGTATACCTACTACAACTGTCAATATCAATCCACTGCAGGACTAAGGCCTCTCCCTTGAACGCGAAAAGTTATCAAAATGCCAATCAAACGCAGTTGTTCTTTAACCCCCAACGAAAAAGAGGTCTGTCTCGTCTGTCTGTGGCATCGTAGCTCCTGAACGGATGCGCCGATTATGATCTAGTTTTTTTTTGTTTGCAAGGTGTCACAATCGAGAGTGTTCTTAGCTATGATCCAAGAAAATATCTTCAGCCATTTGAAGATTATGAGCTCTTTTCTAGTTGTTGAAAGGATCAAGTAACGGTTTAGTGTCGGGGGTGATTAAATTATTTAATTTAGTGTTATAGTTACACAAGTGAACGCTGCTTTTCTCTAGCCTTTATTGCCTTGCTCCAATAAATTCTAAGCCAGAAACTATACGGCTGTCAAAAATTTATTCAAAATTTTGTTCGGAACAGACTTCCTCCTTTAATATTGTATGTATAGGCACGTATGGGTACTATATTGTACGGGAATGTAAAAACCTGTCTATTACATTACATTTGGCTTCTATCGAATTATTCGAGGCCTGTGTCTGGTGAAATGGATCTGTTCAAAGCTCTTATTGCCCTCGTAAAAGTAAATGCCCTCTATATCTGCGCTACCGTCTGCCGGCGAACAAATTATTTTATTACTTTCAATTCGTGATCTAAAAGTGGAACTTGATAAGTAACTGAAACACTTAACAGAAGAAAGAAATATAACTTATTATTCACCAACGTAGATGGATTCGTCTCAAATTCTTTAGTCCAACGGTGGACTGTTATTGGCCGATGTTAATTCAAATCTATTGTCATTCATACATACGTAGGTACATAAAGACACGCTCTTTTTCATCAGGGTGAGTGTAGTTTTAGTAAGCTTACAGGGAGGGAGCCCAAAATACCACTACCACTATAACAAAGTGCTTGGCTTAAAATTCGGTACCACGCATCTAAAATACGATACACCGATCTTTGTTTCGTAGCGCATGTAGTGATAGGTTGCCTTGCCAGACTGTCGCCTATGCGGCAACTAAACCCAAAACCCTTAGTCGCCTTCTACGTCACCCCATACTCCAATAAACAGTAACTCTTTTTGGGCTAATCCACTTATGGCCAGACCAACAAAATATAAAATTATGTGTTAATAACAGTGACACGATGACGACACACGGAAACGTTTACAGCTCTTTATACTCAAATATCCGAGGCAAATTATGTATGTTTAATACGTCTACATACAAGTGACACAATTTCCATGCGGAGTTCTTTGACCTGGCGTTTCTTATCTTCGGATCGCATTTATCGATGGACGACAAGAATTAACTCGAATGAGGGTTAGCGGGACAAAGAGTTTGGTTGGACGTTTTAACTTGCATGTGTCAGATGTTTGAAGTTTTTTTTTTTAACTTTGGTTCAGGAAAGAAAAGAAAGATTCAGAATCCTACAATTTTTGCTGTATAATTTTTAAAAGAAAAAACAATCTTGTTATCTCTGTCTGCTTCTATACTTATTTCAATAAAATTAATTGACATGTAGAATCTAAAGTTCTGTTTGGGGCAAAATATTCCTTATCAGAGGCAAAATATTCCTTATCATAGAATTTAAAAGAATATCTAGTTTCTACTTCGACCAGACCACAGTAGTTAATCAAATGATACTGCGACTATAGGGTGCAGAATTTCCAATTCGCTTTGTGAATATTCACTGATTCAGCAGAATATAGTAAATCAAGGCTCATATACCAATTTATTTTCAATATTCGCTTGAAAGAAGCCTCTCATAATCATAATCATGTACCGTTAGGTGAATAACCCGACCCGTTATTAACTTTTTCTACTTTTTCAAAGTTCGCTAATATTACAGAAAGGTGCGATATATCAACACAGATATAGACAGTATAGTCCTAGTCATCCACCTGTTTAACCAACTGATCCGAGTCCGATGACCTTACAACCTTCCGGACACCACCTATCTCTGTCTGTTCATCTCTTTCTGTCAATACAGCGTCAGAAAGAGATAGGATGTATAAGGTTAGCATGCATGCAAGCGTGAGTCATCGCGTGTTAGGAGCAACCGGCAACCTCCTTCGCGAATGTCAATATTTGGAAATGAATGGGACGAGCGAGATTGCTTTTTTTTTGTAAAGGATATTCCGTTATTATTTGGTTTTTATGCTGTTTTAGCTTAGGCAGGTGAATTAGAAACAGGCAGACAAAGTCAGTTTTGTATTATGTTTTGAAAGGTGGAAAGCATTAAAGCCATCATTGCATAATAGCAGAATTTTGGAGGCAACATTTTTATTATTGTTGAAATGAAAGTTATATTAGCTAAATAAGATGCTTCTCGTGTGAAAAGACTAAACTTACAAACAAATTGTAAAGGAAAACAGCTTATCTGTCGTTTATAAAACATGTTACATTGCGGAAGCAATAAACGAATAAATCAAAACAATGCTGCTAATTCCCACACGCTGAACAGTATTTCCAGACAAAAAACAATTACCGCACAAAACAAAGAAAGAGATATAAGAAGAGAAGATGATTGTAAAAATAATAAAGATATTAAGATGGACCAGATAAATTAAATTAAAATGTAATGGTTCATCATATCAGACGAAATACTTCCACTAGATAGGGATAAATGTCTAGTTATAGTTATAGCACATTTGTATTGTTACTCTAAAAAGTGTCGTATAGCCAAAATAACCACAAGCTAAAGATTTGGGTCAAGAAAAAATTTTTACAACATAATAATACAAAAATAGTGCATCTAGGACCACCTCACACAGGAATCAAGCAGTCTTTGTGAACTAAATTAACAAAATGACACACCAAAATACCCGTTCTTCTTTTGTGATTCATGAACTGAAATAAGACACTCTTTGAAGTGCCCAAATATGAACTGAACTGAACTGGGAATTAAAGATTATAAAGGGTATTAGAGACAATCCTAAGGACCTGAGTTAAAATTTTCAAAACTAAAGGTTCCCAATAATGGTTAATTCTCTTCCGCACTGAGCCAATTTAAACTTTAGTTTTGAAAAGCGGTTACTTCAACTATTAAAAATTTTATCATGTACCTGCTTATTTTCCTAATTTATGATTTATAATGATAATTAATCCCCTAGCTAGTATTGTTTACATTTAGCTTATTAGATACCTAAGATAAGAATATATAATAAGAATGGTTTCAGCATTCAAATTCCATTGAAATAACAACATATTTTTTTTACTGTGGGGAAGACTCTGTATATTTTAATTGACGTTTGTTTACAAGAACGCGTAGGCTTTAATTAAGAACCAAATTTTACAGTTAGCAGTATAACCTACTGAGATGTTCAGATAATATTTTATTATTATTGCTAGTTGGCAGCTTATTAGGTCGTTAATTTGATTGGTCGTAAGAACGTGGGGGTGTCCATATCGACCAATCAGATTTTGAAGATACTATTAATATAATTTATTATCTAGTCTTTACGATGATGTTAAAAAGAAACAGTTACTGTACAAGTGATGATTAAATATAATTAATACATTCATTGCTTACTAAAAAAAGATAAATATTTTTATTCATTAGCTTTTTTTAGCAGTTCGAGTGAAATTCAAGGTGGAATAAAACCTTAAACATGTTTATATCTATATAATAAGACCAGTGATGTTTATTTTTTATTTAATATTATAATTAACATCACAAGTATGTATAAATAAAATTAAAATATAAACACTCACCTTTTGTTGCCACTGGTATGGATTGCCGTGTCATATCCTAAAACACAAAACAAACAGATTAACAAACACAAATTGTAAATTACACATGGTGAAAATAAAACATGAAATAATATTATACATATATGTATCTAGACAAAATAAACAACGTGATAAAATATGTTCATTTTTATCTAATTACATTAAATATTATTTCTGTTTTCTATACACCATGTATGAACGAAACCCTTCCCATCCAGATTTTTACACCCATCCAGTTTGACAATAACATACAGGACCTAAGAGTAAGAAGCCAAAATAAACTAAAAAGGCGGGAAATAAAAATGGGAAGTAATCTATTTACAAAAGAGGGAATCCTTTTACCAGTACATACATAGTGTACATACAACTACATTTAGCCTTGTACAAAATGTTTATTGGCATTAGGCAGCAAGATTTATATATTTCTGTTAGATATGGTTGAAAAAATATAACCTAGGGATCGTCTCACAGTATTTTGAACCGTACTCGGCTATTAAAACTACATACAATTGTGTGTCTCTATTAGATTTTTAATACCTACATATTTTCACGAGCAAATATTAGTTAGTGATGTTAGCCTTGAGTAATTAATTAGAAAATTAAAATTATGATAAAAACCTAACGTGATTGTTGTTTAATTAATAAATTCTGGGTGGAAAACACTAAGGGAATTTGTCATCGAACGGCAAGCGCTAAAAGTATAAATAACTAACTAACTAGTAGTTGGACTAAATAAAGTTGAAGAGTCTATAGAAGATATTACGATGTCACTTAATCATTGTTGGCATATTTATAGCTGTATAGAAATAGAAAATCAAGTTATTTCCAGCACCTTCGAAAATCCTTCGCAGCGCGTACTCGCGGCAATCATGCGGGATTGCTTCAGTTATATTAACTAGCTAGGGCATGTTAATTTATAGTTGTTTAAGTTATATGAAAATGTTCATCCATTTCGCGTGGACTGCTGACACTAATAGTTTTTTACTGTAGATATTATTTACCTTAAAATAAATCCTGAACTAAAAAAAATTTATAAGCACGGGAATAAGTTTTATCTGCAGTAACGTGACATCTTGTTTAAGTCGTTTGCTATAACTATATTTGTCCAAACTCGTTTATACCGATGACAACAAATTATGAGAGTTATATGTAATATGTAATGCTTAAGATCCAAAACTTCCAATATGTTATTTTTCATACAACTCAGTGTTAGGTAAACAGTTAGTTGCAGATTAAATAGGTCGTGTTCAGCGAAAGGAAAATGTACAGCAAATTATGATTCAAGTTCAGTAAGTTGCAACAGTGGAAACATTATTTGTTGCGGTTATAAGGTTATTAGCGAGTGTGTAGTATTTGCATTGGATTTTTTGTAATAATCACGATGTTTTATTACTTAGTTAATAAATAATTTAATCCTACACATTTCTATGTAGTTCTATTAATAACATATTTTACTTTCAATCGATAACAATAAGTAAAGAGGAAATAAAAATAATACGGCGGAATTTGGTACTTTATAAATTAGGTAAAGAAAAGATAAACTCCTTTTAAAAAACATTTCATTAAAAACTTTTCTTTCTGCATGTCTATTATGTCATATTGGTTCCTTTTCAACGAATTTAATATTAAATCTCAAATCTGGATCTTCTGCATTCTCACTAATCTCTATAAAAATGCTTTACTACAGCTAAATAAAATAATAAAGGTATTCTAGAGTAAAAAAAATAAAAATAAAATAATATACTTTCTTACACACTTTCTAGTGTAGATAACAAAGTATATCCAAGTCGGGTTCTATCTAAACCACCAGGGAAATAGAAGTGAGCGAGGTGGATGAGGAAATTGCAACCGCACACCGCATACGGCATACTGCGCCCTACTTGCATTCATTTAGCAGACTTGTGACGTCACAACCCATACAACTACGTCATCATGAGATGTAGGTTTGTTGTTATAATTGAATTATCAATCATCCCAACTGCTCCTAAGTTGCAAGACACAATTCTACTTAATTTAGTATCTGCCTAAAAAAGTTTCTGGCTTATTCCGAAACTGCTAATCGGCGGGCGAAAGGTACGATAAGAGGTACGTTTATATATTACCAACAACAACTGCGAACCCCCAACCCGCTTGGGACAACACCCTCCCTTCAAGGAAGATGCCTTAATCCAGCAATGGACTATTGTCATATTATTTATTCTGTGCTACTGTAGACAATTTAAATTTAAATAATAATAGTTAGTAAACAGTTAGTTTTAAATGCATTCATGCCATGATATCTAATTAGGACGTTTTCTAAAATATAAGAACGGTTAACACATACTAGAAGATGATTGATGATCAAATTATAATAACGAAGTTAATTTTATCCTTAAACTAATTCGTCATACGTGTCATTTTTCATTATCGAATAGATTTCGCATAGCCATAGAATTCTATTCAAAAGCAGCGACAATGTAATCGTTTCCGTGCATTCAGGATTCAGCGTCCTACAATTTAGTAAATTAGGTTTTTTGTTAGTATTCTTCGATTGACGAGTACCGATAGGAAATTAGCCAGTAATTGAAGTGATAGACAACAATTTGCAACTTAAAGAGTTATTTTACGTTCAGTCGCGTAATGCACACTATAACAAAATGTCCACTCCACTGTTTCGCCTAACTTTATGAGTTCAATGCAGAACTAAGGCCTTTCCCTTTAAAGGGAGGTTTGCATTGCCACCAAATAAATTTATATTTGTACTTGTATTTTCTACTGAACCCACCCCATACAGAAACAATAACTCACTATGTACTACTTATCTCATTCCACTCACTGAACTGTATTTAATTCATGCCTATTTTTAAAGTGTAGTTATTTAGTCAAACTTCAGTGGTAAAATTGTTTAGATGGAAAAATATGACGTTATAATTTATACCTTATGAAATTCATTAAAAACAATTAAGCAAAATCAACTCAATATGTACTTTACAAATTAAGAACAAGGTATCTTTTCCGATAACGTGGTCGAGTTCTGAAACGTGTAAAAATAAAGTAAGACATATTTTTGCACTTAGTGAACTACAGAAAACATTTCCGTTACAGTTTTGAGAGACTGACATGATTCACCAGCAACAACTATGATGTCATGTATTCCTCAAAACAGTACCAAAACATTTATGATCCATCCATATACAGAAATTCTTTCCACAACAAAGGAAAGACTAAATAAAACCGTTTTCTTTGTGAGAACGGGATATTAAAACTGATTTCACACTACATAGCACTTTCTCAAAAATATTTCCAAAAAGGGCAGTTGTGAAAAAAAAAGAAAACATTCTTTCTACTACCAATACCATATTAGTCCGCTGTTGGATAGGATAGGACTCACTCATTGGTCCCTTGATCTGAGATTGGGATTGGCTTGGTTTGGTAATTATGTTATGATTGATTGCATAATAGATGGCATGCAATTTTTGGAAAAGACACTTCGTCTTACCAATATATTCTTAGGTTGTTTATTATTTTATTAACATATGTCGCCAGTTTTTCATTCTCTTGGTAAAAAATAAGTAAACGGGAGTAAAATGTACTAAAGCCAGCGCATGCGGTTGGGCATTCGCGCTACGAAATTCACCCTTACCGCTACGGAATACCGGCGCTATCAAGGTCAAAATATCCAGCCGCATGTGCTGGCTAATGTACAATACAAATTAAGACTTATCTAAAACTCCTAAAACAAAAAAAAAGGTGCAGTTTATGTTACAATTGCTGTATAAAATTTAACTATATAACAACATAACATTAAGTAAATTGGATCGCGTTTTTGTCAACATTGCTGTGGCAATTTGTATTATATTCGCATATTACAATAAGTATAATAGAAATCCTTGAACGGTTAAATAGGTTAGTATAACACAAAACTTGATAGGTATTTTGTTGTCATAAGAGTTATTATTTAACTTGTATTCGATACAACTGGTACAATAACAAATGAAAGCATTGCACAGGGTTTGCGGATATTAGAATCCCGCCCAGGGCAAACAATCGTGTGATGAGCGCTTGTATTTGCCTTGTTTCTGGTTGTTGTATATTTATATATGTATGTATATCAGCTGTCTGACACCCATAGTACCTACAGGCTCTGCCTAGTTTGGGGTCTGATGGCCGTGTGTGAGATGTCCCCACATAACATTTTGTTTTTTTAAGACTAAACCTTTTTCCTTTATTGGGAGGTATTGCCATAATAATATCAGATGGGCATGTATTACCATAGTTAGATAACAAAAGCGCAATCCGAGATCTATAATACAAGACACCAAAGAAGGCCATTCGTGGGCAAATCAAGATACTGTGGAGCAAAATAATCGAAACGTGTCAAATTATAAATGGTGAAAAGAAGAGCATTTCGGAGTTATGTGACAAGTAGACGTTTCCAAAAACATTGTTTAAAAGACCCCTCTTAATTTAAAGCTCGACTAAAAATGGTAAAATAAATCTCGCCATTATTATGGAAAATCAATGGAACTTTCAAATTCTACAATAGCGATTATTTTTAGAAAAAATAAGGTGGCATGCCCTGAACAATTTCTAAATTTTCCTGGTCAGGCATTAACTTTTATATTAGCATCTGTAGAACATAATGGCTATAATTTTGATAGAATTGAATATCAAGAATTACAAGATGAAATCCTTTAGACTTGTGAACCAGCAGAGAAAGCAATCATCTGATCTTTATTTATTTAATTCATAATATAAATGTAGAGCTGAACATAGCTAGACTAATGTGCAGAGACTCAGGAATACTCAGGATATGGCAGAATGCCAAGAGAAATTACTAGCATTGTTCTTGTTTGGACGACAAAACCTCCTAGCGTTTAGTAGTTGCTTGGCAAGTTAATCCGCCAAATAGGTTTAATACTGAGTACTCACGATTTTTTTTTACTGGAGGATAATTTTCTACACCACATTTGCTCTATACAAGGTGCATTCTAACAAGTAGGTACTTATTTTTGCAGGCGAGTACTACTTTTTTGCCTCATTCACTATCAAAGATCTAATATAAAGCTATTTTTAAACCTACTCTATCTTCTATCTGCGCCTTGAGGTGCCTTAAGTCTAAAAAACTTTATCTTCATCTGTCTATAATAGAAAGGTAGTTTTTGGATTCGTCTTAGAATTCGTTTTCGTATTTGGAGAAAACATGGTACCAGAAATAAACAGTTCTGGTCATAAATGGGTCAATGAAAAGTCAGTGGAAACGTCTACCAACACCCTCCGAACGCCGATAAGTGCTAAAATAAAGTGCACGTTGCGTGTTTGCGGCTTGCGGCACAATACCGATCGTGAGTTGCGCACGGGCAGCGTGTGGCCGGCCTCCGCCTCGGGCTCCGCCCCCTGCAGGAAGCCACCCTCGTCCGACGACGAGCCCGACGGGTCCTTCGCCAAACACAGTGACATCACAAAGCAGCCGGCGTAACATGAGCTTTCACGTGTAACAGGATAGTTGTCTTGTCGTGTCTTATGGAGATAGTTTCAAAAGGTCGATCTCTCAGCAATTTGCTAGTTAGATCAGATAGCATGTAGAGAGAAAGAAAAATCATTTACTCTATTCACTTTTTAAGCTGACAATTCAAGAGAGTTAAGACAATGTCTATGATGCTCGGTAGGCTTACTACGTAAGAAGCGACAGGCTCGAGAAGCTGTCAAACGCGACTTATTGACAGAACTACTATGGCTCTAATGTCACTATGTCGCGTTTGACAGCTTCTCGAGCCTGTCGCTTCTTACGTAGTAAGCCTACTGTAGGTCACAGCCACGTCACAGCAGTGAAAAGGCCCAGCTACACATAATGCCAACCTCAGAAAAGGCAGGCGCTATTATTCTACTATATGAACGAGTAGAAGAGTGTATTGTATACCTATTTATATCTTGTCACAGTGCTCGTGCTACGCTTACGGCTTAAGCGGGCACTACACTCTCGACAAAACCCGAGAGCCGAAAGAGACGCGGTTATGCGTTAGAATGAGATGCAAATACACCGCGCTCACTCTTGCGCATAACTGCGTCCCTCATATTGGCCATGTCTCGTCTAGTTTTGTGGAGAGTGTAGTGCGGCTTTTACTATTACCTATTAACTGTAGCGCGTCGATCCAACCCGCCGTTGTTGCAGCGACTCAACTGCAAGTATTATACTATCGCGGGAAAACTTTGATATCGAGTTTCAGGTTGAAACCACGAGCTTTTGAATGAATCGTAGATAGTTGCAGTATCGTATTTTTAAGACGAAATCATTTGAGAAGTACATTTCGCTACGTATAGATTCTCTATCAAACTACGAAGGCAATTTATTGAAAATAATAAATTAAATGGTTTTTACGAATAGTACCTTCGTTAATACAGAGATAACAATGTAGATCAAAATTATATTATATTTCTCTTAAATGTTGCATTGCAACTATCTACAATAATATTAAATTTTTCATCAGCTCATCCTTAACTCGAAACTGGGAATGGTAGCTTTCATTGTTTCAAAACATCCAGGTTTACATAAAAAATACATTTCCCAAGGTACAGCTACACTGCACCTATGAATAGGTGCTACTTTCATCTACAACAAAAACGCAACACTTACTGAATTCTCTGCGGTATCCAACTCTGGCATTATAATAATGAACTTTTTGTCTAACGTGTCTAATGGTCTTGGAATGGAAAGTGAAACTGTAGCGGCGGCGAGTGTGGAAAATCGATGAGGCGGTGTCCGACGCAGCCTTACAAGTTAAGCTGGCTGGTTAGTTTACTAGCTAGCTATTGGAAGGCCGGACAATCATTTTGTCGGTCAGCACGCAACTATCGTGTTAGTAAACACTACTTCCAAAGTGTCCAAGCGTGCCTGTTGCCATGACAACGTGCTCGAAAATAAAACGCTGTGAATTCACCTGCCATGTAATGATGTATGAGAACATTTCTATAAGAACATCTTCACACTATAGATTGCACTTTAGTTCACTGATCCACTACTTTTGTGACACACAGCAGATATAGTTAGTTATCGCGAATTTATCTAGTCTTTTCTATCATATTTAAAGTCTTTATAAAAATACAGATACCAGGAAATCAGAACCGGTGAACATATTCGATGTACGCGGACATGTGCTCAAAGTTGGACTGCCGTCGATTAGCAACGTTGTTCGCGGCCCAAACAATGAGTGTTATCGCGGCTTGGTACGATACAACCCCTTCTAGATCGATAGCAGAACGCTTCCGTGCTACTTCCACTAAAAGGATACCACTCTGATAATGACGTCATACAAAATATGCCAAAACTGCATAAAAGCGCCACGGTTTAATTAATTCAACCTGCACTAAAGACGAAAGCGGTACGGCTTTCTTCAACGACCTTTACAGTTTTAATGGAATTAACTGCGCTTTGAATACGGTTAGCACAATTTACATTCAAATTAAAGCAGGCTTGAATACTAGGGGTTATTATACAAACTAATTCAAGCGCGTTAGGTAACATTGCATTAGTCTGTTAGCACGCATTGTTATCTGCGAAGTCAAGCGTTTATTTGCATCTGCATTACGCGATCAGCCGTTGGATATTAATAAGAATGGATGTCGTCACAACTGTTAGTTTAAATTGGTAAATTGCTGCGATTGTTTTACTACAAGTGAACGAGCGCGAGAGTGACTTGGCCATTGACTCGGAATCGTCATGCCTCACGTGGCGACGTCTGTGCGGCTAGGCTTAGCTAGACCGCTAGACTAGACTTCAGCGAAAATGTACTAGGCGGACATATCGCATCGGGTCTGCACACAGGTGTAAACTGTATTGAACGTGTGACCTTTAGATTCACCTTGCTTAATGCAGACAGACTCAGACAAGCACAAAAATCTGAATACAATACAGTTAACCGATCTTGTATAGAAATAGAGTGAATATTCTATAACTTTTTACGTTACTAGGCGATAAGAAAGAACTGCAAATCCCTTTTGCTAGATTTTTTATGCACTAAGTACTAATCTAAAAGTACTAGGAGTACATAATATATCGAACTACAGGTAGTGCTTACTGACTTTTCATGAAATGAAACAGTGAGTTCTAATTTCTAATTGTGGACTCTCCTAGTAGTTCCCGCAAAATTAACTAAGTACATAATGGTATTTAAGAAATGGAATTTCTTCATCAGATTCTACTCGTAGGTACTTTCAAATCCTCAAAATGTACCAAGCGCTAATGAGTGTACAAGAAGTTTACCCGATGACTTAATGCAAACTCCAGAAATAATCTGAACTTTATTGGCTTGCACATCGACGTCGAAGTACTAGGGGCGTATAAGTGTTGAAGAGCTTACCCGAGCTAATTTGTTGGGCATAGGTTGCAGGTGCGAGGTGTGGTGGCGCGGCGCGAGTTCCGGGTTGAGGGCTAGGATGGCGTCGATTTCCACCTCCTTGCCCTTCGTCTCGCCCCGCTCGTACCATTCCACGGTGACGGAGCGGGTCTCCAGGTTGACCCCTGATACGATTGCCGAGTGGATGCGTCCTGGAATTGACAGATATAGGACATGTCAAATGTTGATCATCATCTATTCTGATCTTAATTAAATAGTTACGAGACTACCTCGCAGGTAAAACAAAAAATTGTATTATATATTCCGTGCAGGTAACCCTCACTCATCAAAGAAAACATAAAACAGAGTTATCGAATTCGCTTCATAATTTGACCGAGCAAGATTATTTTGTTAACAATATCATAATACACGCACGAAATGAGAACCTCTTCCTTTTTAGAGGTCGGTTAAAAAGAATCATAACTCAGCTGTTGTTTAGAGTTGTAATGGTAGTAAATTGACATAAATTACAGTTCTATGACAACATAAATAACATTGCGAAATCAGTTTTATTATATGCATGACAACAAGCCATTATTTGTTGCACCGCCGGCGTTATTTGCACAATTGTATCAATATAAAAAGTCGCATTCGTCACATGAATGTCTAGCTTAGTGCAATAAATTTTGCACGAGTTGTTTTTTATTCATTTAGTTCAATGTAAGACTAATCGGTCATTATCACTATGAATCGATATGAAAACAGGGAGGCCATTGAGGGCTTGTAGACTACCAGAAGTGACAGATAACCTCTACGACTATAACCCATATTGACTCATAATAATATGCGTAATAATAAAGAAGAAGAACAGTAAAATTAAATACGTTAAATAATAGCTTTACCTAATACTTATAAAAACATTTGAATATGTCAGGAATTAATCTTTAAAGTTTGTTTCAAAAGTGTGTGACTGGAAGGCCCGCGTTGCTCGAAGGTGTGAATCATTAAAATGATACCTGTCATTCTATCATTAGAACTTCAGAAGCAATCCCTTTATCATCATTGCGTTTCTTCTGTACTGTAAGTAAGTGTGAGTGATTACTGATTAGAGAGGATGCGGACTATTTAGGGTATGTAGTCGTGAGATAACTAACACCCCCTATTGGGGCGGATGACTAGACGCATTAATTTAAACGCGTCTTTCATGGGAACTCACAAGGCCGTGCTAGCTAATGAAAGGGGAATAGCATATATTTCCATACAATCTGGTTTCATTTCATACAAACTATTCATGCTATTATACAACTTCACAAGGCCAGGGTACCTGACCTATGCTGCAGCATAGCTTTTAATGTAATTGTAAATAATGACAAATTAGTAATCAATTAATAATAAATACAATAAAGATGAGAAGGTAAGAAAATACTCAAAGATGAGTATGTTAAAATATTTAACGTTAAAAAAAAATATAGCGAAGTTATTTACTTACAAGGGTACTTCATTAAATTAATTAAAATTGCTTGAAGACTGTTAGTACAAAGTTTTCAAAATTGTCATTAACATAAAATTTAATTAAAATTACTTGGGAACTGCGTCCATAGTAATTCAAATGGCCACCAGAGGGCGTTGAAGCTTCACTTGAAACAAAGGGCAAACTTTCGTGATTAACGAGACAAGTCTAAACTCAAACCGCTTAACTAAGTGGTAGTAAAGGGGATGTCAGCGAACTCACTCAACAATCAACACACTCTAACCTTAGGCACCCTTAGGGGTACAATAGATTAGGTTCTTTGATAACTGATAACAGCCTTTCTAATTCAATAGAACATTTTGACCCTGGAGATATCAAAGTTTCAGTAGTTCCATTGTAGAACTGCCCATATTTCAATGGAACTAATGGAAAAAAAAAGTTGCATTAGTTCCATCATGGAACTGTTCAATGGAACTAGTAGCACAGAATACCAAATAGTAGTTAGTAGGAACAAACGACAATTAGCAATTAAAAATGTTAGTTGGTATTTCGGTCATAGTGGTGGTGATGTGTTTTATTTTATTTTATTCATCATCATGTCGTACGGCGATTACTGCTGCTGCGTAGGATCCTATAATCAATAATGTGAACTTGTAAGATTTTTTTGCCAAATTTCGGCCGCTGGCGTAAGATGATGCAGTTCGGAGATGCCACCAGGGAAAGAGTGAAGTCGCTCACAATGTGGATCAGACTCTGGTCAGGCTCCCCACACTCGCAGGCTGGCGACTCTCTGAGCCCCCCATTGTGAAGATGGTGGTTGCAACGATCGTGTCTTGTTCTGCATGGATTCGGCGTCGAATCCGGGAGGTTTATTAGATCTATTGAATCAATTACACCTGTTGTCTTGGTCGTTGGTCAAAGTATTGGTCTTTCTGCGTCAGATTGCTACATAACGATAATAGCAGTGCATGGCAGTAGACTCAATACGTACGAGAAGCTCGAGAGAGAAGGCAATAAACGCGACATAGTGACAGAGTCCTAGTTTTATCATTATGTCGCGTATTTCTCAGGCGTTACGTAGTAAGCCTACAGATTACAGAAGATCGGAGAATACTCACTGTCTGTCTTGCCCTGTCACCTGTACCAGAGTTTATGGCCTTACCAAGTTTCTTTGTAGCTAAGAGCGAAATAGAAACTGCAAAATACCTTTGTTTTACAAAAGTTGATTTAGATGCCGCTCTACGGCAAACTTTGTAATTGTGCTCACTCTTACTTGAGACAGGTCACTGATAATATACACGCTGAATCGATGCAGACTACTGAACTGAAAATGCCTTGTGAGCTAAGTTTATTTGAGTATGCTGTTGACTCAATAAGACGAAAAAATACTACCATTATTAAAATATAATCGAAGCGAAAAATTAAGATCATTGAGCTTGGGCAGGGACTTGGCCAGGCGTGCAGACTTGAACAGGCGTCACCTGTTGATAAATCAATGAACTACCATTATATTCGAAGCCTTATGCTGCAGCCGAGCAACTGTAACATTGGTGTTCAATCACATCAAAATAAGGAAGAATAAGAAAGGGCAACTTGCCCCAAAACGCTTTGACAATGGAGGATGGAGGATTAAGTAATGAATGAAAAGCAGGCTACCTTTTCCTCAGCACCACACGTGCTATGCTAACTAGTGACTAGTGAAAACAAGAGCTTGAAACTGTAAACAAGGCAGTCGGCTAATTATAGCCAGGGACAAGGTCAATAAACCCGACCTGCCCCACCCCTTCAGAAACAGCACTGCATGCGCTCAAACAAAAGCCGGTCGTAAAAAACATATAACTGCCAAGAATTATTATTGTTTTGGAAATACATTATGTACTTGTTTTTTTTAGTCTATAGACGATTCATAACATCAGCATAGTTATACAAAATACCAAAATTTAATAAAGGTCTTAAAATCGATTCATGTTCTTCAGTCATACATAACATTGAGCATGCAAAATAATACTTAAAATGTCAATAAGAAGTACCAAAACTTTAAAATTAAAATTACGACATAATTTTCACAACATACTCATTAATATAATAAACTGGTCAATAAAATTATGGTCGTAAAATCTAAACTAGAATATTCAGTAGTGCTTAAATTGTTACAGTAGTAGTCACGCTCTAGTACTAAATTTAAGTACGACGATGTTGCCAGTCCCTATCGTTTTCTGGAAAACGTTTTATAATAGGTAATCAAATAATAATAAAAATAAAGACGAAACTATCATTGAATACGCCAAAAATCTAATCAGACGTCAGAAAACTCTAAATAAACAGTGTTTTATTCAACTTAAGTTAAGGAAAAGAGTGTATTTCTACAATTTTAGCAAAGTAATGGATGGAGTCTTCATGGCAGAAAAAGTAACTATCTGACAAGGATATCAGGCAGGACACGTCAAAATTATCGCGATCTGTATCGACCTAACCATTTCTACAACCGCTAATAGCTTTTGGCATATCGCCTATCTGACAATGACGCATAAATAGCAAATCCATGTATTCAGTTAGCATAGAATCAATACGTCCAAACAGTATAAGACCGTATCGAAAGCACAATGGAGCTCCCAAAGCCTTTATTTGTATCGCCATTGTGCTGGCAGTGATAGATTGTAATTTATACAAGCACGATGATGCTGGGAACTTTGCAGTATTGTTAGAACTTGTTGGAGTTAGCAGGCTTTTTAGCGATATATGTAAATTTGGTCTGTCTAGTGTGCTAGTACTGAATACAAACATTTATAAATACGCTCTTTACACACACACGAGAGACCAGCTAAATTTTTTTAGAATCGCTATAATTGTAATTTGTAATACCGTACCTAAAACCCAACTCAAACAAATATTGATACACAACTAAAACTAAAAGCTAATAAAATAGACTATCGGAACACGTACGCGCAAATATCGAGCTAACAACGGTCGCCATGGTCACGGAAAGTGGAACGACCAGACAAAAAAAAACACCGTTATTGGAATCGGCACTCGGCAGACACGGCTATGTGCTTTGGGATACCATTTCTAGTGAAAGTGCGCTTTGTTTGGCCATTCACGCGTAAATTTTGTGTACAAAAGGGCTGTATTGATAGGCGGTAATAGTCAGTGCTGGATAAAACTAGCTCGAGGCCCGTAGCAAATTCTACCGAAAGGCCTTTGTTTTGGATTAAAAAAAATCTTTCCCTATCTATGGATTCTGATCTATCTATCCGATGGATTGGATCTATCCTTAAGTTGCAAATTTTTGTCGTCATCTGTTCAACTAATAAGACTTGAAAGCGTAACCTGACATATAGAATTAGATTCATCATCATCATTTCAGCCTGTAGACGTCCACTGCAGGACAAAAGCTTCCCCCAAAGATCTCCGTAACGATCGGTCCTAGGCTGCCTACATCCAGTAGCTTAATATTGAGACTCTATTCAACATCAACTAAAATTAACAACCGAAAACTTACAAGACGGTTACATCACTAAACTAAGTGCATAAACATATATTTTTTTTACTATCTCAAAGTACGTATTTTCGTGAATCAGATTATCTTTGGCAACTCTATACTTCTGTTCTGGCGTGGCATAGAGGTATTATTTTTCTGCTCTTTATATCTCTGACGCTGGAACTAAGCACTAAATAACAAGAACTAACACGATATGCTGTGACAAGCTTTCTCAAATAAAATATCGACTGCTTGTTAAGGATTAATACATCTCACTTCTATACGATAATTATCTCCTAAGTGACACTAATGAGCCGTAGATCAGTCAATAGTAACACGATATACTTTCACAAATCCGCCTTATTTGTCAGTGTCTACTGAAGGCATCTATCAGGAGTTATAGGCGTCTAGTCTTTATGAGTGGAAGAGTCATTACGACTTATTTTCTTATAGATAGAGTGCACTAGACGGCTTTAACTTATACACAGTGAATTCAATTATTTCAGGGCTGAGGAATAAAATATAGTGGTCCAATCCATTTCCTAGCTAGATAATTTCCAACCAAATTTTCTCTGATAAAATTTATAAAGACACTTTTTTGTATGACGCCATGAAGGAATATGTGGAAAGTGACACTGACACCATCAATTTTCAAAATTTTGATTTATTTATTCGTTTCCGTTATTGTCCAACAGCGGTTTGTATGACAGAATATTCTTAAAAAGAGAGGGTGTATGAATTAGAAGGGGATGCAACATTACAACATAAGAACCGACGACGGAATGGATCAGACAGTTTTGTTTACAGCACAGCCCCACGACGCGCTGAATCCCGCCAGCAAGCAACAACTCTAGTAAAGAAACTGGCGCAAGGAAACGCAACCGAATTATAATTAGCTCAGCAATGCGTTAACGGGTCAATGACACCTGCTGCACGAATCAAATCGTAACGCACACAACTAGTTTTAGAAGACCCCTCGTCTCCACTGTGCTTTGAAGAAAACACGAGTCTTTGTGCACCGGTGTCATAGATAAACACTTTGGCACATGGCCATGTATTCTCCGCTCGGTTGATTTGGACTTAAATGGTAACTGTTGTATTTAATTAATTCTGTACTGTACTGATGTGCTCGTACGTAGGTATATCCCGGTAGAATACTATTTTTGCTTGAGTTTTCATTTTTGTAAATAGTAATAGAGTTCGTAAACTAAATTGAGCTGTGATACATCTCAACTCAACAAAAAAAACTCATTTTTCTCGGGTTGTTTTTAAGTCCAAACCGAAATCATCTATGATTATATGTATAAACAATTAATTCATTTGCTCGACTAATTAATCAAAGTTTCTTTGAAAGTTAATTGCTTTAAAATTATTTTTGAAAAACTGAAATATTTCCTCGAACGGAATTTCACAGCCAAGATCTAAAAATATACCGTGCTAACTTATGTGAAAGATGTTTGTCAAAATAAAAATATACGAGATAGATGTAGTATCTACTTCCATGACTAACAAGCGAACACGACTGCTTCCTTAATTCGCGAAATAAATCGTCGGTGACAGACATCATTCACTGCGCATTTTCTCAAAATTATTGTGCATACCGAACAGTTCGTTCACACTGGTCGTGGAAATTAGGTGCTAGCTTACTATTTGGAATGAATAATACAATAATGGTTGGTTTAATACTTTATAACATCGAAAGCTAAAAATATACTGTTAATGTAATAGTGTACCTAGAAAACTTATATTAACTTAACTTAATATCTAACTGAGAATACAAATCACTACATAGTATAAAACAAAGTCGCTTTCTCTGTCCCTATGTCCCTATGTCCCTATGTCCCTTTGTACGCTTAAATCTTTAAAACTACGCAACGGATTTTGATGCGGTTTTTTTTAATAGATAGAGGGATTCACGAGGAAGGTTTATATCTATAATACATGCATAATATACTCAAGAATAACCCACAATAACCATTTTCCCGTGCGGAGCCGGGGCGGGTCGCTAGTTATATCTAAACTACGAATAACATGATATATATTCTACCAAAATATAGCAGGTACATGGACCTTCAAAGCAGACTGAAAATGGATGTGCTATCAAAAATGTAAGCTAGTATTTTTACATAGCCTAGATAATGTTGGACCATTGAACGAATTCTTCATTGATCAACGTGCCAGGAAATATCTAGGTTAGGAGCACTTGACCTGAAGTGTCTAAAGTGATTGTCTAGAACAAAATAGAAAAGCGTACAAATAGCTATGTAAAAGAAAAGTAACATAGTTGAACTCTTATTTGTTCAAGTTAAAATAAAACGCAAAACCGATCTTGCTTGCTGGTATGAATTTGGATAGTACTAAGCTTAGAGGTTCCTATTCAAAACAAGATGGTCGAAAAGTCAGTCGTCGATTATGCCCAATTAACGGCACACAAATAATTTTTAGAAAATTCAGTCAAAATTATACTCAATGCATGTATTTAGGCATTACACAATTAAAATTCGATTCAAAAGACAGACAGAGCGAGAGAGAGACTTTGGAAGAAAATGGGAAGCCACTGAATACCTACGTGTGCTTATAAAATATGTAAATATGTGTGTGTATATGTATAGAATAATACGCAAAAGAGGTTATAGCTACTAATCTTAGAACCGAGTTAAAGTTAAAGAATATCCAGGAGAAAAATCTCGTAACACAAAGTTGCTAAGAGTTGATAATTTAAAAACTTTCTAACCACAAATTGTTAGAAAAAATGCAGTATCTAACCACCAATGCTCTTACGCGATGATAGCACGTTGCACCCTACAATTAGCAGTGGTAAAAGTGGAATAGAAACCAGTCAGTTCCCACGGTCAAGTTTACTGGTGACAATGGTAGCTGCAACGCGGCCAATGTAAACGATACTTTCGTCACAAATTAACTCGTATAACACGGAGGTCTCTTGTAACCAGTCAAGGTGATGTTAAGCAAAGTGAGGTGTACAATTACAATGTAGAGAGTATGGGTTTAAGTGGATTACATTTTTACTGGTGTTTCTTTAAAGGGGACTTGATGAAAGGGAGGATGATCGATCGTGTTTGAATTAATTAACATAAACGCATACTTAGCTCTCAGCTCTAGGGGAGTGCTAGGTGGGTAACCTTAGCATGTTCAACTTCTCATTTTAATTTACTTCATAAGCTTTTAGTTCGTAATGATCTTTGCATAGCTATTTTATCTATTTTATAGACCGATTGTGTAAGGTCGATTCCGTCTAGCGTAAAACTAAATATTTATTTATTTATCTATAATATAATAATAGACACAAAGACAAAATTAGTTGTATTTATAAGAGACCTTAAAAATACATCTAGTACCATAAATAAATGGATATCGCAAAAGCAATCTTATGCCTGTGTAATAGATAATCAAAATACATAAATCCCTTGTCTTAAAAACATCTTGACAAGATCCCATCTTGGCGACAAGGGCGCAAAGGTGAAAGATCCGGAAGGTCAAGATCGTGAAATGGCAGGGGCATACTGCTTTCTATGTGGCGTGTAATAGCTGCATGTAGTGTAGGTTCCTAATATGGGACAAATAACTAGTCAAGCCACCGTTTTGGCGGGACTTCGTGAGGGAAATATTTAGAATTGTTTTCGTTAAGTAGTTACAGCCCAGATTTGCTGGTATGGAGAAGAGAAATCTATAATATAAAAAAAGCGGCCAAGTGCGAGTCGGAATCGCCCATGAAGGGTTCCATAGCAGCCAGTAACATAATATAAAAGTTTTTGTAGTTCGTTGTGACTTTGATCGATGTTTTAATAATAGTGAAAGGTAAATTGCGGTTTACGATTTAGGACGTATTAAAAAAAAACTACTTACTAGATCTCGTTCAAACCAATTTTCGTTGGAAGTTTTCATGGTAATGCACATCATATATTTTTTTTAGTTTTATCATTCTCTTATTTTAGAAGTTAGAGGGGGGGGGACACACATTTTTCCACTTTGGAAGCGTCTCTCGCGCAAACTATTCAGTTTAGAAAAAAATGTTATTAGAAACCTCAATATCATTTTTGAAGACCTATCCATAGATACCCCACACGTATGGGTTTGATGAAAAAAAATTTTTTGAGTTTAAGTTCTATGTATGGGGACCCCCTAAATTTATTGTTTTTTTTTCTATTTTTGTAAGAAAATCTTAATGCGGTTCACAGAATACATCTACTTACCAAGTTTCAACAGTATAGGTATTATAGTTTCGGAATAAAGTGGCTGTGACATACGGACGGACAGACAGACAGACAGACAGACAGACAGACATGACGAATCTATAAGTGTTCCGTTTTTTGCCATTTGGCTACGGAACCCTAAAAATGAATCGCAAAATGTGTTGGTAAGCGCATAACTCAGCAACGCCTAGATCAATTTAAACAATTCTTTTTTTTTAATGTTCGTTGAAGTTCAAGGATGGTTTTTACAAAGAGAAATTAAAAAAAAAACTCATTCCCAAGAGAAAAATGTTTAACGCGGGCGGAGTCGCGGGGCGGAAAGCTAGTATACTAATAAAGAAAGGGATGCGTGTCGGCGACGTTTATATTGCTATTGGCCAGTCCTAAATTTAAGGGCCCACCTCGATCTCGTGAATTTAAGAAATGCTAAGTTTCAGAGACATACTCGTACCTAACCTATCTAACAAACGAGTAGTTATCGCCACGTAATCCAGCAAGCTTAGGTAAGACCAATTTGAATATTCTGAGACATTACCGCCTAAGCAAAGCAGCCTAATATGACCTCATTAGCAAGGCATTGTATGTAAATGTACGATTACATATAGGGAGAGGGTTAAATAAGAAGTTTTGGAGCCTAACAAGAGTAAATACACTATTCTCTGAAAACGTGAGAATGAGAATTAAATTACTTGGAAGCCTGCTTTTAGAATTTTGAAGATCCTTCTTGTTCAACTCATCTTTTGAGTCAATAAAGATTTTATCTATCTATCTATCTACCTACATCATCAGAAATTCCTAAACATTGTAATGTATGAAAGGATTCGAACCTACTTGTCACCTCGAAGATGAACTAGTCAAACATCTGAATGTGTTCTTTCGAATGTATATTCTAGATCAGTTCAATTCAAATACAGCGCTTATATTTGATCCAATATTGTATGAAATACAGAATATAGAAGAGATATTATAATGAACACATGAAGTCGTTAGCACAAGCTGTTGCTCGCCACCTCATTACCCACACATCATAGGACAGGATCCCGTTGCTCAACTTCTTGTGAATAATAAGGAATGTTACTAAGTATGTAAAATCACTTGAAACTTTGTTACAGTAGAGCTTTTATATATACAGATACACTAGTTTTTGTTTCATTAAAAAATACCAATTATTTTTGATTTTACATGCATTCAAAGTTCCCATAAATATCGAGTCCCGCTGACGGTCACGTGACCGCATGTGACGTCATACTGCAACGCTCCGCTCCGCAGTAGTTTACTCGCGCAATGTTTTGCTTTATTTCATCGCTTCCAGTTGTTTGAATTGAATTAATAATAGATGAAGGGTTCGAAAAAGGACAATCAAATAATGTACCTAAAATAAAAGGACTTATGGTTGCTCAATATTTAGCGACAATAGTGATTTCTTTGCCTTCGAAAGGCGAGGCGTAAAAATGAAAAGGTAAGTTAAGTTAAACTTTTTATAATATAACTCTCGAAAATAGATATCAATATCTGTTCTATAAGTATTATTTTATTGAAGTACCTAAAATACCCAAGTGTTTCATTTCGTAATGCCACTAGCTATAGCTAGAAGTAGGTATCAGACGCTAGGTTTTAGGTAATGTAATATAGGTCAAAATAAAAATAAAAAAACAAAATATACTTTATTGCACAGAATAAAAACAAATACATTAACAATACTCAAAAAGGAGAAAGCAAGCGGCGGCCTTATCGCTCTAAGCGATTTCTTCCAGGCAACCTTAGGTCTTATAACCGAAAACGATTAATCCCTACTTAATATTATAAATGCGAAAGTAACTGTCTGTCTGTCTGTTACGCAGATAGAATAGACCTTGGAGACGGACATACGCTACTTTTTATCGCGGGAAAACAACTGATTCCCACGGGAAAGACTAAGCGCGGGCGGAGTCGTGAGGCGGAAACTTGATGAAACTTGGTATCTACACGAGCAATCTGACCTTGGGGTTTGATAGAATAGACCTTGGAGATGGATATAGGCTACCTTTTACCGCGGGAAGACCCCTCACTCCCACGGGAAAAAGGTGAGCGCGAGTAGAAAGTTTTGATAATACCTGGTACAGAGATGTAATAGACCCTAGGGACCCTATATAGGCTACATTTTACCGCGGAAAAATACTTGATACAGGTGAAAAGTTTTGATGAAGATTGGTACAGAGATAAAATAGAGCTTGGAGTAGGATATAGATTATCTCTTACCGCGGGAAAATACCTTATTCCCACAGGAAAATGGGAGGTCGGGCAGAAAGTTTTAGTGAAACTTGGTATAGCGATATAAAATATTTCAGGGGGGGATAAAGGCTTTTATACCGTAGGAAAATATGTCATTCCCACGGGAAATATAGTAGCGCGGCGGGAATTTTTGATGATACTTGGTATAGATATAGAATAGATCTTGGGGATGTATTAAGTCTACTTCATACTAGTAGCGCGTGCGGCTACTTTTTCAGGCTAGAAATCATCTCATTCCTACGGGAAAAGTCGAACTCCAACGCGGGCGTCGCCACGGGCTTATAGTAGGTACATAAAAAGGTAATCACTACTTATACTTACGTCAAAATGATCTTCACAACAATAAACTGTGCTTAGATTTCTAACAGGATCTAATCTCTTCATAGCTTGTAACCATTTCCTTCGTATTTTGACATCCATTGGAACGACAAAAAATAACTTTTCCGGCGCATTGATGGTTGTATTTGTACATTTTGGCACAACACATGATTTTCTGGTATTTGGATTGAAACCCAAGCACAGAATACCTAATAACGCAAGGCAGCCGTACAGAAAAGCGGGAACGGACTGAGCGAGTGTTGCATTATGACGTCACGCACATTGAACGCGGAATTTCGTCGCGCGCTCACTTTAAAATTTTCTATCTTGGAAACTAATTGACGTATCGAAATAATTCTTTCACTAGTATTTTTTATTTTGAACGGAGAATATAGAAAGCTAACATTCAAAATTAGTGAACATTCTTTATTACTGTTCAAACATGTTCTTGTTCTGTTCTAGTTTGTAGATATATTTATTTTCTTCAGTAGGTAGGTAATGCTTGAATCTAATTGCTGAAGAAGTGTTAAAAATACGGCATTTTTGGCCACAGTTTCGATTGAATCAAAGTGGAACCTTCGGCGACGTCTAAGCTTTATTAAATTCGCCGAATTGGGAGGATAGTCGTTTTGTATTTTCATGAAAAAATTGCATTACTTCAAAACATAGAACTTGGATTATAAAGTAAAACATTTCGAATTCGTATTTTTGACTGCCCTCTTTTAGACAGAAACATTTATTATTTTATTCTGTGCGCAAAGTTCTGGGTCTTACAACAATACTTTTAATACACGTTAAAAACTTGTATAGTCCTGTATGAAAAATATCATTATTTTTTAAAAATACGGTCTCACTCAACGCTTGTTTAGTTTTCTTTTTTTGTGGAAATTCAGTATCCGTTTTATTGTGCGTAGACTCCCGCACTACTGCTACTGGGCTCCAAGTAAAAGTATCTGTGGTATCTGCATCTCTCACCGGTAACTGATTTCACAACGCGGCCGTGGCCTACATGTAAAACAATCACTGTCATGTTTAAAATATTCACTAACTATCATTTAAAACATTAAACGTTCATTACGTACTAATACATATTTTTATGATACATCTTTCCCTTTGTGAGGAATTTTATTACGTGAGGCAGGCACTAGTATTACTAGCCGCTAGTATTAGGTGCTTAGTTATTTCTAAGCCATAAAAACAACATTATTATAATTTACGATCGCCCCGATACCGCATGGGTGCAACTAAATTATGAGGATAACAAAAATCTAATTGTACATTATAGTAACCACTTTCTGTACAAAATACCTGATAAATTATTAAGAACCCTGAAAACTTCTACTAAATCTGCCAGGCTGTTCTCAAGCTTTAAATTATTTCTGCTTTCAAGCACGAATGGTTGGCAAGATGTAGATGTTTCGAAGATACATCAGAACTAGGCAGAACTCGTATGCTTACGGAATAGTCAAGTACAGGAATCTTTTCTTTACATTTCTCCAAGAAGAGGTCAAGCAGAAGATGTCATAAACATCGAGTGCACAATTACACGAGTTATCCAAGGCGAGCGGCATGATAATTGCAAACCCAACTGTTATGTAAACAACGCGGGTATTGACCTTTTAAGGCGATAACCACTTTTATTTTGCGGTAAACTGCGAGGATTGTTCTTGATGAGAATGCTGCTTTTTTCCCGCGATATTAATGGAGGACTTTTACAACAATCGTCAGTTATCATCACCTTTCAGTAATACAGGCGTATATAAAACTGTAGTAAGGACATCTTCAGCGGATTTGATTAACATAGCTAAAGAAACTTTTCTTGGAAAAAAATACTACTCTTTAAAACAACCATACAAACAACACCGCAAACACACAAAACACAACCACCACAAACTGTCCAATCGAAATGAATATTTTGTATGTGGAAGAGTTGAATTTTGTTTTTGCTGTCGAGAAATGTATCTTTGGAAAAGTTGCTCAAATCCAGGGCATGATCGATCAACCTGATCATCATGTTCTTTCAGTATTGGTTAATTACAACTTCTGACAACCTGAGATGGGGGGAGAGTGAAGATAATATGATCCTTAGTTATAAGGAATAGAATACGCTTTGAATACAATTAACAACAACATTTTTTTAACAGCCCTAGTGATATTTTTCTGAGAGCCCTGGCTACCTTTTGCAAGGCTCTCATAATGACTTAATGAAAATTCATACCAAATATGAACAGCATATATTTTTAGTAAACACAAATTACAGTGACTTATAGAGAAGCCGGTACTGATAGCAGCTTGCCCAAATATCGAAGCTCGTACTGGTTAGTACAGGCATCTACAGTTAAAGTTGTGCTATGGGCCTCTTTACTCTAGACACTGGATTGTACATGGAATTCTAGTTTGTGGCCAGGAACTATTATTAGAACGTTGAAAGTTGCATTTAAATCTGGGAAAATATTACCAACATATTACCAAGCTAAGATACGTGGTGGGTCGACTTTTAATCATTTGACCGATCTGATCATCGTCCCGTATCAAGATCAAGGTCACCAATTCACCATGCTCGCCAAATTGGCTGATCTTTTCCGCGTATAAATTGTGGTGTTAGCACTGCGATCACGATGCAAGATAAGGATCTGATATACCGAGTGATCTGATCAGTAGGCTACGTGAGGTGCGAGAGGCTGCCAAAAGCGACATAATGACAGATTGACTATGGCTCTAATGTCACTATGTCGCGTTTGACAGCTTCTCGAGCTTGTCGCTTCTTTCTTACGTAGAAGACCCAACTTTACGATAATGTAGCGACGTGTCGTTGACTGTACCCGACCCGACAAGGCTGCGCATGATCATGAGTCAGCGATCCGGTTCCAACCGGCTAGACGACCGGCGGCGCCCGCGCACTCTATCTAGAGCTGGGCTTTGCTTATGATTGCAAATGCTAGCAAACTCCTTTTCGATTGCTTAGCAATTTATAATAAGCTATGACTCGTTATTTTGTGATTATGATTAGAATTAAAACCAAACCAAACCTTCCTACTTTAATTAAATCAATCGACTCCTAACAAATTAAAAATACTATAAATTATATTGGAGTTAAAAATAATCAAGAGCTACTAATTAATGAGAATAACAAAATTATATTAACAAAAAAATTACTAAATATATTATTAGTATTCCAACAGTTAACGCTCAAAAGAGCGTGTACGCAACGCAATGCATTCATGTTTGGTTAGTTCTATTTTAATAGACTATCACGGTCGCCTTACCTTACTGTCAGTGACCTAAAATGTTGGCAAAAAACACATAAGATAATGTAAATGTTATTTTTGTAGAAAACTTTAACATCGAGTTTTCAGAATGTGGCCGGTAAACCGCGCTCCCAAACCCCCTTCGACCTTCATCTAAATGAGTTAGCAGGTTGTGACAAGTTTAATCGCTTTGCCAATATTGATAGGTTTGCGAAACTCTACTTCGTTAGTATTCGTTACTCGCCGGGTTTTAGTGTAATTAAAAGCTTTATGAACTGTTATTAAAATCCAAGTTCAAATAAAAATATACTAATAATATAACATATAAAAATGTTAGCAGGTCAATATCTAGAATAAATAAATAACAAGCTGTCTGACCGCGGCTACGCCCGCGTTGTTCGACTTTTCCGTAGTAATTTTGAACTATCCCACGAGAACTCTTTAGTTTTACCGCGATTAAAGGTATCTAAGATGTTGACCGGGGATATAAGGTACCACCATGCAAAATTTCATTCAAATCGGTCCTACAGTTTCGGAGATTAGTCCGTACAAACAGACAGAAAAACATTTTGTTTTAATCTGGATATGTTCCAGATCGCTACTTACAACCCCCTGAATCGGTTTTTAGCATTTTTTTTAATGTACGGATTTACGACCTCTACAGTTTTATTATATAGACATAACATAAACAATACTAGTTATCGTGACCAACCAAACTCTACCTTTAAACATTCTCTCTCTCCACTACTTGAATTGTAAAGATGTCAACGTAATCATTAAATTTCTAACATCTTATTTCTCACGCGCATTGTCCAGAAAACGGCCAAAGTGCAGTAATAGCCCAGCACTTTGCGTGCAATTACTGTTATGCAAGTTTTGCAACAGACTCAATTCGACAGCGGATATCGTTATGATGTCTAAATAATTGTTGTTGCGACACTTAAATGCAGTTTTTGAACGCACCGAGAACGCACGCGATCTAAAAACTAAATGCGTTTTGTGAGCGGATGGCAAAAAAGCTGTCATTAAGTAACATGAAGTAAATAGCTCTAAAATCATAAGCAACACGCGCTGAAATATTTTAACTAATGAATGACGTCATAATGCTTACCGAAAAAAGTTACCTACCTTGCCGATAAGAATTCCGATCATTATGGAGATTATTGATACAATATGCAACTGCTTATAAAAGTCCACTTTTTATGAATTGGTCGAGAATAATCGCTACATCCTTCTTGCAGCTATTAAAATACAAATCTACTCCGGGGCGCCAATGTTCTTTGTTTAGTCTTTAATTCAACAATCGCTAGTTAAATTTGTTTTATTGAATTTTTGCAATAAGGCAAAGATAAACCAATTTTAGAGTCTTGTCATTTTAATAGTATGTAAAACTAAACACGCGACAATAATGTCCTCGCCACCGCCACTAATAGTGGGTATGGATAACGTTACGCTCCGGTCCGTTACGGAATGTATAATTGTTTCTGCGATACGTTTTTCATTTTCACGCTAACGTGGCATTTTATCTGTTCGTGCAAATGGCAATTTGTGATCCCATTTATGATGACAGCGCGGTAATTAAAATGTATGGAATTATTACGCGCTTATGTAAAATCGTTTTCCTATAGAAAGATATGTACTAAGTGTTTCAAATCACAATGGAGAGTGTTTCGTTTCGAAATGAGTCTACATTACAGACTAACATAAGCACACACAAACATAAACAAAATTAAAGAGAATTGTCAAAAACGGTTCGGAAAATAAATAATTTAATGCAAGGGATTCAAATACTTATTACAATTTAATTAAAAGCTAGAGTTATATGCGTTGAGGCAAATCAATAACCAGAGTCATTTCAAGAAAGAAATCACTTTGATATATCCTATTCTAGAAAAGGCTTTATCCGACAACACCCTTTCAGTTTTATAAAGGTCTCACACACAATAGAATACGCTAATAATACGTGTTGTTTTAAATTATTGATCGAGTGCACGAAATCGTCCTGACACATCACGCCATCTTTTATAGGGTCTGACGTCACATCAAGATGACCGAATGGATATTTGATAGGTTATATCGATTTAATGCGATATCGGTGGTCGGATTTCATAGTGCTATTATTAAGTAATTTTAGTCGACTGTTAAAATAGGTAGGTATGCTAGTAAAATATGATCAGCACTATTTTTAACCGACTTCAAAAAAGGAGGAGGTTCTCAATTCGACGCGTATGTTTTTTTTTTAGCTAGTATTTTTATACTGTTCTGTCAAGAGAGAGATACGAGCTTCAAAATATTAATGTAAATATGCCGCCAATCGATTAATAGTAAAAGTAAAGTGGAGGCTCGTTATTAGCATTATTGTTTTGATTGAGTATTCTTTTTAAACGACTTCATGTTGTCATTTAGCTGTAAGTCTTCCAAAGATAAAATAAATAAATAATAAATTATTTTCAGGGATACTATGATTCAAATTTCCAAATCATGTAAAAATACTGCAGGCACCTGCGAATAAATAAGGTTATGTGTGTTATCAACAAACTTGAATTGGGTTGATACCGAGCGCCTTACAGCCAAACACTACAAGCATAAAAAATAAGATATTTCATTGTCAAACTACCAATAACTATACATAATGAACAAAACAATAGACACTCAATTTAGCCAATGGCTTCCAAAACTAGTATGGTCCTCGATAGAAGTTACGCAACGTCGCCTTTTTGGCAAAAACACCAACGTTTTGTCCAAAACGAGAAATAAATCGACCGTGCCATTCATAAAGATGCATCCCACCTAGTTCTGTTTGGCGCAAATTCAAAACTCATTAGCCTAGATTACGGAATTAAGAAGAGAAAAAAAATGTGCAGGTAATTTGCAGGAACTTTGGTTCTCATGACATGACATCTACTGGTAGGTACAAGATTTTGTTGATCTTGGTTGTAGATCTGTACAACAGCATCACTATTAGTTCGCAAACACAGGATTATCAATATTTCGTCCTAATCAAAAAACGATTAAGCAGATTATGATTGTAAAGTCTTATTAAGAAAATTTTACATGAGAGACGACTTAATATATTATGGTATTATTATGAATTGACCAAATGACGGTAAATCTACACGTTATTCCGTATCACCTTTCTAAAGATTTATCTAAACTTGATCAAACACAAATTATTAACGCTTTCTTAACACTTCCGCGTGAACTGTAATATCGATAACATCCATACAATCGTGAGCATTCAGGAATTTTATCGCTTTGAGAACTAAGTCGCATAGCAAACCTTTCACTGGGAATTACTTTATTGTTTGTTTGTACGCTGAATTTGTGTGAGCTAGCTTTAGCTTCGCGCTGGCAGTCGCGTCGTCATTTTAGCCTGTCCACTTCTGGACAAAGGCCTCCCCTAAAGGTACTATTATTTTCTTCTGTGCCTAAAGATCACCACAACAACCGATCGGTCCTGTGATACCCGCCACCCTTACCAGATCGTTGGATAAATTTATTAATTATGAAATATTTATCGCATTTAGGTGCCTACCAAAATGCGATATTTCATAATTTCAATTTAGTTGCATGATTCAATATATTTTGTTAAATAAATAATTTTCCATTTTTATACAGATATATTAAATAAAAATATATATGAGATAGTCGACAAATCCTCTAATTCTTCGCAGCTATATTAGCAGGTTCAAAATATTTTTTTCTTTCACCGTAACAACGTCGGATAGCATCTCATGAATTTAAGTACCGAAATTTTAGTACCCGCGGGTGCTCGAACTAGGAACAAAGGACCTCAAGAAGCTGGATATAAATACATACTTAAAGTTTAAATGGGGCAATCGTTATTGTATGTCTTTTTTTTTAATTGGCCTATGCTTGTGTCGCAAAGTACGACGAATCAAGCTTCACCGGACTTGTATTTGTATAACATCACAAATAACGATTGCCCCTGGTTCTTGCGTGCTTTGCCGGGGCCACTTAACCATTAAGGACTGTTGTAAGTTGTATCCCAAGGTCCAGGCCCTCAAGTGCAAGCAGGCTGGGCACTTGGGCAGTGGGGCCGCGGTGACATCAGCAGGCGGAACTGCCGCCCACAGCCCGCCTACGGAGAGTCGCCTTGCAAAACCTTGACAGCTCAGCGGCGAGGGGAGACGCGGCAGCGGGTGATGTCGCGGTAAAAGAGCTGTAGGCCTACTATGTAAGTAGCGACAATCTCGAGAAGCTGTCAAACGCGACATAGTGACATTAGAGCCATAGCAATTCTGTCAATATGTCGCGTTTGACAGCTTCTCGAGCCTGTCGCTAGTGTCGCTACTTACATAGTAGGCCTCCTGGTGAATACACCGATCAAGATGATTTTAAGCAAGCAGATTTTAAGGAATTGAATATTTGAAATGGAAATTCTCAGCAGAAAAATTTAAGCACATCGCAACAGTGAACAACAGCTTTTTCAATAGAACGATTAGTATAAAAAAAGTATTTTCAGTGAGACAGAAAGACAACCGAAAACGAGTGGGATCCTGTGAAGGTTCTCTTTATAGTGGGTACATAGAAACCCGAAAACTGTACACAATTTCACTTTATCGGGCCTTAAACGGTAGAAAAGAGTCTGAAGAAAGAATGGGCTTTCCTTGAAAATATCTAGAGATACTTGAAAGCCAAACAACACGTCCCCAGTTCAATTAATATCGCAATGGTTTGTAGAATGCGATTGATAATGTTCACATAACTCGTCGCTTGCCCAAGCAACGTGGTCGCGGCCTAACCCAAGGTGATATACCGATGCAAAACATGGCTATTCAAGATTTATCGCCAGCGCTTACGGTGCCTGAGACAACTATTAGGCACAGAGGTCCAAGCTGTTATTACTGATGCTAATGTACTCGTAAAATACGTTATTTCTTAGAAATGGTTCATTAGACGAGGTTTTCTTTTGCTGTAGAAAGAGCATCAAGTGTTTTATGATTTGATAAATTCACATAATGTTCATAGACGCCATAGTTTATGTTGTTACTTGAAAGACAACAGTAAATATTTTTATTACTGTACTAGCTTTACGCCCCGTGGCACCGCCCGCGTTAACTGTTTTTCCCGTGGGAATGAGGTATTTTCCCGCGGTAAAAGGTAGCATATGTGTTAATTCAGGGTGTCAGCTAACTCCATAGTCTCCATACCAAATTTCATTAATATCCCTCCAGCCGTTTAGACGAAGAAGTAACAAACATACACACTCACACACAAACTTTCGCCTTTATAATATTAGTGTGACAACCAGCAATGTATAGAATTTTCATCGCCAATTCAGTTTCTGTTTAATAAAAAGTTTTTGAAGGGACAATGCTAGATTGAGTAAATTGGTAGCTATTTTAACCTCATCTCTATCATACTAATATTATAAAGAGGACAGATTTGTATTTTTGTGTGTGTATATGTTTGTAATAAATAAACTCAAAAACTACTCAACCGATTTCAAAAATTCTTTCACCAATAGAAAGCTGCATTCACCCTGAATAACAAAGGCTACTTTTTACCGCGGGAAAATGCCTCATTCCCACGGGAAAAACGTTAACGCGGACGGAGCCGCGGCGGGAAGCTAGTAAAGAATAAAGATAACCAAATAAACAACAGTAACTCGTAATTTTTTTTATTATTATTATTATATTTCATCAGGCAAAATGTGCGAAATAATCAATGCAATAATCAAGTGTAGCCGTCGACATTCCAAACGGACATTATGGCGTCCATTGAGATTCAATTTAAATACTTATGGTTGATATTATGACGCCTCGGACGCGTGGGCGCAGACATAAATCATAATCTTGCAGTTTAATATTCACTTACTTTGTTATCATTAAACACGGGTTTAATAATGATGGATGATACGTTTATAACGTAAGATGATAAGTTTATAGTCGTTCAGAGTGTTGAAAAATGTTGCGTACTTCTGTAATGAAACTGTTAAAATCCAAACATAGAAAAACCAATTTAGGAGGATGTAAGAAGTGATATAAAACATATCAGGATTTAAAAAAACAATCATGTTTGTCTGTTTGTGCGGGCTAATCTCTGGGACTGTTAGACCGATTTGAATGAAATTTTGCATGGTGGTACCTACCTTATAGCCCCGGTCAACATCTTGGATATTTTTAAAACCGGAAAATTAAAAAGTTCCCGATAGATAGTTAAAAAACGATAGTAACTCATACTGCTTAGCACATTGTATGGACTTAGCTCTGTCTGAAACTGTTAGACCATTTTGAATGAAATTTTGCATGGTGGTGTGGTAATACCTTATATTCCCAGTTAACAATTTAACTTCTTGGATAGTTTTAATCGCGAAAAATTACCCAGGGATAGTCCAAAGTTACTATGGAAAAGTAAAAAAACAACTTAGGCGAAGCCGCGGGCGGCAGACAGCTTGTTTTATTATAATTATATTTTTAAATATATTTTTATTGTTATTTTCAATACGTTCAATTCCACACCTTTCTCTATGTATAACTTTCTTATGATGAATGTTGTTTATGTTTTGTTGATGTAATGTATTTTTCACGACCTGCAAAATAAAAGGCATTCTTTCCATGGGCAACACAGCGCTTTAAAATTTGCGAACTTAACTTTCAAATCTAAATGTTCAAATCAACGATTCAAATAATAATAAAAAAGTATTATAGGATTTTGACCTTATAGCCACACGTAATGTCGATTGGTTACTGATAAAATAACCACAAGTACAGGAATAAACTTATAGAACGTAATAAGATTTTATAGTATTTGTGTAAACCGAAACGGGCACTGTTTTCAAAGCACAGAGTAATAACCATAAAATGCAGAGCAAAGCGTCTGGTGAAGTTATCTTAACGTCTCATACAAGTAGCACTAAAATTGATTCATGGGAATGTTTTGGTCTTCGAATACACACATAGTTATAACTAGCTGTCCGCCCGCGTTGTATTTTGACTTTTCCGTGCAGTTTCCCGAAGGAATGAGATGTTTTCCCGCGGTAATAACTGTTTGAGATGTTGACCGAGAATATAAGGTACCACCATGCAAAATTTCATACAAATCGGCAAAACCGTTTCGGAGATTAGCCCGTACAAACAGACAAACAAGAAACGAAAAAAAATAAAAAAAACAGAACATGTTCTCTAATAATACTCGTATCACTTCGTACATCCCCCTGACTTGATTTTTAGCAAGTTTTTCTATGCACAGATTTTCGACCTTCTACAGTTTTATTATAATATAGATAACAAAATATGTATACTATGTATCCCTTAGGGTAAGCAATGATTTAAATAAGCTTCCTTATTTTAAACACCTTAAAAGTGTCTTAAAGTGAAAGTACCTACTAGGTATCAATAAAATAGTTAAATAAAGGATCGAGCAATAGGGTTCGACATGTAATCTTATTAAAATGCTTATTACAATGGCTATGACTAAATTAGCTTGCAGTAATCATTGTAATTAATTCACGACCCGAACTAGTACTTTATTTTTGCATGCTATTTTTTTGTAATGGCGAAACATGCGAACAAAACTGTTATTTAAAATCTTTACTACCATGTTTGATGCAATAAATGATTTCTTATTCTTATTCTTATTCTAGCTTTAATTTGTGTTCAGGTGTAATAATTTATTATACAATACAATAATATTATACTAATCTACAATACCTATCTATATATAACTACCTATACGTAGACTACTATAATAAATTAATTATGAGAATTTATGACATTTTCAATATTTTTTCTTCTTTTTCTAACGTGTCGATGGATGGTTGTCAATATGTTGTTGTGAATAGATTTGGATAACATTTATGTAAAGTAGGTAGCAACCAGAAATCATCTCTATGGGGAAATTAAACATAGATAGGTAATATGTTACACACACGAGTCTATTACTACGTTTGAGGATGACAAGAATTGCCCCTAAGATGTCAATAACGTAAAAAAGAGTCATCGAACAATGAGTCAGCGTTAACAAGACGCTAATCGACCTAGCAAGCTAACTGACCAAAGTGATAATTGGCGTACAGACCACTTGGCTGATTTAGATAAACGACCAGAGTCGATGAACTGGAAATAGAAGTCGACGGAAAATGCAACACATTATTTTATTTGATGACACTTAGTTAGACGAAGGTACTTCTCGCTTCATGTTTGGTTTAGTGAAACCTTTTTTGTCCATAACAATTTAAATATGTGCAGTTTCATAAATTTCAAGCAAAAGCCAGCTTATTAAAAGGAGATAATATTCTCTTAAGCTTTAAACGTTATCGTGAGGGATCAGAAATAGGACATAAGTTATAAATAAGTATTTTAGTTTTTAGGTAGTAATTAATGCAACATAATTACCTACTAAATCAGCCCAATATCAATTTCCTATGAATATCCAGATTGCTTTAAGGTTTCATTCATTAACCTACAATCTATTTTAGTTAATCGCCTCACCCAGAAACGAGGCTACTACGGTCACTTACGGCCGTCAAGCCTCTGACCTTGATATTAGTGAGCTACTTGATCAAATTAACAGCCTACGAATATTTTAAACGGACCAGTAGGTTCATAGTAGAATATAACAAAAGCCTCCTTGGCGGAGTGTGGTACAAAGTAAGCCTCACATTACAGAATTCTGGGTTCCGAACAGTTCTTCTCGGCAGGATCTTAACCCTTAGCAAGCGAGTTAGGGATCGCAGTTGTTATTGTTACTGTTACACCCATTGCCTTGTGTGATGGACCTTTAGTAGCCTAATCAACAGATCGTCGATCCAACTTGTCTAATTTTAGACTTTGAATAAATTAATTAGCTAATTAATTTTAGGAAATAGATCTCACCAAAAAACAGCCATTGCAATCGGCGTAGCACGGAGTAGAATATATTAAATAAACTATTGAGACTTAGTACCATTATCTAAGAGTTTCGGAATGGTACTGTTTAAAAGCAAGGTTACATAGTAGTAGGGAATTTAGTGCAAATGAATGTATGGGAACCATGTAAAATTGGACGAGTGGATGAAACTTGGCATGGTGTTAGAATAGGTGGACTTGAGTAGAAATCCACCGGGACCCATGACTCGTACCCCCTCTGAAGCCGGGGGGAGGGGGGTGAAGTTCGGTTTTGCCGCCCTTCTGGTTGACGCTTATATCTCTTAAACCAGGAGTACTATTGCAAGTTTGGTATCGTTTTCGGGTAAATCGTTTACGTAGAATTGATTTCCGGTATAATAATATAGGGTTGTCATACCAAAAAAAAAAGTTATGTGACAAAATTCGTAAAACACGAAGAATGTTTTTCCACATAAATGTCATTTACATTTCCCATGGGAATAGTTTTGATATAAAAACAATATGGTCGCGTAGCAGCATTCACGAGCTTCACATACATGTAACTTTTATGGCAGTAACTTCATAAAAAGCGGGTTAAAAAAAAAATTTGCATGCGCGGTATAGACGAATTTATAGAAACATACGACATCGTAGAGCTCCAACATTAAAGTTGTGTCAGTAGGTTTTAGGTGGAAGTCTTGTGGATAGACTAGGTAATGTAGGTATGATAAGGGAATTTTAGGGGTTTTCTGAAAAAAAAAAAAAAACTAAATCAGTAAGTTACTTTTTAAACGCAGTATGTCGCCCATAATATGTAGGTACTTACCTACACTGCTGATTTATTATGTATCAGTATGTTTGTTTGCTGATTTGTCAATGTAAGTACGATACGACGCGAGGCGAGTATAGAGCGCCCTTAAACGTACAACACTAGTCAAAGCCGCTGCCGCCGCCTTTGATGATGCCGCCACATGCGCGAGTTATAATAGCACACGCGACTCGCACTCGCTCAGTCATGTTCAGTCAGTTGAAAAGACAAGTCAAAAACGCATAGTTTTTCTGTTTTGCGGAGGAGTAAAACGTGTAGGTACATTGTTCACAAAATTTGGATTATTTTTCGTAAGTGGTATGTATATTTTTAATTTTCTTTACAGCATGTAAACACGAGAAATGTTTGTTAGTAGGTAGGTAGGTAATTATGGCAATTAACTAAAGTTATAAATTAAAAGCTTTGTACAGAAGCCGGCACATGCGGTTGGACATTCGCACTACGAAATTCTCCCCTACCGCTACGGAATATGGGCGCTCAAGTTCAACATGTCCAGCCGCATGTGCTGGCTATTGTACCTTTATCTTTATGCGTTTATGTTTCGTTTATTAAGTGTCGATCGATTTTTTTAATGTTTAGGGTAATATTGACGAGACTATTGTTTATGTTGGTAGATATATACGTATTTCTAAAGGGATTTCAAGATTTTACTATGAAAATTTCTGTAGTACCTACTGGTCGCATTCGTGTGAACTATGTCACTGGGCGGTCACTCCATACAGAAAACGCATTAGGATTTTGACAACCTACTAACAACTGAATATCCGCTACAAATGGCGCTACGCGCTATGTAAAACACCCCCGAACACCACCGGCGGAGCCCCGCGGCGCCTGCGGGGTGCGGGGCGTGGGGCGCTATATCGGGCGGGGACTCATTTTGGTGCGGGGGGGTGAGTGTCCTTTCTGTACTGGTTAGTACTATTATTTTCTTCTGTGTCTATGTTTCAAAGTGACGTTATTATTTTTACATATTTATGTATTTTGGTGGCTTACATACATTTACGCATGGCTTCATAGTAAAGTCATCCGATTTTGTATAGCATAATGGTGGATTTAACATTTCAAGATGTATTGAAATGAATGAACTAACAAATGCATGTGTTTTATATCCAGGTGAAGAAAATGGAATGGTACTAATCTTTTACTAACCAAGCATGTCTGCGTGTACAAGTGTGGAAGAGAATGTAACAGCCATAAATTTTAATCTTTGTGTGCTTTGTCAAAGGCAAACCAGGGAAAAGCTAATTAAGCCTACATCAGCAGGATATGAATCGATTAGCAATAATATTAAGGCATTTTATGAGCTTAATCAGTTACCTTTCGCATTACATGAATCTATTTTAGATAATATAAACAATTTAAATAATTTTTTTAGAGAGAATGAAGTTGTTTGGCATAAACTATGCTGCCTAAATTTCAGTAATTTAAAGCTTCAGCGAGCTCAGCCTGTAGCAACAACGACGAAGTACGATTCTAAAAATAAGCTCGACTTCGATAAAACAGTATGTTTATTTTGTCATCAAAGCACAAACACAAGGAAACTACCTCTTTACAATGTAAAAAGTCAGTCATGCAATGACAAAATAATAGAATGTGCTGAAATAATAAACGACCAAAATATTTTGTCGAAAATATCGGAAAATACGAACCTTATAATACTGGGGGCAAAATATCACGACAAATGTTTTTTGAAATACAAAAATCAAGTGAAAATTTTAGAAAGAAAATCAAGTTATAGAAACCTCAGAAAAGAGGCTATTGACCAAAGCGTTACAAAAGTAATTGAACACATTAATAAATCACATCATAATTCTGAAGAAAATCAGACATTTAACCTTACTGACCTTGCAAATCTTCACACAGATTATATGAGAGAATTTGGATTTGACTACCACATCAATAAGTCAACACTTCAACAAAGTATACTAGAAAACTGCGCATATCTCACCTCTTTTGATACATCAGGGTCATCTTGTATAATTACTTTTAAAGACAGAACTGAATCGAAAAATGAGAAATTACTAGAAGCGGCGAGACTTGTACGATCAGACTTATTTGATAATAAAAATGATACAGTAATACCTGATTCTCTTTTATACATTGTAACTATGTTGATATTTGGAAGCGAACTCAATGAAATTAACGATGACAATAAATATTGTCTTTTTATTTCTGAACTCATAGCATACCACGCACTACAATATAAAAGTAGAAGGAAAAATAGAAGACACAATAAATACAGAGAAAGATCTGGTCCTGTTTATTTAGCAGCAAAAATATATTCCAGTACTAGAAAAAAAGCTCTAATCAACTGTACTTACAAACTTGGTATGAGTATTTCATACCAGAGACTCCAGAGTATTTTAACGAAGAAACTAAATGCGGCTTGTGAGATGTATCGTCGGGAAGGACTTGTATGCCCGCCGAAAATGTGCAAGGGTATATTTACTACGGCTGCAGTTGATAATATAGATTACAATCCTTCATCTGTAACAGCAAAAGACTCATTCCATGGTACAGCTATTACTTTAATGCAACATAAAATGTCGAATGAAGAAGGTAAGATGTTTACCTACTTATAATTTATATACAAATAAGTATTTTAATTTTCCACTTTATTATTTACCTACACGTTTTTATTAGGTTTGTCCCGTGATTTTGTACAAAAATCGAACGACTATCACATCACTTCACCAGACAGAGTATCATCACAGTTGCCATCGGATTACTCTATAGTCCCTCCGTGTTTCATAGACTTGAAAAAGTATAAGTGCACTCAATCTAATATCACCACTTATACAGTAACAAATCCTGAAACAACTCTGATTGAAGAAAAAGACTGGCTAGATAGCACATTTAATGGAGAATACAAACCATGGGCTGCACACCATGCTGCAAGTGACTCTGATGTCACAAATCGACACAAAACAGAGGTGTCTTTAATGCCGCTGTTCAGAGAACAATCTCACACACCCTCAATGATGGCACATTCCATGGATGTGGTGATAAAAGCAATCAGATTTCTAAATGCAGATCAAATGCCAGTTCTGGTTGCTGATCAACCTCTTTATACTTTGCTAAAAGAATTACAATTTATGGTCCCGGAAAAGTACGGAGAAAACAAAATTTTCATTATGATGGGTGGACTACATATACAAATTGCTGCGTCAAAACTAATTGGACAGTGGCTTAAAGATAGTGGCTGGATAGAGGCTTTGGTTGATGCAAAAGTTACCACTCCAGGGAGAGCAGAATCAATGTTGCAAGCCACTAATGTGTCACGAACGAGATATGCTCATGAGGTATTATGTTGTATATGTTAACAGACTTCAAAAAAGGAGAAGGTTTTTTGCATGTTCTAACCGTGATTATTACGAAATTTTGATGACTATTATTGTTTGATTTATACCTACTTTCTAGTTGTATTAAAGTCAATCCTGCAAATGTCTGTAATATTTTTTAAATTTTTAAATTTTAGGTAACTGCGGCTGCTTTGCACTCCTTAATGAAGAAAGCCTATCAGAATGATTGCCAAGAAAGTAGTAATCAGTCCCAAAATACATTCGATGAGTGGCGTCGCGATAAAATCGACAATGTCCCTCAGTTTAAATATTGGGATACAGCATTTAATCTCATTATATTGGTCTTGCGATTTGTTCGATCTAACCGAAGTGGTAATTTCACTATGTACCTAGACTCGATAAGAAAATTGTTACCTTGGTTTTTTGCATTGGATCATGTGAATTATGCTAGATGGTTGTCGGTACATCTAAGGGATCTGATAAACTTACAAACAAACAATACAGAATTGTTAAAACATTTTGAAAATGGAAAATTTGTTGCAAGAAAAACTAATCGTAGCTTTTCCGGAATGGCTTTAGATCAAGCACATGAACAGATGAATGCAATCTTGAAAGGAGATGGAGGTAAGTATTTTTTTGCATTCGTTACTTTTCTCATAATAGAATATTATTCAGATGATAAATGTATTGCTTCTTTTTTCATCACAGGCATGATTGGTTTGACGGAATCCCCAGATACCTTTCTGAAGTGGCAACTTTCTAGCACTGAATTGGCAGATATGGTATATAGATTTGAAAAGGACATTTTATACTTTGATGCAGAGCATGAAGATGGCAATGAAATGCTAAGCAATCATTCGGACACGGCCGCTAATATAAAAAGATTTAGTGAAGATGTAAAACAGCTCGAAATAACGTTCAATAAATTAAGTAACCCTTTTTTGGAAAATACAACTGATATTTACAACATTGACTCAAAAACAATCGCTCCGCCAGAAGTTGTCAAAGTGTTATATACTATAGAAAAAAGCGGCGAAGATCAATATGTTACATTTTGTAATGAGAGACTGCAAATAAATTCTGAGAAAAATCTACAGGATCCTATTAAAATGAACAATTATCCCCTTCTAAGCACGCTTAAAAAGAATAATAACAGTCGAAACAAACACAAAATTCATGAATTAAAGAACGACTGTAGCCTGTTTAGTAAACTTTATATAGCCACTTGTCAACATAGGACCGGTGATCTTGATTTATTCTTTTCCCATGAAAATCAAGCCTGCCCTCCGTCTCTTTCTTCGATGGGTAAATTAAGATTCGGAACAAAATCAGATCTACTAAAATGCTTATCCAGTACTTGTGATACTGCAACTGTTCCAAATGCTCCAGAAGTTTCTGTGAAAATTCTCGATGGATCTGCATTAGTTCACATGTTGGGTCCTGGTCAAAGTAAAACTTTTGGTGAATACGTCGATAACATATTTATACCTTTTATGTGTAGAGAACTTAAAGCCGTTATGCTTTCTAGACTAGATGTCGTTTGGGATGTTTATAATGACGATAGCTTGAAAAATATCACCCGCGAAAAACGGGGTCAGGGTCAAAAAACAAGAGTTACTGCTACAACAAAGATACCTAAAGGATGGGCAAATTTCTTACGGGAAACTTCTAACAAGGAGGAACTGTTTCATTTGATAACTACTCTTTGTAATTCTTATGAGTTTGATAAAGACAAAGAAGTTTACCTAACGCATGGGCCTCATGTTTTAACTAATAACACCCGAGATACACAGCACTTAGCTCCTTGTAACCACGAAGAGGCGGATAGTCGAATGATGGTTCATGTTTCTGATGCTGTTAATCAAGGCTTGACAAAAATTTTAATTCGGTCTGTTGACACTGACGTTGTAGTCTTAGCAGTTGCACAGATGGAAAAGTTACCCCGACTTGAAAAGTTATGGGTTCATATAGGCACGGGTAAACATCACCAGTATATCTCCTGTCATGAAATTGCAAATGCCTTAGGTAAAATATATAATGGTAAGAAATATTTTTATACATATACTTGGAACACATTTTTACATTTTTGGTTGACTTACAGGACCACAAAGAGCAAGAGTCTTGCCCTTGTTTCATTCTTTCACAGGGTGTGACACTACATCTTCATTTTGCGGAAAAGGCAAAAAGTCCGCTTTTGATGCGTGGGAGGCTTTTCCTGCTCTTACCGAAGGGTTGGAATTAGCGATTCAAGGTCATACTGAAAAGGCCATGGATATTATTGAAAAATATGTCACTATTTTGTATGATAAGTAAGATTTTTTTTGTTAATATTAGGTTCATTATATTTAATATTTGCTATAAACCGCTTTTAAATCTTATAAAGTAAAGTTTTATTTTCATAGACAAAAGTTCAGCATAATCTTTAAAAATTATCAAAAATGTCAACTTAACATACTTTAAGAAATACCATTAGTACTATTATTTTCTTCTGTGGAAATACTTATTATGTTAGGAACAAAGTTGCCTATTTACGCTAAAATTCTGCTCAACTTCGCTTCCGAAGCAAAGACGCCCACTACATTGCCATGTTATTTAATATATTACGTTTTTTCAGATCCAGTTGTCACTCTTCCGTGAACGAATGTCGTAAATATATGTTCACTAAAAAGGATAGGCCACTGGAACACATTCCACCAACTAGAGCTGCTTTATACCAACACTTCTTAAGAGCTGTATTTCAAGGAGTCCATGTATGGGGCCAGTTGTCAGCTACACAAAGTCTCCCCAGTCCATCGGATTGGGGATGGAAAAAAGTAAATAATACATGGGAACCAAATTGGACCGATTTACCGATGGCATCGGAAGCTTGTTTGGAGATGGTCCGGTGCCGATGCAAAAAACTGTGCAAGACAGCTAAGTGTAGCTGCAAAAAAAAACAATTAAGCTGTTCAGAACTGTGCGAATGTAATGGTACTTGCAATCAATAAATAATTAATGTATGTGAATTTTTTTACAAGTCTTTCCTTCAGTCAAATCGGTGCACAAAAGCCTGTTCCAACCGCTAAGTTATCCCCAGGAACTTGCTTGAACTGCTGCGTAAGCAAGAAAATTCGAGATAGCAATCCAGCAGAAATCAAGGTGGGGTCGTGGGCCTCCCTGATACGAAATCCACCGCTTAATAAAATCATATGGCAGTCATTATAGGTCACGTTTTTTTACTAAACCTCCAATATTTTACTAAGGTTTCCATCAATTTTGATGATGATGATGATGATGTCCTCCCAGACGTATCCGTCGACGGCGACACCCTTAGACAATGTTAGACTGGGCAAGAGCATGAGCGCGAGCATGACTAGCAAAACCAAACTTGGTTTTAAAAATCCTATTGCAAGTAGCACAGTAAAGAGACCCGCTCGAATTGTATGTGTAGTTGTAGTTGGGCTTGGGGGCTTGGGGCGGCTATGGCGGCGGCAGTATCGTGCGTTTGTGCCGCCCTAACTTTTCACTGCGACCTGATCTTCTTCTATCTTTCTATACTATACTATAATATAAAACTGAAGAATCGGCGTGTCTGTACATTGATTTGTTTTTCAAAAAACTGATTGTAGATGATGAAGGGAGTGTAGCTGAAAACAAAAATACAAGTTTTGAAAAAAAAGTTTATTTGTCTGTTTTGTCGGTTTGTTTGTTTGTACACGCTAATCTCTGGAACCGTTGGACAGATTTAAATGAAATTTTGCATGGTGAGCGACGCGGGCGTAGCCGTGGGCGGACAGCTAGTCTACAATATATTTATTTGATACGTTTCACAGCACTCTCAATATTTCCCTATACTTACATCACACACAACTCTTAGTGGAACAACTTTAATATCCGATCTAGTTCGACCTGTGTCTGCCGCGCATGCATTTTTATTTTTTTTAACCCACTTTTTATCAAGTAAGTGCAATAAAAGTTATATATTTGGAAAGCCCGTAAATGCTGCTATCTGACCATATTTTTTTTGTATTGATACTATTCCTATGGGAAAAGTAAACAATGTTTATGTGGAAAAACTTCATTTGTGTTTTACGAATTTTGTGACATAACTTTTTTTTTTGGTATGACAACCCTATATTATTATACCGGAAATCAATTCTACGTTAACGATTTACCCGAAAACGATACCAAACTTGCAATAGTACTCATAATTTTAGAGATATAAGCGTCAGCAGGAAGGGTGGTGAAACCTAACTTCACCCCCCTCCCCCCGGCTTCAGAGGGGGTACGAGTCATGGGTCCCGGTGGATTTCTACTCAGGTTCATCTATTCTAACACTATGCCAAGTTTCATCCACTCGTCCAGTTTCGACATTTTTTTGCACTAAATTCCCTACTATAGCTGCGGCACGTGGGCGTAGGAGCTTCTTAATTCTAAAGATCATTTGATAAGGTAGGTAAAGGTTAGCTGATAATTTTACGCGCTGTTAATAAAATTTGCCCGTAGCTGGGTAATGCAAAAGGCCGACTACTGACCTCAAACTGTAGGCAGAGTTACAACAGGAATAATAGTGTACATAATTTTCAGTATTAGCGATCACAATGACGAAGTATTTTCCCTAAAAAAACTAAAGGACTCTGTAGAGCTCGCTAATGTTCTGTTTAGAAAGAATACTACATATTTTTTTTATGTAAACAGTCAGTCGGCCAATCAATAGTTACTATATCAGAAAACAGTGCGTAGGAACAGTCTATTAGCCACCAGGGAATAATAGATAGCGCAAGTATATTAATTGTTCCGTGCGGAACTATTGAAGCTAGCTAGTATTGCCGTAAGCAAAAATGCCCTAAGCTTATTATATAAGGCTATTTTGAATGGATAAACGAAATATCAGAAAGTTTAATAATTTAATGCACTCTACAAAATCCTAGGAAAGCTTTGCCAACTAAAAGAACACAAAGAAGAGAGTCACTCTGGAGCTGGACCCTAACATAATCTAGAAAAGTTTAATATATGCGATGTTACTTTTACTGAAAGACACTTCTACCCTGCAGGTTCTATATAAAAGTCACGGCTAGACTTTTCAAATGAAACTTCAATGTACATCGCTTTAGTTTAGACTTAAGCCAAGAAAGTAGTGGCACATCTATTCGCGTGGGTGCTTACCGCAAAACCACATCTTGTGGAAAATATAGCATTCTAGACATGAAGTGGAAAGTTTGAGGTTACAACTCGAGCTTTTTTATAGCATATAGCAAAAAAGCCGATGCATGGCAGACATTTCTAGTGCACAAAAAGCTTTTAAACTAACAAAGTTTTAACAACCCTGATATAAGATAGCAAAGGCCCCCCGGTTCTAAATACGACTTCTTATTATGTAATGGAAATTATAGGAAGATCTAGCTAGGTGAATTACTTGATAAGTAGAGTAGATTACTAAATGACTTAAAATTATTGGAGTATCACCAAAATATTGGTAGGTTTTTTAGGTAATTGGAGTTCCAGCCAAACGCCATCGAAAAATATGACAAAATAGCACTAGTTTTCGGTAACTCATTTGGATAACCGTGTCAATTATATTATTATATTCATCAATACGACGATAATACAACTACAAAACGATTACCCTTATTTTTAACACAAAACAATGTTACATACAACAAAAATCTAGAACGCGGTCAAAATTACGTGTCTTCGTTATTATCAAAATGAAAGGTTTGACCCGTAGCTATTCAAATGAGGGTAAACAAGTATCGATTTGTTGTAAACTAGCTTTCCATCTCGTGGTTCCACTTGCATTTGTATGTTTATAAAACACTAGCTTTCCGCCGCGTCTCCGCCCGCGTTAACAGTTTTTCCCGTGGGAATGAGGCATTTTCCCGCGGTAAAAGGTGGCCTATGTTACTCAGGGTGAACGTAGCTTTGAAATCGGTTCAGTAGTTTCTGAGTTTATTTATTACAAACATACACACAGAGATACAAATCTTTCCTCATATAATATTAGTATGAAGTATGATCGTATGATAGCCCATATCTTTTCCCATGTTGTTTTTTTTTGTTTTGATTTTCGAATTCATATAAGTATATTCCGCTCCGGCCACATTGGCAACTGTTATTCGCAAACAGTTGCCAAAGAAGAAAAGATGTTCTTGTTACTCAACTAGTTGACAAAAACGATAGTCTATTCTTTAATCATTCTATTCTATTCATATGTATGTACGTTTTTTTACCCTCTAAGGGAAGCAATGTAGGAAATGTAACACACTTGCGAAGAAATTCAAAGGTTGTGTGTTCGTGACCAACCCGCACTGGGCCAACGTGGTCGACAAAGTTATTATTCACTCTGATTCAAAGTAGGGTCGAGCCCCTCGGTGGGGACATATATGGCCTGTCAATTAAATTTAAATATATTACAGACCACAGATAAAACATGAACGATTCAAAAATGGAACGGCAAAGAGGTGCTCAAGCACCTCTTTTACCACAGTGAAAATACAATCATAATGATAATAAGAAAGACTAAGGTTGAAGTTAGTAAAAGTCACAAATTACATTTTAATTCCAGTGCACTACGTTATCGCAATGAAAATGCGACTGTAATCACCGTAATGGGAGACAATAAGGTTGTAATTATAAGTTTACACGTCATGTCATGTGTGTTAATCAGTCCCAAGCCTTCAATGCGCTATTGTACGATGCGCAAAATCTAGAACCGGTATAAACCAATGATCAACAGTTAATCGGTGCCTCGTTAGCTGATGACGAGCTGCCCACGCGTCGCAGATGACATCAGATTAAAACCGAAAGTCCAGTCTTGACTATTTACGTACCGACACACAGCTTGTTTGGCCATGTAATATAGGCATTTAGATTTTGGTATGATACGTTTTGAAATAATGGTCAAATCGGACGTGTTTTGGTAACTGTGAAATTGGGAAAGAATTCGGTCGATCTTATTGTTAAAAAAAGATGAAAAAAAGAAAGAGGAACATTGATCCTGATTCTAGTTAATTACACTCTAAAATAAATTTCAGTAGTAGAGTATGACTTGTGAGACTCACAACCATTGTTTCAACATATAGATATTGCAAAAGGCTTTTTCGTGGAGATTTTCAGTCATTCTCTTCCACAGTAGAATACACAAAAAAAAATTAACCAGAGCACTAACTTAACTATTTATTATCGAGACCTAAGTTTTAGCAATTGACTTTGATAAAGACAGAGATGAGATTGAGAAAAGAAAGAGGGTAGATAGTTCATAGCTAAAGTCAGTCATGTCCTGAGAACGCTAAATGATAAACTTGATTGTCAATTAACATACAAAAACCTAGCCTAATAAAAGAAACAGACTAAATTTAATAGTATGTTCCAATCCAATTGGTCTAATCGAGTTCTGCAACCAGCATTTGCCTGACAAGCGCTCCCACGCACAAGTTTGACGCAAGAACGAGCCAACCGAACTGGAATCTTATGGGGCAATGATAATGCCACGACACACGAAAAAGAGATTATTTTATTCATATACTATTACAGTTTTAACTCAGGTTCTTTAAAACATAATAATTTACACTTTATAGCAAAAGGCTCGACGAAATTATCTTCACTTAGTGATTCTTACTTTAGTTTGCCAGTATTTGACGAACAAGGAAATGGACGAAGGGTGCCGCAACGTTATGTCATTTTTATGTTATGCAACTTGATCATAAATTGAGTGAGAGTTCACAGTGCATCTGAATTTACATTATCAACATAGATTCTTTACAAACTAAATTCACTTCCTTTGTGATTCAGTATTTACTTTGCCAGAATATTATACCACTGACATGACGTATGCAATTTTAGAATGTACAGTAGCCAGCACATGCGGCTGGACATGTTGACCTTGAGAGCGCCCGTATTCCCTAGCGGTAGGGGTGAATTTCGTAGTGCGAACGTCCAACCGCATGTGCGGGCTTCTGTACATAGCTACAGTACAGTTTACTACTACAGCACATAGAAATTTTGAATGCATCATGACTTTAATGTTATCTTTCCCTCGCCTTCGTTATTTACGAGTATTATTCTCTCGTATAAAACGAGGCACTTCTTTTTGACGTTAAAGTATATTATGTCTTTCCACATAATTCCATCTACTATCCTGCGAGTTTTCATCACAATCCGTTTAAGAGCGAAAATTTGTTAGACATAGAATTACTTTGGGACTTTGATATGAACTCTTACAGATTTTCGAGAAGATAACCAAGAACCAACCCATGTTGTGTGTGTAGTTTAATATTACATCTAGATGAGATTGATTGAAGGCACAGTATCAACGCAAGAAATAGCAACTGTCAGAAAAAACGACGAAAAATGTACCACAAACTGTCAGTAGGTAACTGAAAACTATCAAAATATAACAGACTTTGCCTGACTCACATTACCAACAGCATTGGGGGTCAGGTTACACTGGTTGGCTGGCTTGGTAATTTATTGGTAAGAGAAGAGACGCGAGGGAAGCCGCTTATGACTCATGCGTACGCGCAAACAAGCCACGCATGCGCGGTAACGGTTAGTATGGAATGGACCCCGCATAAAATGTTGCAATATTGAAATCTAATCAAATCAAAATATTTTTAATAGCAGGAATAGGCATGGGTTTTTAATATTTCATTTTATATAATTTAAGATGTTTTCCATGTATAATGTTTTTTCAAGTCCGGTGAAGCTTGATTGGTCGTACCTTTTCGACACAAGCAAGTCAATCAAAAAAAAAAAAATGTTTTAACAAAATGTTTTATGGCTGTATATTCAAGTCAAGTGCGAATAGGTCATCTTCTACTATCCTTATCGTAACTCTTATCAGGTGAGACAGTAACCGAACATAAACACATTTAATATAAATAAATAGTGTCATAAAAAATAGACAATAACACTGTATTTACTTTATTAAGTCACAAAAAAAATTACAATGAATTTAAAGATTGATACATGAGTTTGCCTTAAACATTAGCGAGTAGTTCCGAAAAATATAAGTAATAAATAGAATTCGTAAAAGGATATGATCTCATCCTTGATAACGTTATGTCTTGCGTCATATCAGTAAAGTGATACAACAAGAAAGCAGCCAAAGAGAAGATGTGAACGAACGATACGTACTTTAGCATATACATACAGAATATGTAAATAATATGTGGGACAACCGGGACAACTCACGGCCATCTGACCCACAAACTTGACAGGGTGTCAAAAAAACTGCTAATACGTCTGTAACGTATACATACAAATACTAATATAAATATATACAATATACATACAAAACAACCAGGCACAAGGCAAACACGAGTGCTCATCACACAAATGTTTACCCTGGGCGGGGCTCGAACCCGCAACCCTATGCTTCGAAGGTACACCTGCCGACTAGGCAACGGTACGGAGCCGTCATAATAACATAAAAAGTACTATTAAAATAACTGAATATTTTTTGTCGGAACAAACTAAAAATCACAGCTGTGTGGTCAATTTTAATTATTTAGCGTTAACTACATTTCCTACCACGTTTTCGCGTTTTTCACTAAGTGCAACATGAAATAGTACAGAATTAATGAATGAAGAATTTCCTGCTAAGAACGTTCGTGAACGTTTATTTCTACTATGTCTACAATAGCGTTTTAGAATAGTACGACTGAAATATTTAAAAAAATCGCCCTTGACTAATTCGCCTCCTTCCCTAGGTATAACTTCATAATATTCTTAGTTCGAAAGAGGCCCTCAGTCAGATCGATGACATGACCTTGGGCCGTGTGCGTCAGGAAGTGAACTTGGAACATGCGAGCTCAACAACAACTACAAGCAAAGCAGCCAGGGCTGGTAGAAAATACGATTTTACTAAGTCTCAAATCACACCGAAAGAGCAGCGACGCGGCGAGCATTTTCAGTGTGAAATAATTTTAAAATGAAACTTGTCAGTAATATAGCTTACACACCGGTTAACACATAGGCTATCTTATACTGCGAGAAAATGCCTCATTCTCACGGGAAAAACTGTTAACGCGACGCAGGCGGAGCCGCGGCGGAAAGCTATAATTGTTAAATGAAATGGAAACTTATCTTCAATACATCTTAACTTATGAAATAAATAACCCGTCATTTTCGCTTTACCGTAATGGGATAAAAGTTACATTCTGTTTAGGATAACGGTGCTTTTCCACCAGAGTTGTGCTACGCTACGGAGCTATGCTGCGAGGATGTGATAGCTAAGCTAGCTGTGAAACTACGTGACCATTTCTATTGATGGTATGCTATGTAGCGGTGCGGGTGAGATCTGTTATGAAGATGCGCAGCTCCAGCTTTGCGATGTATCGATCGATAGAGGGAAACGGCGAGGGCATTATATCCATAGCTCGCATCTATAGCACGCATCCTTCCATATAAAAAACACATCTTAGCTGAATCCGTTTCCACCAGTCAGTGCTATGCTATGTGCTGTGCATCAATGATATGTGTTTTCCACGGAAAAATCTACTTTTGTCGGGAAAATGACGCATAATTTTACCAAAAATCGGCTTACTATCATTATTTGAAGTCTGCTTCAGAGGCAGTAACAGCAACTAAGAAAAAGGGTTAAATTTTGTCTGCAGCTGACTATGGTCCAAGAAAACAAGGTCTAACCGTTAGACCACGTGACTGACACGAGCCTACGTCATTTTTCGCTGTTCATCCTTGTCTATTTACACGCATTCGACAAGGACGAACAGCGCAAGATGACGTAGATTTTTGTCAGTCACGTGGTCTAGTGGTTAGACCTTGTTTTCTTTGACCATGCAGCTGACCATACAAAGCGCCACGTGCCCGACACCTTCGCGGAATGCACCATGATTGGTGGATATCAAACGCATCCATAGCAAAGTAGCATAGCAGATTTCTAGTAGAAAAGCACCCTAGGTTCGAGCCCTTCGGTGGGGACATAATGGACTGTTAATGAAGTTTCAACTAAATATTGAATACAAAAAATTTAGGCATTACAGAGCACAAAATTAAACAGAAATTTACATAAAATTATCCACCGCGACGACATCCGCATAGCATCCCAAAACAATTGTAATTTAATACGTGCATAAAGTTAAAAAGATCGTTGTTCATTGTAAAAAATCGCCATCCAGCCTACAGAGGCGGCAGAACGTGCGCGCGCGCCGCTCCGTATAAGGCGCGCATTGGCAAGGCCGGCGTGTCTCAGCGCTACTTTGTATGTAAAGTATACTTCTATTAATTTCCTATTGGAAAGATTTTAGTTTCTTATAAATTTTCAAGCAACTGTAAAGCCTGATTCTATCTAAAAATCTCAATATAGTTTAAGTGAAAATGACTGTCGGTCGGTAGCTGTTTTCCTTAATCCCATTTTATTACCATCTTAAAAATATCTCCAGCTTAGAGATTGAGCCTTACTTGGTGGTCGGTCAGGGTACTGCTATGAGCTCAATGTGGTTTGATCCACTCAATAGACTACATTATTTTATTTTTTCGGTAGTATGTATCCAGGTCCTGTCTGGTTTTTTTTTATGTATGTACAGCCGTACAGTAATGTGTGAGACTTATTATCAATAGAGATCTCTAACTAGTGCCTTTCTGATTCAAAAGCTCTAGAGCTAGACTAGTCATTAAACTACTACAAAACAAATTGAGCTGCAGCATTATTGCTGAAGCAAAAATACTAATGCTTAATTGATTTCAAGTAAACAAATAATAAATTGCTTTACAGATTCTAACTTGGTGTGGTATGGGTCCCCATCTCATTAGTTGCTCTTCCTGACCTGATGAAGGCTATTTACAATGCTATAATATAATGAGTTTTCTGTCGACTCAAAAAGATGAATTGCTAGGAACCTATGTAAAACTAAGCAACAGATTTTCTTACACCCAAGTTTTAGAGTGTATTTAAAATATTTATCCCAACTATAGAAATAAGTAAAGAAAGGATATAAACTCACCCTCAGATCAAATTACAAGTATTCCAATAAGCAAATAAGTCCAAAACAAATGTACAGTATTACGGCTGGACATAATGAATGACCTTCAAAGTGCCTTTATCCTATAGTAGCAGGGGAGAAACTTATAGAATGATTGCCAAGCTTCATATTATTATGCTGGATACTGTACACACTTTCACAGACTTTCACAATATAAAATTTGAAGGAATGACACTGCTCCGACAATACAAAAAAACATAACCTAACCTATGGACTGTCCAAGCTTGTTGGTACAATGTGTTGTCGGAGCAGTGTGCTATAAATATAAAAATAAAATTTATAGCAGTATCAAAAAATATAAAATATTGTTGTTGGTAATATTGAAAAATATGATTTAACTTAAATAGTATCAGGTATTTGGAATTACTTCAACAAAACAAATATACTTTTACAATTTTAACACAAATAAAAATCCAATTAGAAAATCTCTTAGATTTTTTTAAGTGGATGAAAAGATATCTATCTAGGTAAATATACTATAAAATTATGATAATCATTTAATCATAACTATAAGTTCAATACTACCATTAGATTTCAATGTGGAGGATGTTCCTCTTATGTTTGTTTATGCTTATAAAATTTATTGACGGGCATAAGAACAATAACTTATAATGCAATTATATATTTTCCTCCAAATTCCATTTTACAATTTTGTTATGTATTAATTAGCAATTAATCAAATATGTTGATATGTATTTTATTATGAAACTTATTTATTGCCTCTTATGACCTATTCAAATTCTGTTATTAGAATATGGACTGTTACAACAAAGTTAAAGAGATCATGCTTTCACTTTCTGCAACAGCAAGCATCACTCTAACAAAGATTTTATTGACGGATCCTGCTGGTTACGCTTGGATTAACGAAAACCTACATTCAATGACTTTTAAGGCAGCAAATTATTAGAGAAAATGCGAGCTGATTCATACAAGAACACGAATTGTATGAATCATTTGTAAGGCAAACTTAGCCCAGGCAAACCGCTTACAACGAACAACAAGTCTGCAACGTGGAGATGAGCTAAGGCCGCTTTGAATAGGGTGATGCAGCTAGGAAATACTCACCATCTGTTCTTTTTATGTTGATGTTGATCCCGGACTGAATCTTGATTGAACTGTCATCCATTTTCGCACAGGTTTAAGCACCACGTAAACTATAGAACATTATTTCGCAATGAACCTAGGTTCAAAAATAGTCTAACACATTTGGAAAATACACATGAGAACCGGTGAAAATTACAACTAAATTTCTACACCCAGATTGACAGTTATATCGAGCTAGCTACACACTTCAGACTGGAACGTTTGAAATTTGTTTCACTACAACAGTCAAATCAATCACTTTACTTTCTAATCCAAAGCCGGTGTATGTAATTGATTTGAAATTTGTGAAGTATAATGAAACTAAAAACTGAATAAATCACAAATGTTTCAAATTATTTCGGTTATAACACGAAATTCCAAAAAAATTAACTGTCTGAACACCAATGCGTCGAAAATTGCAATTTGTATTGCCAGTACAAAAAATCTTAACTTTCCTTTTCCTTTGCGATGCGTTCAAGTTGAGAAAATTTATAAAATCGATCGATTTTGACGTTCTAACACACACACCAAAGACACCAAAGACAATATATATTTTTTTAGAATTGTGAGTGATGTCGATAAATTAGAAACTCCCTATAATACGGGAAAAGTTGGAAAGAAATATGTGTGGGTTTGATGGTTTGGGTAGTGATGGGTAAAGTTGGAATTCCAGAATTTTAAACAGCAATCAGAATGCTCGTTCTTACACAGCAGGGCTTGTTTACCTGGTTAGAATTTCAAAGGTATTTCGTATCTCCGTGCATTGCAAGAGAAAGTTAGTTATCGTTTCGGTTTCTACCGGAAACCATATTGAACTGCGACAGTCGTTTAAGTTAGGTTAGGAGGCTTACTATGAGCTATTAATTAAAGCAGGGCTAAAACAGTCCTGCTCTGTTTTACCGTACCATGAGCTCCTATTGTTATGATATTTGTCACAGTTCTGACTGATATTCCTAAATGCTTAAGAACTAAACACTGATCTATACAATACAATACAATACAATATTCTTTATTGACAAAAGACACAGCATATACTATAAATAATCGGCTTAATCTTTGTTCAGATAAGAGTCGTCTGTCCATTATCTATAACTTTTTTATTTTGGGAAAGGCAGATCAAAGGTACTGGCAAGACCTTGACAGAATGATACATGTCACATTCCTGAACAAGGTCGATCTGTCAGACAGATACTGTCTGTGCTGTCATTCTGTCTGTCTGTCTGTCTCACTCTCACTTCACTCACTCAATTCCACTCAATTCAGGTTTTTACGCGGGAATCGAGAGGAAATGGCGGGTTCATTGTTTCGTCCTTTTTAAAATTAGTTTTTCATGGTAATTGTGGTGTTAATATGGTGGAATTAGTGCGATAATGTGCCGTTAAAGAAGAACTATTCAATGAAAGTGAGAAATAATGAGTGGTTAGCTGTTTCTAGTTTGATACCCCGCGTTAAACTTCAGTATCATTGGAATGTAAGAACCACACTTGCATTCCAATGATCCCGTAACAAGAAATGAAACTACTGAAGACGTTTAACATAGATGCAACAAGAAATGACTAAAGACGACGAAATGAAACTGAAGAAATAATGACTGAAGATAAAGACATTAAACTTGGATAATGCAAGAAACTACTAAAGACTAGGCTGTATGGGCTTAGATCCCTTTGCCTTTCCCATAAGGGAGAAAGAAACTAAAAAAAAAAAAAAAACCACTCAATTCAATAAAGAAGGTAGCACAAGGTTTTGCGGCAATTTCTCCAATAATGGACCAAAAAATTGAAAATGAATATAAATTATCTCACAAGGCCCGAAAACGTATCAAGGAAGTGAAAAGAAAAGCTCGACCTGGCAAGTATTTTTTTCAATCTCGTGATTCACGGTGATTCTTTACAAACATTGATTCATTTAATTAACTGTAACTCTGTTTGTTCTATGTATGTTTTCGCTTAATGCTTGTATTTCTCTTGTACAATCTGTATCCTTTACGTGCCTTTACACTATTACACGGTAGACCTTTTCTGAAATATACTGAACATAGTTTTTTTTCTAGAATGATCCGAAAGAGAGGCATCATTATCTTTCTAATGTCCTCACGAAACTGTAATGGCCTTCAAACCACTGATAATATAAAACCGAATTTCTAAATAGTTGTGATAATTATTAATTATATAGATAAATCACACTCATAACCTCATTTTCATTTTCTTATGTTTATGGAATGGCAGTTTTTACATTATTGTGTAATATAGTTATTTATTATTAGCAGTGGAAGTGTTTCGGGTGAAATGATGATGATTATGTGATAAAGAAAATATTTTATAATCAATAACAAAAGTCTTGCCTTTTTATGAACATTATTACAACACAATTTGATTTGTTACAGAATTAGCTGATAAATACCAATGGGTAGTGTTGAAATATGCCAATAACTTTGAAGAGTTTCTGAAATGTAATGACAATGTTGACAGAATTAACGAAGATGAAGTTAGTCCTCAAGAATTTATAGAAAAATATGAGAAAATATACAAGCCTGTAGTTATAACAAATGTCCAGAAAAACTGGAAAGCAAATCAGAAATGGACTCTAGATAGACTAGCCAAAAAGTATAGGAACCAAAAATTTAAATGTGGGGAAGACAATGAGGGTTATAGCGTTAAGATGAAAATGAAGTATTACATAGAGTACATGAGGACAACGACTGATGATAGTCCACTTTATATTTTTGATAGTAGTTTTGGAGAACACTTGAGAAGGAAAAAGATTTTAGAAGACTATGATATTCCCAAATATTTTCGGGATGATTTGTTCAAATATTGTGGGGAGGAAAGGAGACCCCCGTACCGTTGGTTTGTTATGGGCCCGCAGCGTTCGGGTACAGGGATTCATATTGATCCCCTTGGCACCAGTGCTTGGAATGCCCTAGTGTTTGGGCACAAAAGATGGTGTCTGTTTCCAACGCAGACTCCTAGAGAGTTGATCAAAGTAACTGGGGCCATGGGAGGCAAGCAAAGGGATGAAGCTATCACATGGTTCAAGCTTATTTACCCAAAGACACAGCTGGATACTTGGCCAAAGGAGTACAAGCCTGTAAGTTTTTACCATTAACAAGTACATTTTGTACATTTTATTTCCTTTTCCTTGTCAAGACATGCTTCTTTCGTTTAGGTGCAGAATGTCCGAGTTGCAAAATGTCCAGTGGATGCAAAATGTCCAGGTCGCAAAAGGTCCAGGTTGCAAATAGTCCAGATTGTAAAATGGTAATAATAAGACCTTCTGCATCTAAAGGAAATATATCTTATGCTACTAAAATGAAACAAAAAATAATGATAACAATTATTTATTAAAATGACAAAATTAATTATCTATAGAGTTAAATCAAATGAAAATTTCTTAACATAGCAGCATAGCTGCATTACAGCATTACCTCAAAAAAAAACAATGAAACAATTTTTGAAAAAGTTAAGCTTTTGAGGTTTGTTAAGTAACCTTTAATTTTATTTATTAATGCTTGATTATGATGTTGTTACATGTCGTTGATCTTTTAGAGATGTGTTAAGTAAATTTTATTTGTTTCATAAACATTTAATTATTATGCTGTTACCTATCTAAAATTAAAAATAAATAGTTATAAACAAGAAAAACACTTAGTATAAAATAATTGAGGTAATTCTATGTTAAGAAGTTTTTATTTGATTAATAGATAATTATTTTTATCATTTTAATAAATAAATTGTTCATTCAATTATTTAAACGTATTTGTGCCGTAGCTAAATCAAATTTTATTAACAATAAAATTCAATCGAGTCAAAACATAATGAAAACTACTTGGCAAATTATAAATAGTGAAACTGGAAAATCCAGGCAAACAAATAATAATTTTAAGCTAAAAATAGATGATCAAGTTTTGAGTAAAGACTTAGACGTAGCAAAAGCTTTTGAAAATTTCTTTGCGGATATTCCTGTTTCAACTACTAATTGTTTAAACTCGTCTCCTACTGCAGCTGAATCTACTCTAAAAAATAATGTAGATAAATGTACAAATCATTTTAAATTTAGGCACGTCACGATTGCGGATGTTATAAAAGCATTCAAGTCTTTAAAAATGAAAAAGACTCCCGATGTCCATGGCCTTTCAGTAAAAATTGTAAGTTCTGTAATAGACTGTATAGCACCTCACCTGAGTTTTATATTCAATCAATGTATAGATAGTGGCGTGTTTCCTGACATGATGAAGCTAAGTAAAGTCATACCTTTGTTTAAAGCCGGCAGCACATCCGACCCCACTAATTTCAGACCCATTTCGATACTGCCGACTCTTAGTAAAATATTTGAAAAGCTTGTGTTAAACCAGTTGCAGGGTCATTTTTATCGTAATAATTTGATGCATGTAAATCAGTTTGGATTTACACGGGGTCGCTCAACAGCTGATGCTGGTGTAGAGCTTATTGATAAAATTTTTGATGCCTGGGAAGACTCAATGGATGCTATAGGTGTCTTTTGTGACTTATCCAAGGCTTTCGATTGTGTCGATCATGGCACCCTTGTCAGGAAGCTAAGTCACTATGGTGTGAAGGATCAGGCACTCGGTCTTCTGAAGTCTTATCTTACGGATAGGGTTCAGATGGTCGATGTTAACGGACAAAGGTCTCCGGGGTCTAAAATAGGTATGGGTGTCCCGCAGGGTTCCATTCTTGGTCCTTTTCTATTTTTAGTATATATAAATGATTTACCGTATCTTATAAAGGGAAAACATGGGTTAGTATTGTTTGCGGATGATTTATCTTTGATTTTTAAAGTTAAAAGGCAACAGTTAGACTATGACGACGTAAACCATGCTATCCATGACGTAGTTAACTGGTTCACAATTAATAATTTGCTTCTTAATGGAAATAAAACTAAATGCGTGAAATTTGTACTACCAAATGTTACTCCAGTAACAACTGATATATTAGTGAAGGGACAGAGATTGGACCTTGCGGCTTCCACTGTGTTTCTAGGATTTACTTTGGATTCTAAACTACAATGGGATCCTCATATAACTAAATTGTCGAACAGACTGAGTTCAGCAGCGTTTGCAGTAAAGAAAATTAGAGCTCTTACAGACATAAACACTGCAAGATTAGTGTACTTTAGTTATTTTCACAGTTTAATGACCTATGGTATTCTCTTATCATGCTGCAAATGTAAATGATATATTTACTCTGCAGGAACGGGCTGTTCGAGCAATTTACAGATTAAAGCCTAAAATGTCATTAAGAGAAAAATTTAAACATATCGGTATTTTGACATTTGCATCTGAGTATATATATAATAATCTTCTGCATGTGAAGAAAAATGTATGTAAATTTAAAAAAAATAGTGACGTACATAACTTAAATACTAGAAATAAAGACAAATTGGCTTCTTATGATAGTAGACTGCAGAAAATTAAAAATTTTTTCAAGGGCAACTGTATACGCTTTTACAATAGGGTCCCAACTGATATACAAAATTTAACACTAGAGAAATTCAAAATTATTGTTAAGGAGAAATTGATTAAGAAAGCCTATTATAAAATAACAGATTACTTAGAGGATAAACATCCATGGGAATAGTTGCTTGGGTGACAGGCTTTTTCAATCGTGCTTTACAAAACATTGTTATTAGTAATTATTATCATAATAACTGTAAAAATGTGTTTAAAAGATGCAACGCCTGTGGAGTTTCTTCGGCGAGCTCTTCTCCACAGAAGACAGCCAAATTTTTGAACTCGCCAGAAAAGATAATTTAAATTTAAATGACATAACTAAGAGATGTAATAATGTCCAAAAGTTAAACAATAAATTCTTTGAACTCTTAGATTCTTTTTTTGTTTCATTTTAGTAGCATAAGATATATTTCCTTTAGATGCAGAAGATCTTACCATTTCACAATCTGGACCTTTTGCAACCTGGACATTTTGCAACCTGGACCTTTTGCAACCTGGACCTTTTACAATCTGGACATTTTGCACCCGCTGGACATTCTGCCCCTGAACGGCTTCTTTCACTCCATATTTTTTCAGTAAAAGTATTAAAATCTGTGTTTTGAGAACACACAACGCAATGCAAACAAATAGCAGTTATGGGCAAATATGTTTAGTTATCGACCTTGCTACGCATACAGTAGGTAGTCTAGGTAGGACATAGTGTTAATATGCTGATATTTATATTGCAGGTTGAAATACTGCAGAAGCCAGGTGAGACAGTGTTTGTGCCAGGAGGCTGGTGGCATGTGGTCCTAAACTTGGATGACACAGTGGCTGTCACTCAGAACTTCTGTAGTCGTACAAACTTCCCAGTTGTGTGGCACAAAACCGTGAGAGGAAGACCAAAGCTTTCAAAGAAATGGATCAAAGTACTGGAAGCAAAAGATCCAGAACTGTACAAGGTTGCAAGCCAGATGGATTTGAGTCAGGGTACAGGGGTGGCTTCTGACAGCTCTTCTAACAGCAGCTCTTCCAGCAGTGATAGTGACAGCAGCTCTACAGACTCTAGTGAGGAGGACAGTGGACAAGAGAGCATCACGGCCCATAAGAAAAAGCGCCGAAGGAAATTATGAAAAGTCCAATAAGCCTTACAGTAGTATCAAATTTAGTTATAGTGTAGTGTACCCATATTTGACTGCCAAGAGGCATACTAATCAATTTTGATGTGAATTTAATATTTGTACTATACTCATGACTAGGTGACCAGGTAATTAGTGGATGTTGGTATTGTGTAAGCCTGCTTTTTTGTATTACTAGATTTAATGTAGTTTGACTTGAGTTTGACTAACTTACTGTTGGGTTCAAATAGTAAACTTTATTTTTTGTTAATGAACAAATTACACTTTTTATGAATAAAGTATTATTTCAAGACTACTCTTACATATTTTTTTACTCCTTATGATGAGAGTGGGTTTTAATTTACTACCGAACATTTGTCTAAGGACATTTCAGAAATTTTAGTATTGCAAGACGCAATTTTATGCGCTCTAGAGTGAGCGCTGATTTTATCTCATTCTAACGCATAACTGCTTCTCGCTCTGTGTGGTTTGTGCTATTCACCGTTATTTTAGCCGTGCTTATAATAATTAAAATGTGTATGTAATGAAATTTAATTAGAGAAAAGCACATGCGGTTAAATCTGTCGACATTATGACCTTGAGAGCGCCCGTATTCCGTAGCGGTAGGGATCGGGATGAGTTTCCAACCGTGCAAGTGCAAGTGTCCAACCGCATGAGCTGGCTTCTGTACTAGTTATTGTTATTGTTTTTATTTATATCTATATCATACTTAAATTATTTTATTCCATCAAAATCTACTAATGCAATGCTTGCGTGACGGACGGGGTAAAATCGATCGATTTAATGACATCACTGCTCCGTCCGACATAATGTCATCCATCCATCTGACAGATTGGCTGGCAATGAAAGAAAAAAAATGCTTTATGGTTTTCGGCAGCCATTTGTTATCTTTTCCTTGCAAAAGTTTTCGTGAAACCTTTCTTCTAAAATGTTGAAATCAGCTTCTGGCAGGCTGGCCAATGTCCTAAAAAGGTCTTTAATTCCCACTGTTAGGGTCAGTGCAGTGGTTCCCGCAAGAAGAGCGCACGGCGGTCCAGTCGAGACGGACGAAGAATTTGATTGCAGGTTATCCTCCCTTGTAAATTTTGACGTTATGTAACTGAAAATGTTGATAAAGGTGGCGGTATCCTTAGGAATCTAGAACTACTTGTAGTGGTATGTTTGCTATCGTTCCAGCAGCTATGTGCCTTGTATTTTGAGATTTCGGACGTCATACTTCTTGACGTATGTTCGTGGTAACACCCATGATGAATGATCGATTTTCAATAATACGGTGTTGGTTACATTACTCGGAAAAGCCAACAAATTGTCCAGACGGTAAAATTATACTTCGGCTAGTTAGCTCATACATATTACAAAAGTATTGATTGTCAAAATAAGTACTTAGTATGAATGTCTTTATTACCAACACGTAATACTTTAAAACTAGCGTCTGAGGTGAGAAACGAACGTACTAAACAAGCTCTACTTATATCCATATTCTGTAAAAATTATAGCACTGTTACAAAGTTGTAATCTTTCCAATCAACTTATGTTGCAGATATGAGGCATTCTTCAACAGACACGACATTGACGGCTGGGAGATCCGCAAAGGTATGAACGACCTCTGTGGCATGGACCTGGTCCCTGACCCAAGGATCATCAGAGCAGCCCTGTGTGCCTGCAGGAGGGTGAACGACTATGCTCTCGCAGTCAGGTTCATCGAGGCATGCAAAGACAAATGTGGCCCTAAAGTAAATGAAATCTACCCATACATCATTCAAGAAATCAAACCAGTTCTAACTGAACTGGGAATTGACACACCCGAGGAGCTTGGCTATGACAAACCAGAATTAGCTTTAGAAAGTGTTTTCGAGATGTAAGGTCACCGGTGATTAAATAAGCTGTAGAAAAATTTGTATAATAGCTTTGTTGTCAACTTAAAAAATTGTGCAGAAGCTAGCCTTCTATCTTATAACCAGAGTAATCTTATAGAGCTGGTCTAATGTATAAACCATTAGAGGAATATTAAAGTTGTTTCATTTTTATATCATTGTTTACACTACTTCTTTACGCTTCTTTAATACAAATAATAATACAAAACAATCTATACAATGTCATGTCATCCAAACAGCATTATGCAAATAAATATTAGTTATTTATTGTTAAAAACTACTCTATATAAATTAATTTTAATTTGCCATGATGATTTTTATTTTGTATTTAGAAAGTAGATTTCAACAATTAATTCTGAATTAACTAGTTGTTAAAATAATTTGAAATTCCTGATAATAAAGACAGAACAGTTAATCAAAAGGTTCATTTTATTATTTTAGACAAAGACAAGTCAATTAGTAGATTTTATTTTATTAATAATTAGTTAACACTAACTAGCAGAATGTGGAGACTATTATTCGGCAGCAGCACAAAGAAATTTGACGAAATCATTCAAGTACAGATGCCAGCACATGCGGTTGGACATACGCACTACGAAATTCACCCCTACCACTACGGAATACGGTCGCTGTCAAGGTCAACAATACATGTCCAGCCGAATGTGCTGGCTACTGTACATACAATAGGCTGGCTATAAATTGTAAGGTACAGCTAAAGGCATAACCCACGGATAACAGAAGGGATGGCAATATGTATTAGGCCTGTGCCACCCAATTAGGCATGACGTCACAAAGTGGGCGAGGCCTAGTTCCCATTCTGTACTTCACCTTCGATTCATGCACACGTGTGCTTGCGCATTGAATTACGTGGATTTCTTTTGATTTAGGGTTCATAAAATGAAATTTTGTGTGCCGCTTTGTTCCAACTATTCAGATCGCTCCGGCGAAACTGCTGAAAAGTTTTCTTTTTACGTGTAAGTAATTTATATTCACGAATTTAACTGAATTCTTCACTAAGTGTCATCTAGCAGTGGGTAGCGATACTTTCACGAAACAAGCCAAGTGTGTGTTTTTTGTTGTAATTCGGCTACTTGACAATAGGTGGAATTTCAAAAAATAGGCGGAGCCACGTTTTCTGCGTCCCCCACTTCCATCACTTCCACCCCGCGCGCGCATCGCCACAACGAAAAATGACGAAAATGTATCATCTCCTCTCTTGGCATAACACGCGCTGTGGGTGCGCTATTTACATAAATATGTTACTCCTAATTTTGAAGAATGGCATAACATTTTTGACAATTTGGACTTTTCGCCTAACAGTGTTTCCTTTCTTTCTAGGTCGCGAAAAGCATAATTATCAGTTGACCTAGTTTGATTACTATAATTTCAATATCCATAGCGCGGCAGTGCTTACATTTGCTTATCCCCATATAATACATTTGCTTGTGTAATTTTGAGGCACAGCGGTGTTATAGTTCGATTAACGAATGCCTCAAAGGAGGGTGTAGAGTGCGTGAGCGGGAGCTTAAGCGATTTCTTCAGAAACTTATTCAGTGTGCTTAGGGATAAAACATAGGTACTAAAAGTCACGACGTCTAGGAGGTGAGCCGGGGGGGGCAGGAGGTCAAAGGTCTCATTTTTAGGTCTTTCGCCAATATTACAGAAACGGTGCGTTGTTGTAGCGAAATATGATCTAAGATGAAATGAAACCTTATAAAATTCTCTACAACTGTTATTCTCTAGATATTTTTCATATTCCTAACCGTTTTTAAACTACACGCTCAATCAAAATCCAACTTCACCCCCCTCCCCCCGGCTTCAGAGGGAGTACGAGTCATGGGTCCCGGTGGATTTCTACTCAGGAATCAGGATCACCTATTCTACAACCATGCCAAGTTTCGTCTCCCCGTCACATAAAAAAATGTTTCCCATACAAAAATTGCACTAAATAATACTTTCTACATTTCAGGAGCGTGTAGTTCAAAAACGGATGGGAATATTGAAAAACTGTGAAGAACGAAAGTTATAGAGATATGCTTTCATTTCGTCGTCTTAGATAGTACCTATGTTTTGTCCCTAAGCACCCTGAATAAGTTTCTGAAGAAATCGCTTAGGCTCTCGCTCACGTACTCTCTACATTAGTTAATTGATCGGACTATTAGGCCAACCGGATAAATTAAATTTATTTTTACCTACATACATATTTTTCCTTCTTGATTGGCGAGACTTACATTTTCTGGGCGGTTTTTTACATAAAACATGTAAATAAAAGAGCGTGCTTTTTGTACGTAAATACTTTAATGATTGCAATATTCACACAGTCATACAATTTATTTACAATTGTAAACCATTAAGTTCTTAACAAAATTGTGCTTTCATTTATTCAAAATAGAAACGACGAAACACAATACATACTGGCAATAATAATATTAAAAAGTAAAATAAATTAAAAACTGGTTTAAAATATGGCAAATAAAAACAAATCACCTTCTACCTCACACCATAGAATCCTTCGCAAATATTAATATAATTTAAGTAAATATAAATAAGTATTCAACCCATTTGTACTTTTCTAGGTTCAGACTACCTTAATGACTAGTCCTAGACTTTTAGGTTTTATTCAGATAGTATTTAGGTAAATCGTAATAATTTACAACAACTGTAATTAAAAATAAACTATGGCTAATAATAGCTTCGTAGCAATTCAATTCTGTACAAAATGTAACTTGCTATATTACTTTACTATATACAGATAAATTATTGGTTAAAGATTAAATTTTATTGATACAAATTAAAATTGATAATTTATATTCATATAGAACAGTTAAATATTCACCTGAGGACATTAATTCTTTGTATTTTTCTTTTATTGTGTGTACAAATCTTTGTGGTGAAGACTTACTTAAGAAAAATATAAAAGCTAAAGTCTTGGATTGAAAACTTAAAATAATAATACCTCAGTCCTAATCTTTTGCATATAGACGTTTTGGGAAATATATTTTTAAAGATCGATGTACAGTAGCCGGCACATGCGGCTGGAAATGTTGACTTTGAGAGCGCCCGTATTCCGTAGTGGAAGGGGCGGATTTCGTAGTGCGAATGTCAACCGCATATGCTGCTGGCTTCTGTATATGAATAATAGGCTAAAGAGGGGAGAAGGAAGGGTAGGGGTGTTGGGCTTCAAATACTTAAAAATTACGAACAAACATGTACCGAGTATCAAAATCGATGGCACCTGTTGTAATTTAGTGTTCATTTTTTTAATTACAACAAAAACATGTACAGCTAATACAGCTTAGCAAAAAACTAATAGGAAAGGGAAGCCGCTATTTTGTTATACACCGTAAAATGTAACTGGTTGTTTATAGAAATAGCAAAAAGTATTTTTAACTTTTCATATTAACTTCAGTCACGTGACCGGCCAAAGTTGAATTTTAATTTTGAGATTTCAACCTATGTTCCTTAGGAAAAGTTGTTCTGTTTCATGACTACCACTATGCTGCCGATAAACAACCAGTTTTTTTACGGGGTATAAAATCTTTCTATCCTGCTCACACTTATGCAGACAAGCAGACAAATAGTTCCATTCAAGGACTTGTTTGCCAGGCTGTATGACTAGACACAATCTTTCTAAATGGCAATAAGAGTCGAGGTATCGAGGGTCCATGATACTCCCTGTATAAAGTACAATATTTTAATTTACGTCGAACTAGATAATTACACCTATTAAAGTTATCATTACATTTAATAATTTAGCTAAGTTTTTACAAAATGTTCGAAATATTTTTCACTTATCGCTCAGACTAGACTATTTTTGTCATTAGGCAGACTAGAATTAAAGTAAAATACGCAACAAATGATTCAATAACAATTAACAACTAAGTAACTTATTCGCAAAATAAATTAAAGGAATGTAGGTTTTTTATATAATAAATAGTTGTAAAATAAATATGGCTTTTTAAAAATATTTGTTTTGTAAAAAATAAATAGGGTTGTCATTGTTAAAATATTGCACGAATTTGAACAAAAGTAAATAACTTAAATTACATAATTAGTATAAATAATTATAATTTAGGTCCATTTTATGGCAAGTTCCATCCATTGACTTATTACAGTTTATTCTAAATCCAAACAACCACACTGAAATCACTTCAAAATCCATGGACATTTCTATACAAATTTATCCTATATCAAAATAGGAGCCTCTTAACTATTTAATTTCAAACATAGCCCGAACTATGTAACACCTTCAAGGTAATATTTACTACTTATTTATTACATTACTTTGGTTGTTTAATTAGAATCAATTTATATAGATTTTATGTCATTCTCATGTCTTAAATATTTTAAAACACGCAATTACTTCAAATTGTAATTGGTATGTTCATGAAGTAAACCCCGACAAAGATTTATTTATTTGTTTACTGATCTAATAGTTACGAACAGACGAGTTGCAGGCTTGTAGGTCTTGTAGCCTTAAAACGGTGACCGATTTTAGTCTGCATTAAAAACAATTCACGAATCAAGCGACTGACCACTAAAACCGCACTATATCTCCAATCGGGAGCAAGAGTTGACTAATGGGTGTCTGCGTAACTTTGTACAACGGCTAATAACAGTAAATAGGCCTGTAAATAGACAAACCAATTTATATAAAAAAAAAACACTGTCCGTTCATCTAAACCCAAGCCAACTCGGCCGGGTATTGTGCTTCCATGTTATTATATATTATAATATACTGCGCGAGGTTCTTTCAAGTCCGAGGAATAAAATTACGTCATCAATTGGCATTGACAAGGCTATTATTCTGCTTAATTAGCTTATGACGGCATGTTCTGGTGTGACTTAGATAGAAGAAGACCACATCTAAGTAATGTGAAGCGTCAATATGTCGTCATCATTAGCAATTTAAATTCAATGTCCAACTTTGATAACGTTATGTACTTAGGGACATCATCGTTACAATTGATTACGTAAGGTTGTGTCGCAAATTTAAAATTTGCAGCATATCAATTAAGTATACCTAAGTCTGACCAAAGAAATAAAAAACCTGCTCTGGGGGCGCCACGTGTATATTTTTATATTTATGGCAACAATTTCCATTAGAAGTTCCATTGAAATTCGGCATTGTGGCGAGGTTTTTTATTTCTTTGTTCAGTCTTTACCATGGCAGGTAGATACACGGCCAAGTCGGCTATGGTCCATATAGTAGTGTATGGGCCCTGTACTATACTCAGTAGTATGGGTCCCGTCCGTGGTGGATGGCTACGCCTGATGTTCGTCGCTAGCCGCCACAAGAGTCAGCAGCTAGGAGTCCGCTACAACGGCGTCGCGTTCCGCCTTTACCTGCTCCAAACAAACAGAGGGTTACAGAGGGTTTACACAAGTGAAGAGGAGTGAAAAGAAGTGTTAGAAGGCGAACTTTCCAGGATCAAATCGAGGACGTTCTGACAAAATGTCAGATGCAGATGCAGCGAAATAAATTATGTCTCGTTCGTAGCAAGTAGAAGAAGGTGGCCTCTGCCTACCTCTCGGGGAAGGATTTATTCCTTTTTCCATAAGAATATTTGCGGTAATGAAGTAGCCCTCTGTGCGATTCTATAACACACTGTAAAGAGGTAGCAAAATCCATACAGAAAAAAAACACTGTTGTAAAAAGCGAAAGTTTACAAAAGATGAGTGCTTGCATGCTATTGTTACACTTCCATATTTATAAACTTTCGCATATCTGTTTTTAACTGGTTTATTATCCATAACCCTGTAGGTATCCAATTAGGACAGATTCAGGGATGGACAGAGTTCAGTTTAGACGAAATTCAAAAAATAACAATACACTCATCAAGAAAAAACGGTTTTTATATTTAGTGTGTTTTAGCTTTGGTGAGGTTCCATGTTTTATATGAAGCAGCAGCGTGGTGGTGGTGGTGGTATACTGACCATGGCCTTGGTGAGCACGGTGGCGTCCTTGAGGCTGAGCACCTGCAGCACCTGGCCGTCGGCGCCGCCCTGCAGCATCACGCCCGCCATGCCGCTCACGCCGCTCATCGAGATCGCCTCCAGACCCTCGCCGTTGTTGTCAACCTACAGTTCACAAACCATTCACTTCACCCGTTAGACACCTATTTCACTGGCGACGAAGACAAAAGGGACGCAGTTATGCGTTAGAATGAGATACAAATACACCGCGCTCACTCTTGCGCATAACTGCGCCCCTTTCGTTTTTTGTCGCTGTCGCCAGTGAAATACCTGCCTTTCACTCACAAAATAAAGCCTGACAAGAAAAATAAAATACCTGATCTGGGGGCGCCATCGCCACGTGTACATTTTTATTTTTCTGGCAAACAATTTCCATACTAAAATGTGACGTTCCATGTGAAAAGGTACCCTATGGGCGGGTTTTAGTACGAAGATAATATTTTGGATCTATGAGTTGCACATTACATCGATATGCATAACTCAATACCGACCATAAGGACGTTTTGCTCGTGCAACGTCACAAATTAGTTCCATAGAAATTCCGCAATATGGCGAGGTTCTTTATTTTTATGCTCAGGCTTTACAACATACATTTCAAAACAATATTATATTGCTCGAAACCACTCGATCTAATTTTTTAAATTGAGTATAAATCTATACCTATATATCACAGAAACAGAAGTATATGGTATTTACTATCCTCAATACTTGTGCATACGCGGGCTGTTCCGAACTAGAGTGATCTGCGTTATATTTTGTCGGATTTTATAAGAAACTTGCTTTCGACTGGGTTATTTGTGTCCCTGTGGTTAGTAATTGAGTGTTTTCTCGTGGTATAAAGTTGCCTTCCAGTCAATCCAGGTTACAAACTAGTTGTTGTACCCATTCCAAACATACGAAATCATTACAGAATTAGGCCCAGCGCACACCAGGAGAGGCGCGGCGAAGATACTGAACCAAAAGTCGCGCGCGGAATCCAAGCGCCTCCGAGCGCGGTCAACAGCCTTCAACCGTATGTCAAAATATTTAAGGTTTGGTTTTAATTGATACGTTCTCAGTATCTTCGCCGCGCCTCTCCTAGTGTGCGCTGGGCCTTTGAGATATGCAAAATATTTAAAATACACTTCCACGTTAATAATAATAAAGTATAGTATAGCAGGGTGTACGTACACGTAGATAAACCGCTTCGTTTTAAAATGTAATAAACAGGCTAAGCACGATTTGATTTTAAACGATGAAATGAAAAATTTTGATTCCTACGAAGTCAGAACTTGCAATCTTATTTACTTCAGAACAAAACCACAGATTTTTTTGTCACTAACCTTAATTCGTGATTATGCGCCTATTGTAGTAAATGAAACGAAAAGTCTTTAGCGTTAACAAGTTAATCTACCAAGACCTAGAAGATGAATAACAGCTAAAATTTATGCATTGTTAAAAGCACAAAAAAAAAACAAAAGAAATATACACACCTGAACATGCAGACAAATGTGAAAACTGTACTGAAAACACATGCATCAAAACAAAATAAAACAAACGCATACATTGACAAGTTTATTGCGAGCTAGCTCACAGCGTTGCTACAGACACTCTAATGTACTTGTAAACAGTTTCAAGTTTTGTTTAGCAACAATACTTAATAGCAGCGGAAAATTAGCTTCTAAATCGTAGATCAGACCAAATAATACATGTAGTTTTTAAAGTTGGTACAGTTATTCCCTAAGGTGTCTAGATGAATATACTAAAAGTCCCCGAGGGTGGGACACAAGCCAGAGGGGAAAGGGGGGGGGGGGATGTCTTTTTCTCAAGTTTTTTGCTTGCGACTCGAAAACTATTTATAATATCTCTTTAATTTAATAGGCACGGATAATATTCTGTATGCGTATTCCTTATTGGAATTATAAGTCGGCATACGCGTGTAAAAAATTTTGTATTATTTTTCACAAAAAATTTGTAAAACGATTTTGTTTTTTATTTTTATCATCTTTAATACTCTGTATCTCCTAAAGTATTGATCGTGCAGTAAACATGTTGTGACATAATTTATAGGGAATTTAATGTACATAATTATTGTAGAAGAAATTAAAGAGATATAATAAATAGTTTTCGAGACGCAAGCAAAAAACTTGAGAAAGAGACATTCCCCCCCCCCCCCCTGGCTTGTGTCCCACCCTCGGGGACTTTTAGTATATTCATCTGGACACATTAAGGAATAACTGTACCAACTTTAAAAACTACACATATTATTTGGTCTGAATTAATTAATTTTCCCAGGCTATAAATAATATAAAACAGATGAGGTGATGTTATTTTTACAAATTATAATTACTAGTATTTTGCATTTAAAATGAGAGGAGAAGAAATTATTTTTTTTTAAATCACGTTGATTAAATGTGGCTTTTGTCACGCTACAACTAAAAATTTCTCAGTCTAGTACTTGGCAAAATAAACAAAACTTTCAAACATTATTTTCACTAATTTAAAACTACTCCATTCCTTGTACTACGATAGCACATCCAAACTTTAAGCCCGTTACAAACATCGTTACACATACGGAGAGAAATTTATACCAGCCGCAAGAGCCCTAATTTCTCTTTCAATATTTAATTTTCTTCCCTATTTGTAATGGGCTTTAAGACTACATAGAAATTAAGGTAAAATATACACACAATATGACACAGTCAACGTTTTCAACTAGCATAAATACTTAAATAATGGCAGGCAAATAAAACATAGCCATAATGAACGACAAGCATGCGCTGCGTTGCACTAATCTTTGGTTAAAAAAATACAAAGTGTGACTTGACTACACTTGTGGTGATGAAACGTCTATTAGGATTACTAGTATTATTAGTGGTGTAACAATAGAAAAATAAAGTTTTGTAAACTTTTTAACTATCTTTACAACATTAATTAAAAAAAAAAAATTTTTTTTGGTAGGTATAACGTGTGAAGTCAAAAATCTTAATTTTGTAATGATAAAATTCTGAAAATAAATTTAAACATTATTAAGCTACACTCACTAACATTGTCACATTACAAATAAAAATAACAATTAAAATCTTTGAAAACACAACATGCACATAAAACTTAAAGTTTTTCTTAAAATTACAATAAAAATAAGTAATGTACAAAGGTACTACAACTTTTAAACTAGACTTTAAAATAAAATAATAAATAAAAAACAATACAGGTTTTGAAAGAGCAACATATTTTTTTACCACCAAGACTCACGAAAGTCCAGTCCAGTCCAGTTACGTGAAGTACGGACTATGAACCATGTTCCAAGTCCGGTGAAGCTTGATTTGTCGTACCTTTTCGACACAAGCATAGGTCAATTCAAAAAAAAAAAAAAAAAAAAAAAAGAACCATGTTCATAAGTGTTTAATTACACAAAAAAGAAACACGTCTTTTTACTATGATGGCCTGCGTTGCACACTTATTTTGCACGGCGGCGGTGGTAAGAAAACTAGTCACTGTAGACAACACTGTACAGTCAAGCAAGAAAGTGAATAAAACATACATCTATGTGCGCAAATATACTAAGCATAATACTATATGGCAATACATGCGGTAGGGTAAATAAATCACTAGCTTCTATTAGTCACTGGTAACATTGTGGACAAGGTTTATATTAGGGTGGTCAGATAAGTGAAAGCAAGACAAAATTTATTACTATAAAATACTGTTGTATCACTAGCTCAGGTTATTTTTAACGAAAATTGTGAAAATTTTACAAGTTACAAAACAAAACATAATAATATATTGTAGAGAATATAATTTTAAAAACTGCTTCATACAAACTCATCTGACCAGCTAATAGTATCACATAATCTATAAAATCTTTAAAACATGTATCCACTTAAAGTGGACAGAAAACAATGCGAATATAAAAAACAAGCATCTATAGCGGTAACTTAGTAAGCACGCGCGGAGATCGTTATATACCTTATTTTGCTATTATTCATCAAACTACGAGTATCAACAAATTGTGCAAGTTCTGCATTCTTGCAATCGAACTTATCACGAGAATGGATACGCATAATGCAAAAAACTATGACCAATTTAACTAATACCCATCTGATGAAATATCGAGCTTAATGTATGCTCGCGTCTATCTTATCTTCATCACATCTATATTTCTGGTAACATTATTTATCTAACTTTGTATTTTTCTAAAATACTATAACTAAAATCCAGAATGAAACGGAATCATTTAATAGAGTAAAATATAATCGTTGTACTTAACACATCTTTGGGTTTATTTTATCTAAATGAATTAATTTAATACAGCTTTTATAATAAAAAGTATGTAAATAAGTTCTTATATTATTTAGGACTTATTACTTGCTCTATTTTTTATATTCAATAAATTATTAGTAGCTTTTATTAAGTTCTTATTTTAAGTGAACGTCTGTTCATAAATACTATTTATTATGAAATATTATAAGCTATCGCACACTGCCCATAGATCACATAGAACTACGTCGTCATCAAGATATTTAATAATTATATTTTATATTTAAACAAGTATTTATCGACATATTATGTATCTATATAAGCTGTCTGATAAACATAGTACAGGTTGTGCCTAGTTTGGGACCAGATGGCCGTGTGTGAGATGTCCCACATATTTAAAAGATTGTTGGGTTATTTCCTCTTTATTACTTCAGTTAGGAAACTATTTTTTTTTCACGTCGTTATTCCCCGATACTACAATATGCCTTACGCTATATAACATTTCAAAATGTGTGATGGATGATCAGTACATAATGGCGTAGAGTAAAAGCAACAAAGTATGATATTGCAGGCTTTCATGCAAGTAACGTAACACAAACACCATTTAAAACGAGAGAACTTATCAATGATAACACAACGTAACTTACACTTATCAATGATAAGTACTCTCATTTTAAATGGTGTTTGTTTTACTTACGTTATCTACTTGCATGAAAGCCTGAAATATCATACTTTGTTGCTTTTACTCTACGCCATTATGTACTGTTATATTGACTTGGATATTGGTTAGACACTTCCATTTTCACAATTAAGGGGCTCCCCTATGCTAAATGGCGCCGCCGTCTGTTAAAAAATAATAACTCGCGAAGTATACATTTTTTATAAAATCCGGTAGGTCATTTTCAAGTTGGCGTGCTATAGTATATATAGCGGCCATAAACTGTATTTATTATAGTCCGCTGTAGTTACAGATAGAAAATTTGCTAAAAACGGCCACTTTTGGCAAATTTTCTATCTGTAACTTCATCGAACTCAAACTAACAGAGTTGATGGCTTCTATATATCCTAAAACACCAAATCTTTAAAATGACCTACCGGATTTTTGAAAAACTGTTTACTCATAGAGTAATTATTTTTTAACGGATGGCGGCGCCACTTAGCATAGGGAGCCCCTTAACATGTTTTAGTACCCAGAAGTATTTACAATAACACAAACTTTTTTTTCTAACTATGAACATGTTATATTATACCAGATACATTTTGATGAATCTAGACGCTTAAATTGTTTAGTGTGCGATAGCTTGTAAGCAGTAAAATCATGTCAAATGATGGTGTAGTGTGTGTAAGTAGTCTTTCAGATCTTGACCTATGTTTTATATGATGGTGTGAGCGTTAGTACAGTACGTGTGTGTGTGTGTGTGTGTGTAGTATGATGTTGTGAGTTAGTGTGTGTGGTGTATTTTTCGGTCGACCAAGAGAGTGCTTTATCACTTTTAATGATATTTACTATGAAAGTAATATTTCGCTAAGGCTGAGTAGTCAGTGTATAGGATTAAAGCCTGACCAAAGAAATGAAAAACCTGCTTTAGGGGCGGCACGTGAATATTTTTACGACTATAGAAACAATTTCCCTTATAAAATTAGTTCCATTGAAATTCCGCAATATGGCGAGGTTACTTATTTCTTTGGTCAGGCTTTATAAGATTAAAGCTTGACGAAAGAAATGAAAAAAAATCCCTTTTAAAATTAGAACCATTAAATTCCGCAACATAGCGAGGTTTTTTATTTCTCTGGTCGGGCTTTAACCAATATATTGAATTAAATGTCAAGCGAAAATGAATCTTGTTGTATTATGTGCAAACGATTTTCTACCTTAGGGTAATAAACCTATTTGTAGGTAGACTATGTGATGTGTGTGTACTACGCGACCAAAGCAATTAGGCGCATTACAAAAATGGCGTCACGGCCGGTCACGGGGACTAGTGCTGCGAATATTATACAAACAGCCTTCCTGTCATGCGCCTAATTGTTTTGGTCGAGTAGTATGTGTGTGTGTGTGTGTCCCCGTGTGTGGTGTCAGTAGTCGCCCTCGATCTTGATGGCGGGTACCTGCACGAGCGGCGCCACGCACACGCCGTCCTGCGCCTGCATGCTGGCCACCATCGACTGGTACACCGACGCAGACACCGGCACTGTGATAACGCCCGACACAGACACCGGGTAGCCTGCAACAATACAATAACAAGCTTAGCTTGCAGTTACTCGCTGTACACAACATCTGTCACTTTAGCCAGCTCAAAAACCAATAACAAGCTTAGGTTACCCGCTGTACACCGCACCTGTCCCGTTAGCCAGCTCAAAAACCGCGTTCAGGTCCACGGCCACCTCGCCCCCCTCCAGCGCCTGCACCACGCTGCCCACGCTGCCCACGCCGCCCACGCCGCTGTGGATCTACACAGGCACCACATTAGTTACCGTGTCCGTCCTCGCCGGTGAGTATGATCTGTCCGTCGTGGTTGAGCGTGGCCTCCGCCACCGCGTTCAGGTCCACGGCCACCTCGCCCCCCTCCAGCGCCTGCACCACGCTGCCCACGCTGCCCACGCCGCCCACGCCGCTGTGGATCTACACAGGCACCACATTAGTTACCGTGTCCGTCCTCGCCGGTGAGTATGATCTGTCCGTCGTGGTTGAGCGTGGCCTCCGCCACCGCGTTCAGGTCCACGGCCACCTCGCCCCCCTCCAGCGCCTGCACCACGCTGCCCACGCTGCCCACGCTGCCCACGCCGCCCACGCCGCTGTGGATCTACACAGGCACCACATTAGTTACCGTGTCCGTCCTCGCCGGTGAGTATGATCTGTCCGTCGTGGTTGAGCGTGGCCTCCGCCACCGCGTTCAGGTCCACGGCCACCTCGCCCCCCTCCAGCGCCTGCACCACGCTGCCCACGCTGCCCACGCCGCCCACGCCGCTGTGGATCTACACAGGCACCACATTAGTTACCGTGTCCGTCCTCGCCGGTGAGTATGATCTGTCCGTCGTGGTTGAGCGTGGCCTCCGCCACCGCGTTCAGGTCCACGGCCACCTCGCCCCCCTCCAGCGCCTGCACCACGCTGCCCACGCTGCCCACGCCGCCCACGCCGCTGTGGATCTACACAGGCACCACATTAGTTACCGTGTCCGTCCTCGCCGGTGAGTATGATCTGTCCGTCGTGGTTGAGCGTGGCCTCCGCCACCGCGTTCAGGTCCACGGCCACCTCGCCCCCCTCCAGCGTCTGCACCACGCTGCCCACGCCGCCCTCGCCGCTGTGGATCTACACAAACACCACGTACACATTAAGGACCATGCTCTAAAAAAACAAGGTCTTCCATGGTCCAAGAAAACAAGGTCTTACAATTAGACCAGGTTGCTGGTAGAAATTGCTACTCAGCAATAAGGCCGCCTACATCTATACTTTCGTTCTTTTTTTTTGTGAATTTCATCATCTCAGCCTGTAGACGTCCACTGCTGGACAAAGGCCCCCAAGGATCTCCACAATGATCGGTCCTGTGCTGCCCGCATCCAGCGGCTTCCCGCGACCCTCACCAGATCGTCGGTCCACCTCGTGGGGGGTCTTTTTTTGTGAATTTACTGATTCTATTATTTCTAGTGTACAATAAAGTATATTCTATTCTATTTTATTAGACCACGTGACTGACACAAGCCTACGTCATTTTGCGCTGTTCATCATTGTCTATTACACGCATTCGACAAGGATGAATAGGCAAAATGACATAGAAATGACGTATTCTCGTGTCAGGCACATGGTCTAATTGATAGACCTTGTTTTCTTGGACCATGAGGTCTTCTATTTCCGACCACGTGACTTAACACAAGCCTACGTCATCATGCTATTCATCCTTATCTATTAACACGCATTCGACAAAGATGAACAGCATGATGACGTAGGCTTGTGTCAAGTCACGTGGTCGGAATAGAAGACCTTGTTTTCTTAGGCCATGCTCAGGACAAACGTTACACATGTTTTATTTCACGAGTGCAGGCGAGCCATACGTCATGTGTGTGCACATTTAGTTTGTGTGCGTAGCGCTCAGTTTAGTAGTACGCACACAAGAGAGCTTGTGTATACGCACTGCACTCGTGAGATAAAACAATAATAATCATATTTAAAGCTTAAACCTTTACAAGGCAGTAGCCACTATATTGCCACCTTAATTTTAACTTTATACCCTCAACATAAAGTCTGAAACGAATGCATTTTGTAAAGTTGTTTTGCCTTGTAAAGGGTTAAGCCTAGGGCATGCAATATTCGCTCGATTTTGATATTCGAGTTTTTCAAATACTGTGTTTGATACTGTTCGAATAATTTGAGTTTTTTTAACTTATCGAATATTTTTAAATTTTAAATCGGTACAGCCGATCTCGAGTTATAAATGTTGTAACTAACACGATTTTCTTTTATTTAAAAAATCTAATAATTTATTCATTAAAATATAATAAAATGTTAGTTAGTGTTGTTACTCAGGGCATAGGCTAATACGCCACAAAATCGAAGATTCTATATCTATAATCTTTTGAATCATAGAGCTATAAAGTGAGGTCATGCAAATATGTAAGCCAACTTTTCTAATTTATTTACTCGTACTGCAAAAAAGTGAAGCCATGCAAATTAGACTAATGTTGTGCCGTATTCTATTAACAATTTTTCAAAGCTACTTAAATTGACTATCTATTGATCCTACAAAAAGTCGGTCGAGTGAGCACGTTAAGCGATTTTCTTTGAGATTTCTTTCAATACGCTTATTGCATAAAAGTATTTATAAAATAAAAATATATTTTGTAAAAACATTAAAGACTTTAAACGTAAGTATTCAGAAAGAAAGCTTATATTCGATTTCTATTAAAGCCTGACCAAAAAAATAAAAAAACCTGCTATGGGGGCGCCACATGTGTAGATTGTTTATGGTAACAATTTCCATTGTAAAATTAGTTCCATTGAAATTCCGCTATATGGCGAGGATTTTTATTTTTTTGCTATGGCATTACACCGTTCATTTCAACGTTAATTTAAAATAAATAAAATTCTCAGACACGGCCGACTGAGAGATTATCTCACAATTAAATGGGGAAAAGCTGTGAGAAAATGAATAGATGTTTGTTACTTTTTACGAAAAAACTACTTAATGGATTTTTATGAAACTTTACAATAATATAGGTTATTTATACATCAGAATAACAGAAAGGCTACCTTTTACCGCGGGAAAATGCTCTATTTCTACGGGGAAAACTGTTAACGCGGGCGGAGCCGCAAGGCGGTAAGTTATTGTTTTATAAATCACTTAAATAAATATAAAAATGTTGGTGACATACTTCATACACGGCCATCTGACCCTGAACTAGGCAGAGCCTGTCTGTGGGTGTCAGACAGCTGATATACATACACATACAAATATACAACATCCAGACACAAGGCAAACACAAGTGCTTATCACACGAATGTTTGCCCAGTAGGCTTACTACGTAAGAAGCGACCGGATCGAGAAGCTGTCAAACGCGACATATTGACAGAACAACTATGGCTCTAATGTCAATATGTCGCGTTTGACAGCTTCTCGAGCTTGTCGCTTCTTACATAGTAACACTACTGGGCGGGAATCCGCGACCTTGTGCTTCGTAGGCAGACGTACTACCAACTAGCACGGTAAAACCAGTAAGTTATTTTCATACAAACGTGCCGCTGTCGGTTTGAATGTGTGCGTCCGCGCCGCGCGCCGTGTAGGCACGCGCTGTCACGCACACACTAGCATACAATAAGGGGGAATAAGGGGGCGGCAGTATGGGCCCAATGCAAGCGTGTGCGTGACGGCGCGTCTCAGGTAACAAGGCCCGCACCCGCCGGCGGGGGCGCGGCCAGAACCAAAATCAAAATTGAAAATCAGAGACGGAGCCCCTCAGGCGTCGTCTTCACGATGTTTTTCAATATCAACGCGCTAGGCCGTGGTCCGATGCTCCCTTGAGCTGCCCCTAGACGCGTTGGTATATGACTTTTTCGATACAAGCATAGGTCAATTAAAAAAAAAAACAAAAAAAAAAAGACGGCGCGCTCACATTCAAACCGATGCGGCCAGTTGGTATGGAGATAACTTAGGTACTGTTTGTGCAACTAGGCTACGAGGCCAACAACTTTCTAGTACTACAAAGATGGAACATATAGTTAAGTTAGTAAGTGGATTGTCAGTACCTGCGGTATACTTACGACTTGCGCGGTGGTGCCGTCGGGCAGCGTGATGATGGGGTTGCCCGGGTCCACCTGGATCAGCGACACCGACCCGTCCGGGTTCGTGATCGTCTGCAGCACCGCCGGCGCGTACCCCGACATCTGCACACCAGGAAACCGCTCATTATATAAGGTACCCCACCGTCACTGGGCGGTCACTCCATACAGAAAACGCGTTTTGACAAGCTACTTCTTTTTGAATAACAACTAAAAGTCAATGGCGCTAGGCGCTATGTAAAACACCCCACACCCCTGGTAGAGTCCCGCGGCGCCTGCGGGGTGCGGGGCGTGGGGCGTTATATAGGGCGGGGAACTTATTTTGGAGCGGGGGTGTCTTTTCTGTACGGGTTAGTACTATTATTTTCTTCTGTGCCACCATGTAAAAGGATAATGGGTAATTTTGTATGGGCCCCGTACCCAAAAAAAATCATTACTGTAGCATTATGAGATATGTCGGGTTTTGTAGCCCTAATGGAGTAGTTTGATTAACCCAAGACAGAATGTCTGAATTCAATTGGAGAAAAAAGATATGTTCATTAGAAAAACTGGATTTTCATTGTTATTTATTTATTTTTCCATGAATTCTTAATGCGCATTGATTTAAATCAGGGTGTGTTTTAGAAATAAGGATTATAGTTGAGATCAATGATATTAAAGTACTACATACGGGCAATAAATACCGATATATTTCATAATGCTACAATTAACTTTGTGTCTGGGTACGCTCTTACCCATCCTCCTTTGTTTCAAATCGGTCCAACAGCCCGCACAAACCAAACAGACCGCTTCAGGTAACAATGCCCGTACCCGCTGGTGGGGGCGCGGCCAAAACCAAAATCAAAACTAATAATCAGAGACGGAGCCCCTCAGGCGTCGTCGTCTCTTCTCGTTTTTCAGTATCAACGCGCTAGGCCGAGGTTCGAGGCTCCCTCTCCCCGCCACTAGTCGCGTTGGTACATGACTACTCTGGGGTAGAGCCATCCGCTCCCCCGCAAGTCCGGCGAAGCTTGATTCGTCGTACCTTTTTCGACTTAATGCATAGGTCAATTAAAAAAGAGACAAAGAAACAAAAATTTTGCAAAAATCATTACATCCCCCTAACTTAGATTTAATCTTTTTTCTATGTACAGATTTCGACATCTACACTTCTACAGTTTTATTATACAGATATCCGTACATCGACGTCAGCGAGCGTCATCTGGTCGATGCAGACTTGTTGCGTGGTGATTTGTTGTTGCTGCTGCGCTTGCTGGCGGCTCGAGCTGCCATTGGCTCCCGGCGAGTGCGCGCTAGACATGCACACTGACATCTGTGTGAGTGCGTGTGTGTGTGTGTGTGTGTGTGTGTTACCAGATCCGAGCGGCAATCCAATGCAAGCGTGGGTAGAGAACAATATGATTAAAGATTTAGATACAAATAGTAAGTATTTATTTATGCAAACGAAATATAAAGTTCACATTATTATAACTTACACAAACCATACGATCATTCAAACAGTTGTTATATAATGTTAAGTAGTACTCTGTTAAATAGTTAAGAATATTTAACCGACGTTACTTTAAGTTAATAATAATATGTGGGACATCTCACACAATACATACAATGAGCGCATTTTTTTAAACGATACGATAAAACTGTAGGAAATTATCGCAAAACACGTAATTAGGCATACCGTAGTAGAAGGCGTATTTTTAATAACTTTCAAGAAAAGAAAGAGGTCAATGAACTTTTATCCGGATTAATATGAAACAGACCATAGCATAGCTCAAAGAGAGAGAAAGAAAGAGTTCAAAGAATTTATTTTTGAACTTTTGGATGTTATTACATCACTTAGTTAAGTTAAGCTAACAAAAAATGATATGATAAATGTTAAGCTAACAAAATGATGACTGATGGACGCCACGGACGGTGCAGTACAGATGGCTGTATTCTGGGCCACAAATATATAGTTCGATTTGTCATCGATTCGCAAAGAAGAAGAAGCTAACAAAAAATGTACTCACCGAGTTGTTAGCGGAATGTTTGGCATCGTCGTCATCGGTGAAGGCGGGTAGTAGGTCCTCGCGGCCGTGGTACTTGTAGCAGTTGATGACGATCTGGCGCAGCGCGTGCGTCCACGACATCTTCTGCTTCTCGTCCTCGGTGCGCGCGTCCATGCGCACGTTGGCCCACGGCAGGTCCTTGGGCCACCACGGCGGCCGCGTCGACTCGCGGCCCCAGCCTGGCTTGCCGCGAACTATAGGGGAAATTATGACTACCTATATAAATTTGATTTGACACAAAGACGCTAAAACATTGATACAAATAGAAAAAAGAGTGTGCAATGTGCACACATAACAATAAAACATTATTAGATTTTCGCGGTTGTTAAATGTACTAACACACATTTTCACCAGTTCTGCCGTGACCATGATCGGTGTAACCCAGTCGAAATCTACTAAATCGTGGTGAAAACCCGTGTTAAAAGTAAATGTAACAATGAAAGTTTAGGTTACATGAGTGCAACAATTCTTTACCTTTTAATTTAATTTGGAAAGTTTGTTTCCAATAAGAAAAGACAAACCTTTTACTATTATATTTTTGAACCTACAATACATATTGTAATTATAACAGAAAATTACTCATTTTTTAGAAAATCCGCTGGCAGGAATAGCATTTATGCGTATCTTGCGGTTTAAGCTATCGACATTTTACTAAAGAGAAACAACACTATTACGGATTGTTACGGGTCTTTTACGCGATAATTTTGAATAAGTGTCTAATTGTGAATCTGAAAGCCCAGGCAATAAGATCCATGTCATGTCCTGGTGTAGTGTAGTGTAGTGTAGTTAGCTCACCCATGGAGTATTTGAGCATGAGCGGTATGAAGGCGCGCAGCTGCGCCTGCGTCATCTTCTCGACGGGCGTGGGGATGCCGTCGATGATCAGCGGCGGCAGCTCGAACAGCGCGGGGTCCTCCGCCGGCGGCGGCGGCGCCTGCCCCGCCGCGCCCAGACCGAACTGGACCAACCACATTCTTACATTCAATATGCTAAAGATCAAGTTATCGCCGAACCAAACAAAGTAAACATTTGCTTTTTAAAGTCACTAGCTAATTTTTGCTGAGTGTTTAATTAAAAATGATTTAATTATTTGCAAGGTGGCAACACTAAACAAAAAATTGGTTAACTACCGGTAGTCAACGGATTTTTTACATCTATAGTACAGCCCTACTATGTTGATGACTACATTATCTTTTTTGAGTTTCCAATTTTATCATCACCTCTACAGTCCAAAGATATCCAATGCTGGACAAAGGCTTTTCCAAAGCGCTCTTCGCTACCCGCTGTCAGTAGATAACCACGAACCTCACCCGTCCTTCGCCTAATTAGTTTTCTATTTACAATACAATATTCTTCGTTATCAGCAGACGACGACGCAAGACCCAGATCAAGATGTTACCTGCTGCGCGAGCGCGTTCTCGAGCTCCTCCATGATCATGCAGCGCAGGTTGCGGATCACGTCCTCGAGCGGCTTGGCGCCGAACACGCGGTACGAGGTGTTGGGCTTGCCCGGCGTCGCCACCAGCACCACGGCCTGCTGCCCCACGCGCGTCGCGAACTCCTCTATCGTTTGCTATAACACAAACACATCTATGTCAACCTAAGTATGTTACACTAGCCTTAATCTAATGCTAATGTATACTTAGGTTCAAAATTTTCTAACAGAAAAACAGAGAAAAGCTTTAAAAGTGTGCCAAACTAGAATGGAGAGAAGTATGTTGAATATCAAATTGAAAGACAAAGTTAAATTAACAAAAATCAGGAAAAGTACAGGTTTAATGGATAAGAGTGATAAAAAAGTTAAAATGGAAATGGGCTGGTCACACAATTCGTAGCCGGAAACGAAAATGGTCCAAGGACATAACCATGTGGTATAGGTACTCGTGATGGAAAAAGGAGAAAGGGATGACAAAGAAAAAGGTGGGAGGATGAAATTAAAGAAATTGCTGGCCCATTATGGAGAAGAAAGGCTGAGGAGACAGATCTATGGGAGATTCTAGGGGAGGCCTTTGCCAAAGGGCAGACTAAAAGTGGATGTTGATGAACTATGTAAATTCAATAATAAAGGCTAATTTTACATTATTTATGTTACATTAGCTTTCCGCCGCGACTCCGCCCGCGTTTAACAGTTTTTCCCGTGGAAAAGAGGCATTTTTCCTCAGGGTATGTTACTGTGGTACTGTGTGTGTATGTTACTTAGGGTGAATGTAGCTATCTAATAGTGAAAAAATTTTCGCAATCGGTTCAGTAGTTTTTGAGTTTATTCATTACAAACATACACACACACACACAAATACAAATCTTTCCTCTTTATAATATTAGTGTGAGTATAAAGTATGATCACACAAATACTTTTATGTAGATCTAGGAATGGTCTAAAAAAACAAGGTCTGCTACTCGGACTGTCAAACTTGACACAAGGCTACGTCATCATGCTGTTCATTGTCGAATGCGTATTATCCGACAAGGATGAACAGCAGATGACGTAGGATTGTGTCAAGTCACGTGGTCGGAGTTCTAGATCTTGTTTTTTTAGATGAATCTAGGTAGCTTTTCTTCATGTAAATCGGAGTTTTCCTTTTTGTACCACACTGTACTGTAATGTATCTTCATTATTTATTAAATGTATTTTTTTGTATTTTATTGTTAATTTTAGTATATAAGGGCAATGTGTGTTATGGTGTCACAAAACTTATTGACTATATATATATATTTTACTATCTTAAATATCTTTTATTTCACCATGTGATGCCGTGTTACTTCCTCTATTAGACCTAGAAGCGATAGACATGGTCAGGGTGACAATGTGTCGATATCTTTATTTATGCTATTTAAAAAGATTTGCCTTCTATATGCCGTGTGATTCTTGCCTTAAAAGATTTGTGTAGATAGATATCCTACGAGGCGACTATTAGAATCTTCCTGTAAAGATTACAGAAAGCGATACTAACCCGAAGTTTTCTAAGCAGCCTGTTCTGATGACGCTTACGCACAGATGGGTTGGTCTCGAACGAGTGTGGTCTCTTACGCTTCTTCGACGAAGCTATGGCGGCGGCAGCGGCCATTCCAACTGGGCCTGCGAAATCAAGCGCTTAAGTAATATCCGCCAGTTTTTTTATTACGAAATATAGTGTAATTTGGACCTTAAACTAAACTTTTGCATCTCAAGGTTAGGTATGCCCCATCTATTCATATAAATTCTTCAAAATGACTATTCGCCTCATACAGTAACGATCATCTCCGTTGTGTCGCGCCCTGGTGACACGCCGGAAGATATTTTCTAATTTATGTGAGTCCAAGATCTCTTGCTCCCCCTAAGGATTAAATAAAGTTCGTGTCGAGCTATATTATGTGGGAGAAATATTTTTAGATTTAAAAAAAGACCTTGTGCCCAGCGCTCCGGGATTCGAACCTGGAACCTCCGTATCGTGAGGCGGGCCTTTTTCCTTCCATTAGACCATGGAGGCTGCTACAGTAACACGCAGAAAAGTTCACTTGACGTCGAGTTGCGGATAACAGCCCATTTTTGCACCAATATGTTTACAGTATGTATGTATGTACAATTGATGAGATCCGTAGGCGAACCAGAGTCACCGACATAGCCCGAAGAATCGCTAAACTTAAGTGGCAGTGGGCTGGGCACATTGCGCGTAGAACCGACGGCCGTTGGGGCAAAAAGGTTCTCGAATGGCGACCGCGCGCCGGAAGACGTAGTGTGGGCAGGCCCTCCACGAGGTGGACCGACGATCTGGTGAGGGTCGCGGGAAGCCGCTGGATGCGGGCAGCGCAGGACCGATCATTGTGGAGATCCTTGGGGGAGGCCTTTGTCCAGCAGTGGACGTCTACAGGCTGAGATGATGATGATGATGATGATGTATGTATGTATGTATAGGAGGGACGTCTGCGAAAGGCTCAGACAGGTGACCTGCTCTAGTGTAAAGAACTATTTCACCCCTAATCCCAGCCTGGTGGTGCCAAGTGCATTTGGATGTAGTTTCCCCTCCCAACTCCGCGCTTCGCCTTTGGGAGATGTCGATTGGCCGTCTTCCGTATGCCCCGGCGACTGTTGTTTACAGTAAGTAAATTATTAAATGACTAGCTTTCCGCCGCGTCTCCGCCCGCTTTAACAATTTTTTCCGTGGGAATGAGAAATTTTCCCGCAGTAAATTGTAGCGTTTTGTTCTTTCCCAAGGTCTTTTCTATCTTTGTGCCAAGTTTCAACAGGATCCCTAATTTTTTTGAAAATAAAATATAGCCTATACTCAGGGATCATGTAGCTCCTCATCAGTGAAAGATTTTTTTAAATCGGTTCAGTAGTTTCGGAGCCTATTCGTGCAAACCAACAATCAAACCTTTCCTCTTTATAATATTAGTACAGATAAATTACCAGCAGCGGCCAGTTGCTTGGTGACCTCGTCGTTCATGGCGGTTTTGATGATGTCCCCGCTGTCGTCGTACGTGGACCCAGCCGCCGACGACGCGCATTCGTCGTCTTCGTCGGATCCGCCGGAAAGCCCGCAGCCTTCTACCGGTGACATGTCTTGGGACAGCTACAAATTGGGATTTATACTTTGAATTTAATCTCAAGAGATACATCGAACCTTAACTTACCTTAACTTAACTTTATAAGGCGAAACAATTTTATTAGATGCGTGCGTTTTCGACTTTATGTTGAGGTATAAGGTTAAAATTAAGGTGGCAATATAGTGGCCTCTGCCTTGAAAAGGTTTAAGTGCCAAATTAACCTATCAGATGATATTCTTTATAATAGAACTGTGCGCATCTCCATCGACGATACAGCAATGGTAAAGTACACTGGCTGATCCTTTCACCACAAGCAAGCATAGTAATGCCTAGTAGGGCAGGGCACATTATATTTGGATAAAATTAATTAAAGGGCTGTCTCTTCTTGAAGATTTTGATAATCATAAACTCTGATGATGCTATTAATAAGATACTTGGACAAAAGCTATTAAAAATAATATAAAATGTTTATAATAACAAACCATATATTTTTAATTGACATACCTCTTCAGCCATGTCCATAGACTCGGTGCTGACTGCAGAGTTCATGTTGGTAAAGTCTTCTTGATTGTTCTCCTTGTCTGAATCTCGGACCATGGGTCACTATGTCTTCAATGAAGGAGGGGTTCAATGCAATGTGTACACTTCTTTGGTAGTTATCTAGCCGTCTCTTTGGTGGGGTTTTAGTGCCTGTGTTCAAAATGAGTGTCAGTTTTATTGTCTTCGAATGTTATTAATTTGATTAGTTACTTACATTCGATCAACTAAAAAGTGAGGTTCTCAATTTATGTTTTATTTTTTCATCTTGTGGGTTAAACCAGAATAACTAGATTCTGATAGCCCAAACCAAAATTAAATATAGTCCTACATTTAAACGGTTGAGGCTTTTTCAAAAGACTGATGTAATCAATATGATTACTACTTCAATAATTTAGGTTATTATTTACATAAGTATAGCAATAATTAACAAATGTAGTCAGATAAATTAATTATTGACACAATTACAAGCTCTTACTAAGAAAGAATTTTAGTTATTTGTGTAACAATGACTTGCGAGTATTGTAGTTTCAACAAATTAACAAGAATAAATTATGAACATTAAGATTTGGTTAGTTTTTTTTTGGTAAATATTAAATAACTAATACTAAAACTATAATATAATTTTATGATGCAAATGCTAGATCTTCAGGTCTGTGTGTGTATAATGTACTCCATAAAACAAAGAATGCAGGTGCCAAAATAATTAAATCAAAACATACTATCAGATTAATGTAACCTATCTTTATTAATCTATAGATTATTTGTCAATGGTTTCCTATGAATTTTCCTGTTTGTTCTAATAACTTTCTTCTAATTTCTTATTTCAGCTACACAACTATCATCATGTAGACAGTAAATAAAAATACTTCTCATTAATCTCTGTGAATACTGTGTTCATTTTACAAAAATCTTAACATAAAGGCATATTGACTTGTATGTAGCTAAACCTTAAGAACAGTTCTATTGATTTTGGCCAGTAATTTAATACTATTTGCTACCTGCAAATTCATCTTAACTTCTTTCCTACATAGAAAATAAAATAATTGACTTGATTAAAAAGCTCTGGAGTTATCCCTCACAGACAAATAGCTGAATCATTCCATTACCCACCCCAAAAGAACTGAGTACCTAGTGTTTGACTATTCTATTGTGTAGTAGCAGCTAGGACAGGGCGAAAAATCAATACTCGAACATTTAACTCTCAGCCTAGCTGTGGAATAAATGCCTCAATAACTCTAGGAAACCGACAATAAACTAGTCAGCCATGCATGACTCCAGCTTAGCACAAGCTATATCCCAGATATAGCTTGACAATGTGGGGAAATATGAATTCTATTCACGTAAAATATCATTCGGCTGACTGCAATATGACGCATTTTATTTTCAGTGTTTTTGTTTAGACGCAATGCACGGCTGATAGCCATGGCAGGTGACTTTCGAAGACAAATGACACGAACTCTTTTGCGGCGGCGTAAAGGATAAGCCCAAATGAATGGCCATCATGAAGGGGTGCCGCGCCGTTCGAGCAGGCTCAGATAGAATAGAAAGACTACGGCTGCGTACGCACCTGCGTGATTTGAAGAACATTTTGTGGCCTTATCAGCAGCTTCAGGAACTTGCTGTGATGTAACCGGACAAAAACAACACTTTTAAAGACTGTTTCACTCAACCAGACAAAGAATTCAGAAAATACGCAGAGGACACCAGAGACCCCGAAAAACTCGAATCCTCCATTATTATCGATCGGCAAAAGCAATACGAAGATCGGCTATACTTCACTTCGGGTGACGCCATTTTGTACGAGTCTGCGCGGTGGGATTTTCACATGGAAAGGGAAATCTCCCCTCAGACTGCGGGGGGACCGGAATTTCAGATTCGTATGTATAAAATAATCTTGATAAGAAAACACTCACCGTATTTCTTCCAGATTTTTTTTTCTGGATTTTAGCCCCGTGGGCTCGCCTTGGGCGTTGAAGAAAAATTCCAAGTTTATTTTCGAAAACATTGATTGACGTCATTTGTCAACTAGCGCCATCGACACTACTTTTCAGAACTAATTTGACATTTCAGTATTTTCGTAAACATACATAATCATTCATCCATCATTCAGTGAATTTTCCGAGTTTTCATGGTTTTTAACCAAAACTATAACCTTTTGTTTTAGTAAAAGTAAAATAATATTATTTTGGTGAATTACTTATGTAATAACAAGAAACTACTTTTAGTAATACAGAAGCTCTTGTTTAATATTATAGCGCTGCCAGTTGAAGTCGTCTTGGTAATCAACTTTTTGTTTGTTTGGAATATTTTTTACTGTATCTTATTGTGTTAAAAATTCGTGCATGATAATTTGATAGTTCCTTTCTGCTTCTATATACGTAGGTATACACAATATAACCTCTTTCTAACTTTTCCACTTACAAGAAAACTCTTGTATAGCAAATGAAACTATGTACAAAATACAAATTGTCTAAAATTGTACTGCTGCCTGTTCTATTTATTACTTATGGGCTACTTATTCTAAAGATAAACCCGTTCAATATGAAACGAAATTTTAATTTAGTTTTCATCAATCTAACATAATAGAAAAAGTAATAGATTTATTCAGCTCAGCCATATTTTCTTGATAAAACAATAAAATTATGTAATGAGTGACTTCCTGTACCTCTATTGCCATAGCATTAACTCTGAGAAGAATATAAAATCATACTATTTTTTTTTTACTTCTAACTATTAATGACCTTGGACCTGAATAATGAATAGCCACATAATACTATATACGACATAATTTATAAATAAACAAGTATTACATAGAGTTTATTATTGTCATGGGCATGACCTTGAGGTAATTTGTTTACAATGACTGTCTAGTTCATCGACCTGCCTGTAGATATAAACACACATTAAAAGTGATCTCTCTTTTATTGTATTAAACATTCATTCGAGCAAACTTTTCTGTTTTAGACAGTAGATTAGTGACATAGAATATAGAACCCTTTACTGTACAAATACAATGGACTGTGACAGTCCACTCTTGAACTAAGGTCTCTCCCTCGGTTGACAGAATCAAGATGTTGTCATGATCATCATGCATGGCAAATGGGCCAGCCAGGAATTTCCATTCCATTCCATTCTAAAGTGATGGAGGAGTGAAATATGCTATTGAATCCATTTTTATAATGAATATAGATTTATGATGAATGACATCTTTTATATTTATTTTCTTTTCCAAAATGGGTGAAAATAATAAAATTCATATTTTACTTACATCACTTTAATAATCTCTTATTATGTATACCTATTGCATAAATTTACTGTATAACTAAATGACAATAGCCCTTAACACCTATGACTAATTTTAACATTACATTTAATATGTATAAAATTTAATTATTTTTAGAAATCACATTGTCAGTAAGTATTTTTGTCACAAAGTGTCTCTTATATTGTTATCGAGGTCTTGGACGCTTTAGTTCACTGGACTCCTCTGAAGATCCTGTAAGAAAAAAATATAAACCAATACATAAGTTTTTTAGCTAAAAGCATAAAACTTAATTATTTATTTTCAAAATACTTGCATACTTTTAGCATGTAATAAAATTATTGCAATAAAAAAAATTACTAATATAGGACCTAACTCTTTTTTTTTCCATAGTTTCATGTTATTATAAATTAAAAAGTGTTTGTTTGTCCTTAATAGTTCTTATGTTACATAAAAATATGGCACATCCCATTTTAAGACAATAGAAGAAGGGTTCTTATATTGTTATGGGTTACTCTTGATTGCTGGATCCAATGATCTTATGGTTTTAACAAACATATTCCAATTAGGTTCCCAATCATACCATAAACTGGGTAAATAGTATAAAAATACATTGTATTTATATTAACTGACGTCTTATTAGGCATTTGCTAGGCTTGACTCAGTTCAGTTACTCCTTTCTACACTATCTACCTCGTTCTAAACCCTCTACACTGTCTAGTACGTACCGTAATTGCGATGGCAAGCCCTGCCCCGCCAGCCGGGCTCGCAGACGCAGACGCCGGCGACGCAGGTGCCGTGGCGGCAGGCGCGCGGGCAGTCCGCCCCGCGGCGCCCTACCTCGCAGTGGTTCCCGCCAAGCCCCGGCGGACACCGGCACTTGTTCACCCCTTTACACCGACCCCCGTTCAGGCAGGGGATCACGCATTTTGCTGCGAACAAATTGATCGATACATAAAATCTTTTAGACAGACAAAAACACAGTAATTACGCTCTTTCAGACCACAATAATTAGATAAAACTTTGATTCAATATCGCAACTTCGGGATTCTAATATTATATTGGCGCAGCCGGTAGGATGAAGAAAAATGAAGGGATTCAGTTGTGTGCCTTGTCTTATTTTATACTTACAAAATTCACATCTCAGTCCGTAATATCCTTTAGGACACTCGCACGTATCTTTCTGTATACATTTACCCCCGTTCATACATTTTTGCGAGCATATTCCTGAAACAAAGCAATTTCATTTCAATTAATATGCATACGGCATTGTATCAAACTTTGAACACTTCTGCTAGCATCCATTCAGTTCCGTTCCGTATGTTTGCAAGATTTTTAAAGTTGCCTGTTTCATTGTTTTCAGATAAACCGTGAAAGTGAGCCGTGAAGAAAGATGATGCGCCCTCAAACATTCCTCTTTCAAGTCAGGAGAGCGCATTCGGCGACATGGAAGAAGAACCCAGCTGTAAGTATCTTTTCAATCATAATATGTTTCATTCTTCTTATTCTTCGGGTGTAAGGTCATCGATCAATCTCATTAACCATGGTGTGAGGGTCATAGAGCTCCCCCTAAAGGCTTCTAATAAAAACTACATCTTATAGTCATATAATAATAGATATTATAAGGTTCTTGAATGGCGGCCGCGCGCCGGCAGATGTAGTGTGGGCACGCCCCCCACGAGGTGAGGATCGCGGGAAGCCGCTGGTTGCGGGCAGCGCAGGACCGATCATTGTACAGATCCTAAGGGGAGGTCCAGCAGTGGACGTCTTTCGGCTGACATGATGAGATATAATCCAAGATTAAAACATGTTTTTCTTCTGTGGTCAAGATAAAATTGATATCAAGCAGAATATTGTCTCTTACTACTTATTATGATAGAGTCAGACGAAAGATTAATGCGATAAATGACTACTTTAATAGCGAATGACGAATATCCCTCTATGGGATAAGAATCTGCTCTACAATGTATTGTCATCTTCCTCTGTCCATAAACAATTTTTTTGTTAATCCTATTTAAAAAAAACTAACTTTAATAATATTTCTTGCAGTTAGACCAAATAATCCGCGTCGACCACGCGGGAGAATTGGGCGCGGATCGCATTTATGCCGGTCAGTACGCAGTATTAGGGAACACTAAGGAAGGCCCCACCATCCAGCATATGTGGGACCAGGAGAAGGAGCACAGGAGGAAGTTTGAAGCGCTCATCAATGAGTACAGAGTTCGCCCGACTATGTTGACACCTATTTGGAATGTAGCCGGCTTTGTGCTTGGGGCTGGTGAGTTTCTGTCTCTTGTGGTGTATAGAGCAATGTATAATGTACTACAGTACGATATAATACACACATACAGACACACAAACTACATAACAAAGACTTTTCTAAGGTTTAACAAAGACTTTTAGAAGGAAGAAAGGAATCGTTATAAAATCACTCGCTTTGTCCGTCTGCCTGTCAAGCCTATTTTTTAAGACGCTCGTGAAGAAAAGAATACGAGTAGAATATACTTTATTGCACAACAGTAATAAATTACCAGAAATACAAAATCTCGACCACAAAGTACCATAATCATTCACTAATATATGAGGGCTCCTAGTTCTGTTTCGTTAACGTATTCAAACGTAACGTCAAAAACAATCCTACTTCTTAAATTAATTTCCTTTTTTTTCTAATTCCAGGCACAGCATTAATGGGGAAAGAAGCCGCCATGGCCTGTACAGTCGCCGTCGAAACCGTCATCGTAGATCACTATAACGACCAACTCAGGACTCTAATGGAAGACCCCAACGTTGACAAAGACATCCTAGCAACCATCACCAAGTTCAGGGATGAAGAACAGGAACATCACGACACGGGAATAGACCACGGGGCTGAACAGGCACCGTTTTACAAAGCGCTCACCGAAGTAATCAAAACTGGGTGCAAAGTCGCCATAGCTATATCGAAGAAAATTTAAACTAGGTAGGTTGGTGTTTTGTTAAGTCAATATACTATTTTTGTAGTTAGCTTTGTAGTTTGATTTCAGTAGTGAGTCCTGTAAAGTAGCTGTAGCTGAAAAGTTAGTTCGGTCTTCTGTTAATCCTTCTCGCTCGTATCTGATACAAATTACAAATTACTGTTTTGAATGGAGCGAAAATAATGAAATTCAATTATTAAGAAGACATACACCACTTCGACAACATTTGTTATCGTTAACTTTACGAATGGTATTCGTAAATAAATCTGTGTGAAAAAGATAAAAATATTTTTCTAACGAAGACCTAATTCGCCACGCGTGGAGGGTGACAAATAGCTAATTGACAGCTGTCAAAAGGTGACAAATAGCTGTCACGGGTGTCATTTTACTGTCAACAAGTGACAATTGCCTGGTTTCTGTCAAAAACTTAAAATGGCGGCTCTTACTCTGACCGTTTGACATAACCACAGACTAAATATTGACACATATCAGCTGACTGAAGTGGAAAAATCTTTATTCGCTACGCAATTGACGCAAGGCCTGATTTTTAGTCTGTGGAGTGGACAATGTGGACATGAGTTGTTACTTGTTTGACATTGACATTTATTGTTACACCTATCGTGATTGTTTTGTTCTGTTTTTTTGTTTTAATACTTTCGAATGGGATTAGATTAGTCTATAATCCAATAATATAACAAGTAATTTCTTCTCTGCTTAATGCTATATTGCCATTCAGTTATGTAAATCTTGAATTGTGCGTAATGTTGAGGCGTTTGTTACACACACAGCTGTTACTACTTATTTGCCCAAAAGAACATGTGAAATTTGCAACTAGGAGGACAGATATGGATGGACAATGCAGTCAGTATAGGATATATAAGAAAGGCCAAAGTTCTCGAGATTCATCTTTTCAGAAGCTGCATTTTTTACCCTAGACTAAACCCATGTGGAAATCTAACATAATCCATCGTCCTCCTCGGAATATAGCAGTGAATCCCAATGTCATAGTTCTCAGTGCAGTAGGATAACCTTAAAACCCACAGTATGAGCAAGTACAGTGAAGTACATTAAGGGTCAGAGAGTCAAGTTCGGGGCGGACAGTACCTAGTGGGTTGAAAGTATAGAAGAAAATTTACTTACTGATAGGCTACAGAATTATATAGGCGCTCTGTAAACAAGATTCTGAATGGAGAGCTTTACGTTCAGAGATTTCCTGGAGTAGCATTAGACAAAGTTACACACATAACCAATGGAAAAAAAAAGACATGGGTCCAGTGACACTGCTACCCCAGGTGGCCCTTCGAATGTTACTAGCATGAACGAGGGAGAGGAAACACTCAATAATTTCTCAAAAAACCACTGCGACCCAAGGCAGTCAGCTATACATACTTATAGCTTCTTTTTAGTGAGATCCAGCATTCAAGTTTATGTCCTCCTAGCGCTCAACTTCTCTTATTGACGAGAGCATCACATTGACAGAGGTTATGTAATGGAATTTTCTCTTTATCTGCACAGTATTATCTACCTACAGGAAGGGTTTTCCGATAAGCCCATTCTGTTATGTGCTTATTGGGTTTTCAGTGCCCCATCAGGGTTCTCTATTGAGTATATTTTGAGTTTTTAAAGATTTACTTTTCTTGTGGCCTTGCAATAATCATGTGCATATTGGCATGAAAGTTGGAAATCGCGGTTTTTCTCGATTACACAAGTTAACAGCGCTGTTATTTTTCTGGTTATATACCTGTCTGTCTTTAGTCACCTGGTGTAACACCCACATCAGCCCAAAAAATTGTAAATAAAATCAGCCTTTATCATGACTTAAAATATGTAGTTAAGCTTATAGAATATTTTCAAAATAAATTGTTAATATTATATCTGTTGTTATTTTCTTATGATAAAGTGTACTGGATTTCAAACAATGTGTTTTTTGTTATAATATAAATAAAACAATTTTGATTACAAATGATAGTTTTCTTATAATTCTGTTTTCAATTTCAAAGCCTTTATTACCAAAAGATTACATCATAACTTACAATAAAACATACAAAAAATCATTTAGTAGCAGAAGTCCGGTTGACCGAACTAGCACAACTTTTTAGTAGCACAGGTTCAGTTGGTTCAGTTGACCGAACCAGGGCAACTCTTGAATAGTTCGGTTAGTACACTAGGTTTTTGCACGACAGTCTCTCTTTTGGTGTGCTGATGCTCTATTGACACAAAGGCCTCCTCCAGATTTTTCCACCCCTCTCTGTCTCGCACCAGTCTTGGCCACAAAGGGCCGGCAGTGTCTTATATCGTCAGACCATCTCTTGTGTTGTCTCCCTCTTTTCCTTTTTGTGTTATACCGTGGGGTCCATTCGGTTATCATCTTAGACCAATTGGTAGGTCCTCTGATCGTATGACCTGTCCATCTCCATTTGAGCTTTGTTGATAGCTTTATGTACTCAATAGATCATCAAATAAACTCTGCTCATTATACAAAAACGGAACATTACAGAGCATACAGAGGCTTCATCACAAAATCTAAACTTCAGTACATCATAACCTAACCTTCACTAAAAATGTAGGTACCTAAGTAAGTATAGTCTTTCCAAAAGGGTGTAGAAATGTAAATATAAGTGTGTAGTCTTTACAGAAGGGTGCAGCAGCAAAGCAAAGGGGTTAAATCCATGGGTAAATGAAGAAATCACAACTGTAAACAAAACAAACAATAAATAAACCGGTTTTTTTTTAGTTTATTTCTCCCTTATGAGAAAGGCAAAGGATTCAAAGCCCATACAGCCTAATCTGTAGTAATTAGATCTTCAGTTTAATTTCGTCGTCTTTAATCATTTCTTGCATTGCATTGCATCCGTATTGGACGTCTTCAGTAGTCTTGTCATCTTGTTACAGAATCATTCCAATGACATCGGAGATTAACGCGGGGTACTAAACCAGAAACAGCTAATCTCTCATTATTTCTCACTTTTATAGAATAGTTCTTCGTTAACGGCACATCATCCCACTAATAATCACCATATTAACACAACAATTACCATGAAAAACTAATTTAAAACAGGACGAAACAATGAACCCACCATTTCTTCTTAATTCCCGCGTGAAACTCCTTACCGAACCAATTTTTTTTAGTTCTTTTTATCCTTCATGGGAAAGGCAAAGGGTGTTAAAATCATACAGCCTAATTTTTAGTAGTTTTGCATATTCACACACATTAGACATAGTCTTTGTCTCCCAGTCATTATTTCAGTTTCATTTTGTCGTCTTTAGTCATTTCTTGCCTCTATTTTGAACGTTTTCAGTAGTTTCATTTCTCGTCACGTCACGGGATCATTGAAATCAAGCGAGGGTGGGTGGTGTTTACATTCCAATGATAACGGAGTTTAACGCGGGTTATTATCAAACTAGAAACAACTAACCACTCATTATTTCTCACTTTCATTTGTCCTCGGTGGGAAAGGCTCACCGGATAAGTACATAAGGCCAAAAAATTTTGTTGTTGATATGCAAGAAATTACTTAAGATGACGGCTGTATGGCGTGATGTCTTTGCTTATTTCTAAAAGGATAGGATTACGGGAAAAAAAATACGTTTTTGTGGTTCCGTTTTAGCGCATCAAGTGTGAAAGAGAAAGCCGTTTATATGTATAGCGTTATCTCTCTCTAACGTTTCACTTATGTGAACTAGTGATGTACTAAATGTATATTGAGAAAAGTAAAATCGATGCTAGTGTTGTGAATAACAATCGATATATCGATTTCTTAAAAAAGAAAAATGCGATGGCATGCAAATAATGGTAACCTTTTTCTAACACAATCGGCATTGCAGTGTGTGGGCAAGGAGCAACGGAGTTAGGTCGTGCGTGGATCGCATTTCGGTCTCTGGGTCTTCGGTCAAAGTGGGTTGTAGATTCAACCTCACCTGCCTCATTGACCTTAGTGTCAGAATTATGGAGCCGCCCATGGTTTCTAATGGTAGCCCCGGAAAATTTCCTTGGCGCGCCGTCAGTTAAAACTCTGGCGTGGCGATTCAGCACAGACGATCAAATTTTGAAGCGACGACGCTGCGGTTTTAAGTCAGAACTGACGCGAAAAACTGACTGTCTGTGGCCACCTTAACATGGCTCATTTCTGATGTCGCGTTTTGATACAGACAGAGTACTATTTATAACGAAAAAAAATATTATTCACTTAAAGCTGTGATAAATCATGACAATTCTACTAATATTATAAACGCGAAAGTTTGTGGGTATGGATCATGTATGGATTCATGTTTGTTACTCTTTCACGCAAAAACTACTAAATGGATTTAATAAAACTTTACAATAATATAGCTTATACATCAGAATAACACATACTACTTTTTACCGCGGGAAAATACCTCATTTCCACGGGAAAATCTGTTAGCGCGGGCAGAGCCGTGGGGCGGAAAGCTAGTAATGCTATATGCAGGTCACAGCAGTGAAAAGGCACTGCTCAACATTATGCCAACAACAGAAAAGGCTGGCGCTGTTATACTGCCGTACCCGTATTTATCATACTAATATTATAAAGAGGAAAGATTTGTATTTTTGTGTGTATGTTTATAATGATGAACAAACTCAAAAACTACTGAATCGATTTCAAAAATTCTTTCACAATTAGAAACACATTCACCCTGAGTAACATAGACTACTTTTTACCGCGGGAAAATGCCTCATTCCCACGGGAAAAAACTATTAACGCGGGCGCAGCCGCGCCGGGAAGCTAGTTTATTGATATTTTAAAACATAATTTATACTCACCGCCTTCACAATTCCTTCCCTGATAGCCGGGGGGGCAAGAACAGACCCCGGGGGCAGTGCAATTGCCCCCGTTCATACAGACTGGGTAACACAGCGCTGTCCGACAGTGTTGCCCCATGTACCCCTCAGGGCACTGACATATTTTCTCATGGTTACACCAGCCCTGGTTCGCACACTTTTTATCGCATTCCGGATCGGGACCTGTGGATTTTGACATTTATATTTTTTTATGTTGAGTGAAAGGAAAACAGCTTGCAAGTTAACAGAGAATGTGTTAATGATTAATTAGTTAAACTAACAAAAATGGAAGAGAACACAGAAATAAAAAATATTATAAGGAAAGCAGGGTACGTACGTTTTATATAAATGAAGGTATTTTTTTATTATTAATTAACCCAATCAAAAATTAAAACAATTACAATTACAGAACCATTAATTTTGCGTAATTTTTTACTGCATATTCATATGTATTATCGATAACATTGGATGGAAATTATTTTTAATTTTATTATAATAGTGGCAAAGGAATGTTTTGAAACTAAATAGCGCGGCAATCGACTTTACCTTAGAAATAAAAATATGATAAAACTAAATTATACACTAATGTTTGGATCTATGAATAACCATGTTAGGTAGCTGTTATTTGCTGAATAATGTTCAAAATTGCCAATAAAAAAAACTATGTTACATACATATAGGTCTGTGCATATAGGGCTTTACATTTTTATGTTATCTCTTGGAATTAATGAAGATTTGTTTCGTATTGTAAATTGTTTGACGCCATCATTCACAGCTTATTTTTCTATTATTTTAAAATTCAGCAACAAAAGTAAACTTAGTCTTATTGCTGTCTATTCTAAACTTGTTGTTCAATGTTTTGCTTGCCATTAACATTTTTATATTCAGCCAATTGCAATGCTATTTAGTTCCCCATTAAAAAGTTAAAAGAAAGCAAGCGTACCAACCTAAAAACGCAAATGCTGTGAGCAGAGGCACCGCGAGTTGGACCAATCAGCGCTCGGCGATAGCCCGGAAAGAAACGCATTCGGTTAATGGCTGGCCTGACTGTATTCGGCAGGCTTCGGGACACACGGACATTAGTGGGACCAGTAGTGGGACGAACAATACGGCCATTGGCGTTTAGTTATATGTAATATGTATAAAAAGAACAAATCTATCGAAATTTTAAACTTTAGATATTTTTTCAGATCACATTTACCTATATGAACGTCAAAGTATGTTCGTGTGGGATGTTTACACTGGTTTCACGCCTAAACCACTGAACGGATTCGGGTAATGGAGATCATTTGTTTGTCTGATTTTTATTTCTATCCATTCTACAGCAAGTTATAAGTCCACAATGCCTCATACAGACAGAATACTGTAAAGTACGCCCATTGTAAAATTATTACTTCTAATTCAATTAGTTTTGTGTGCGCTTTTAAGTGCGCTAACATTGTAAAATACATCAAAATCGGCGTTACATCAATTTTTAGGAGCATCTCACTAGATCACAGATTATACCACTAGCTCCCCTAAACGTGTTTATCTATTCTTTTCTGTCATAAATGTAGTTTTCTAAATGGGCAAGGTTCCATTGAATTTCCGCAATATGGCGAGATTTTTTAATAACATTTAAGATAAAGCACCTAAAGTGACTACGCAATGGACAAGAAATTGTGTATTTGTGACCCGTAGATTTGGATCCAAGTTTGCGGAGCGTTTCCACAGAGCAATAAAATCGCTCGTTCAATCGGAACCACAGTGTTATGTCTGGTATTGTCGTACATCCGCGCCGTAATATAATTGTTCTTGTGCGCAATAATCATAAAGTACAAAAAACAATGACCAATAACGCCAATCGCCGCATTGTTCCACCTTAGGAACACAAACAGTTCGTGATGGATGATGTAGGTACAGGGCTGATTTGACGCCAGTGTGCTACTTAGAAACGGCGGGTTTGAAGCGATCTCTCCCTTTTGTATTGTACTAACTTCGAGGTTTTTGAAATTTGAATAGAAATCAATAAAATATGCTCTAGTGCATAATAATAATACAAACAAAAATTAAATAGACCGTACAGAACAGATAAGCGGCCTTTTTTGTAATGTAAAAATTTGGTCCAAAAATAAAGCTAAATAAATAAAGCTAAAATTGCTTTTTATAAAGATAATTTTATTGATAATAATTAATTAATGATATTTATAAATTATTTTCTATAAATTTATCCTTAACATTAAATCCTGTACATTTTCGTATTGTAGCTCTATATAAAAATAAAATAAAATAAAATGCAAAATTTTGGTCTGATTTAAAAAATTACAGTTTGTAAACGCAGTAATGCACCCAAAACCTGGCAATGTTTAAGTATAATGGGTGGATCACACGTAGCGAGTACAGTGGCGAGAGAGTGCACTCGGCCGAGTGGTTGTTACGTATGAACACTTTGGCGAGTACTCGGCCGAGCCAAAACGGCGAGACAGCGACTAGAATCATGATTTGTTTGCTCGGCCGAGTGCCCACACCCCCGCTTCATTCTTCAGCCCCCGCAGCCACTCGCTATCCCGCTCGGCACGTGTGGACAGGCACTCGGTTGGCCACTCGCCACTCGTTCGATTTGTACCGAGCAGCGTGTGTTTATTTATTTTTGTTATTTTATTTTTTTTCAATAACAATGGTTAGTAGTATGTGGAATAATGTGAAATGGACATTAGAAATGACAATTAAATTCATACAGTGTTAAAAAATACACGAATATTTATGGAATTTTTGTCACCTGAATATAAAAACAAAGTCAAGTGTAATGCAGCCCTAATTGCAATAAGGAATGAAAATAAAATAAAAATCAGTTTTTCTGCGATCCATTGTACACGACAATCAACCGCATCAAATTGAACTGTCTCGCCAGTTTTGTAAATACGTGTGAACAGCGACTCGGTTGGGCGACTCTCTCGGCCCAGTGACCATTTGCTGTCTCGCCACTCTACTCGTTACGTGTGATCAACCCATAACACGTGGGCCAAATGACTCCCCGCGGTAAGTACTCTTTACGCGCCCGCAAGAATATTATTAGTAGCGTAAGCAAACAATTTCAGCTGAAAATAGATGAAATGCGCCGTTTTAGTAGGTACAGTACAACACATGCGGCTGGCTAGATAGAAACATTACGAGTTTCACCCCTACTACTACGAGATAAAAGCACTCTCATGGACAAAGTATCCAGCCGCACATACGTATTGTACTTAGTACTCGCAACCATGAAGAATGTTTGTATGTTCCTCGGTTTTATATTCGTATTTCTAAAGCACTGAATTGAGATTACAAGCTCATGATAATTTAAGATGGGAGTTATATTTATCGAGGTAATGAGAATGGCAAAATTACTAAAAAGAAGCAAAACGCCGGTGGTTCTCAAGTTGGTGTCATGTTATTGTTTTTGATGTGAAAACCGTGGCGAGCGGGTATCATCGGTCGCAACACTATATTTCCTAAAGAAAACTATTCTCTGAGTACCACTAATAAAGTGTATATTCGTATGATAATCTTGTACTATACTATAGGTACCATCTAGCTAGCAGATAACTGTACAACCACTTGAAGCAATCACAAACTAACTTTCGATGTTTCACATCACATCAGCCAGGGCGTCCTGTTTTGCTTACCATTTTTTTTAAATGGTAATTTTTTTTCTACTGAATCGCCTATTTTGATCAAAGGAGAACTTTATGTAAAGATTTATGCCCCATCTGCATTTGAACTGTATTTAGGCTGTAAAATATTCATTTTAACATTTAGTGCAGGTCTAAAGAGGTTTATGATTATAATAACTTGTCGAAACATTTATTAATAAATAACTGTCGCAATCAAAGACATAATAATAAAGAATAATGGCTTCGCTTCTTTATTTACAGGCCTTTTTGTCGACTTACTGGATAGGACAGTTGCTTTCCTTACAAGAGATGTCAGTTCGACATCATCATTTCGGCCGAAAGACTGAAGGTGCTGAAAGTCTCTCTGTGGACCTTGCAAATAACTCTACAACGATCGGTCTTGCGCTGCCTGCTCCCAGCGGCAGCGGCTAACATTTAACCGACGCTATTTTCTACTAACCAATGAAAATATTCATAAGTTGTTTGTCAAGTTAATCAAAGCGCACTAGCCCAACTGACTTGAGGTACGTTCACCCTAATTTAGGGTAGATTCGGTAGACTGATTCTCCCTTATTAGGTACTCGTAGCTTAGTTTGAGATTGTTATTGTGTCTTTAATTCGCAAAAAGAGTGAAATTATTAATAATAATTTATTTTACTCTACATGACAACAACTTGAGCACCTCTGGCGATAGTGTTAAAAATGCGTTGGCGATACAATACCTGTCCTTTCTAAATACACACCTCTCTGTGCGCATTCCTTCTTTAGGTTTAACCTTAAGGGTGTGCCTTTGAGCTGGATTCCCCGGCCGTTTTTTAGCTCTAGGCCTATTTCTAACGTCGCAACGCCACTGTTGTTGCCGGCGCAAGGTAAGAATATACTAAACTCTGCGAACGGTTGATCATTAAATATCTTACCACTTAGAAGACATTTAGAAGCATGACAGCTGTGATTTGTAGGAAAATTTGCAATAACCAGAATATTGAGAGATTTTAATTTTCAGTACGATAAAAAGTAGACAGAAAGTAACAGAATTTATTGGCTGTTGTTTAATTTCTTCCATTTGTGATGTTCCTCAGGTACAATTTTAAACAAATTATTTTTGTTTCTTAAAGCTTAATTCCAATACCTGATCGTAGTTCTTACTTTTTGGACAAATAATGACAAATTTTATTTTTCTGGACAATGAATACAAGTTACCTTTAGATGCTTTCGGCACTCTTCCTTGCCTTTTAATGGACAACACTGGTGGTTGCAACACCTTTGGGTCCGATGACGTCAAAGTGTCAAAGTTATAATAGTATCTCTTCTTAGATTTCCATGTAAAATTGACATAGCCCACTTCAGATGGGATTATCGGCAGATTGGTGGAAAACTTCGGGTCTAATATGTAAGGTGATATGTGCCCGTTTAGTATGGCGAATACTTCCATTGAAATACCTGTAAAGTAAATAAAAAGTAATTCTGTCGTGTGTCTGCCTTCTATGCATGGTCGCGGGTTCGAATCCCGCCCAGGGCAAACAAACGTGCACTTGCTTGTGTTTGCCTTGTGTCTGAATGTTGTATATTTATATAAGTATGTATTTATCTATATTAGTATATTAGCAGTCTGCCACTCGTAGTTATTATTAGTTATTAAAACGCTTACCACTAAACATCCGAACTTGTCGCTCGTCGATCCACAGCGATATATCGGAGGTGCGGTCGATATAGTCGCGGCGGCCCGCGCATGCGTTTAGCGTCAGAGACAACGCCAAAGCCACTCCGGCGCAGAGCCGCGCGCCCAGCGATGCCGTCTGCCACATCCTGAAACATTACAATATAAAATACAATTTTTATTTATTTTTATTAATCTAATACTAAATGTTCACCGTCAGACCTGGTGCAAAAGATCCCAGCACGCTCGCCGCATTATACGTACTATTTGGTATTCTGTGATATTTCCGTGCTGGTTCGCAACAGATAAAATCTTTGCACCAAGAATGACTTTGCGCAGGAGTCATTGCCAAGTTAGTATATTCTATACAAAACAATATTATACTTTATTGGCAACTTCATCCTTCACTACTTTTTTATACTTTACACTACTAGACCAAAGGTTCTCCTAAAGAGCGGTGACTTTTCCAGCAGCTTCTATTTGCGCCGCCGCCGCCGCCCTAAAGGCGCATTTGGAAAATGCGTATTTGTAGAAGCGTATTTGGAAAATGCTTTATAGCAAGTTCGCCTTGCCCATTCCGTGCATTAATATTTTTTATTTATTTATTCATTAATTTTGTTGTCGTCACTCAAGCGAGAATCTTTCAGCCTTTTCGGTTTTGTGACAAATATTTTTATTTTATTTTCATAGTGAGACTTACTTACGGACAAATTATAACAATGATGCGTCTTGCCAATCATTTTGTACAGAACTAATTAAAATTGAGAGTTCGACGAGAAAGAGAGAGATCCAGCGCAAGAAAGAAATCCACTTCAATGTAACAAAAGTTAACAAAGGCTGAGGCCAGACGAGCGTATTTTGAGTCGCGGTTTTTCGGTCGCGCAATTTCTGTCAGGTTCGGTTTCTTTCATACAAAACTCTTGTTTCGTTTACACGGCGACACAAAATGAGTTCCGTATTTCGTATGAAACCGAAAGCGCGCGACTCCCAACTCAAAAATTACGCTCGTCAGGTATCAACGCTAAGTGAACACTGCTGGCACTACTGCTGACCAATCCTTATACGAATTTTACAATATAGGACACGGAATGCAACTTGCCTAGTTTGGTCTACATTTAAATACCAGAAACCACTATAACTCTTATTATCAATTTAAACTGTCACCACTAAATCTAATTTGAACGCTCAACACGCTCACAAATCACCACTGATATCCACGCCCCGAATGCCCCGAGCGTCCCACAAACTGGAACAAATTAAAAATGGCATCAACTAAATCAAATACAAAAAAAATATCCCATCTTCAAAAATTTTATTTTAAGTATTACAGACCAGACATAAATTATATACTTCCCGTTTGGAATAAAGTACCTATCTTTCTTTGAGTTGTAAAAAAGAGTTTACAAAGTACTCAATGCTGCCATCTAAGTATCTCAACTAAAATATTTTTACGTAATCCGTTTAAACTTTCATTTCATTATAAATTAGTAGTAGGGTAGGGTAGTGCAATTACAAAAAAATATCCGGTCCGGTGTTGATACGTCGATTTTGGGACACAAGTATATGTCAATTAAAAAATTTTGCATTCTCAAATTAAAATGTTTGCATTAATTTTCATCATTTCAAAAGTGCTTTTCAATAGAACCTATTAAAAACCCTAAAATCCCCAACCATAATATCCGTGTAACTGGCGTATAATTTGTTTGTGGACGTAGCTATAGTCGGCTGTCACAAAAAAGTGGAAAAAATAAAATTATCACAGTGAACATAATTGATTGGGCCCGTTTGGGACGTGCTCCCACAAAGGGAGCCCCGTGAAAAGAGGCCGGTGCACGTATAACACGGACAAGACAAGCATGGATATATTTTGATGCCGGCAAGAGTTCTGTACATTTTTTTTTCATTTCTTTGCTTGCTTGCTTTTCGAGGTTAACCTACCTCACAAACCCTGGTGTCAGAATTACCGAGCCGCCTAAAGGGGTCCACACACAGCAGCTATAATGTACATCTTTACATTATAGCACGATACATCTCATTACATCTTTCCATGGATTTCTATGGAAAGATGTAATGAGATGTATCGTGCTATAATGTAAAGATGTACATTATAGCTGCTGTGTGTGGACCCCTTAAGGGTTGAACTACATCTGGCAGCACGGAATCGCCTTTTTCCGTCGCCCTTTCTCTTTCTGTCGCTTAGAACTGCCATTTGCTAGACCGAGACAGAAAGCATAATGCGATAGCACGCGGCGGAATCCTCGAGGCGATCGCATTATGCTGGTCCAACCCAGGCTTCTGATATGACTCATGTAACTATATCCGTAAATCATAGCCGGGACCGACGGCTTACGTGACTTCCGAAGCACGGAATCATCTTTCTTTTCGGACATTCAGGTGATTCAGCCTGCAATATCCCAACTGGAGAAAGTCTCACAGGTGAGTTAGAGACGTAATATGCAAAGGACATGGATTTTTTTGGTCTTTTATTCACAGAAAAATCTAACCACTATATAGAAAAAATATATAGATTCTAGACATAAAACTGAGTCCACATGTCCAGTTGTGGAATTTAAGTGCCCCCCATTTAGGAGATATTAATTTTTTTCAATGTGAAAAAGTTGTCCACTCAGCAAGTCTATAAAACGCACCTGCCACTACCTATCTCTTTCTAACACCTAGCTAAGGCTACTCTTGTCTTCTCTTTCTTACAAAATAGTTACTAAACCGCGAAAACGATTTATTCTGTATTCAAAACTTCAAAAATGAGCATAGCATGTGCTGTAAATGTCTCGCATAATGTCACTGAAAATCGTTTTCGCGGTTTAGTTAACTATTTTAATAACCTTGTAAGAAAGAGAAGACAAGAGTAGCCTTAGCTAGGTGTTAGAAAGAGATAGGTAGTGGCAGGTGCGTTTTATAGACTTGCTGAGTGTACAACTTTTTCACATTGAAAAAAATTAATATCTCCTAAATGGGGGGCACTTAAATTCCACAACTAGACATGTGGACTCAGTTTTATGTCTAGAATCTATATATTTTTTCTATATAGTGGTTAGATTTTTCTGTGAATAAAAGACCGGGCCCCATACGATTTTTTTCCTGTCCTTTAAACCATGAGAAAAAATAATAACTAGAAAAATCTAGAACTTAAAAAAAAAATTTTTTTCTTGCCACCTGCCAATAACAGTCCCAGTAATGGTCAGACAGATAGACAAAGGCAAAGTTAGTTACTTATCGTTAGTAAGCTTATTTTTGTTGCAGGTAAAGTAGAAAACTAAAACCAACACGACAGGCTCGAGAAGCTGTCAAACGCGACATATTGACAGAAGTACTCTATGTCGCGTTTGACAGCTTCTCGAGCCTGTCGCTTCTTACGTAGTAAGCCTACTAAAATGTATGGATAGATATAGATAGATAGATAGATAGGGGATTGAGTCCCCGTTTACTGAATTCTAAGTCCGACAACTTCATTAAGTATCCGCTGTCAAAAAGTAATGTCTACTACTTTTTTCTCGCTCCCGATGTCAAATTATAGCTACAAAAGGTGTTAACAAAAAAGATGCACCTATCTATGAGAAGGAAGGTGTACTTAACATTTTTATCTATGGGGTTTACAAATCCTTTTTTATAGTTTTCAACCTACTGAAATAGTCAAATACACAGCTTAACAAAAACTGAGAAAATATGCTTTCAATGAATCTCATTAAGTTTTTCAAAGAAAATTTTACGACTTTTCCTTATAAACTGTCCGATTAATTTTTTTTAGATAGATATATGTTTGTGTCGAAAAGGTACGACGAATCAAGCTTCACTGGACTTGCGGGGAGCGGAAGGCTCTATCCCAAAGTAGTCATGTAGTACTAACGCGCCTATAGAGGCGGGAAGAAATTATTTTATGTATGAGTTTCGATATTTTTTTATTAAAAGTTTCTTAGAGAGTGTTGCTCAATACAGTTGACTGAGCATGCCCATTCAGTGTTTACTAAGTCGCAAGTTACACTTTGTATATCCCCCCACCTCCTCCGGGAGGATTCGTCAGAACTAATATTTAGTCAATGAAATGAGAGAAGCCAAGCGATAAATTATAAAATATTGAATTGAACTGAACACTAGTATAATTAATTTAATTAGTGTGATGATTACAAAGTAAAGATAAAGACATTGCCAATTACATACCTATTTACAAAAATAGTTACAAAGTAAATACAAAAATTTACTCAGATTTGCAGCGCAAATAACATTATACAGCGGATCCTGCACTGTAATGCAATGCAATTAATTATGTATAAATATTAAATATAATTTACCTACTCAAAACGAAATTAATTATATATAAATATAAAATAATCGTTACATGAATTTATCAAATCGTTATCTTTACATAAAAAAGCTAAATGCCTACATGTGGCGTCTAAATATTCTATCTGTCTGGGAATAATACGATAAGATATTTAATATCTTAACTATTTAAATCTAAAAGTAAATTGCAAGTAAGTCTGTTCGTTACGCTTTCAGAATGCATTCTAATCAAAATTGGCAGAGATAGCGTATGTAAAGTAAATTTTCCTGCTATATAAACTAGCCTTTATAGGACTTTGGTTGCTTGTATGTAATACGGTATACATAGTAATACGAAATGTAATCTATACGCTATGTACGAAACTAATAAACATCGGTTTAAAAGTTGGGCTGTAGCAGCGCCTAAGAGAAAAAAGGATAACTAGGTATTTATCTTTGAAAATATAGGTTCTTAATGTTCTTATGTATTTTTTGTTACTTAATAAAAACCATCAATTTTAAAAACTATAACATAAAAGACAAAGACTAACACTAGTTAAATTTCATACGATAACCGATAAGATAAACCCAAATCATAGAAGGTGTGGCAAAGCTGATAAATAAGTTTAATGTTTTGATTTTTACAGGTAGGATATTTGTTTTGTTATATAACATTTCTATAATCTAATAAAATCTATTCCTAATAATTCCGCGTGTTAATTAACGGTATTTATTAGGGAGTGCAATTTTGCAGCAAAACCATCAATCTCGGTATTTGCAAGATTCTAAAGGTCTAATCTCGCAAGATCTCGGTATTACGAGATCTCGGAATACCGAGATTGCACACCCTAGTATTTACTATTATAATTTTTGTGTTAAAATCTTATTTGTGTCTATTTATACATATTATTGTTTTAAATGTATCTAACGTAAGCTTTATATTTTTGCGTCTATGAATGAGCTGACAATCTATCTCCTGTATTTGTAAAATTTATATTTTGTTTGACACGTGGTCTTTTGTACGTGATATAGATATAAAATGTCTGCAAATTTCAAATGCAAAGCGGGCACAGTCAGACAGCATCCTGCGAGCTCTGATAGCATGAGCGAATGACCCAACGAATCGCTGAGTTTTGCTTAAACTGTACTTACTCCTCACTTTTTTTATTTTACCAGTATTTTATCAATCACTTTCACGGCATTCTCTGTGACAGAACACGAGCCTCGTCCCAAAAACTACATCGAAAATAATCTGCTTGTTTCGTGCGGTTAACGGGATTACCATAAATAAATAATCCTGAGGAAGGTAGGACTGACTGATTTTTGACTGTGGAAAAATACCTCGTTCTCACGGGAAAATGTAATAGCCAAAGCGAGTAAAAAGCTAGTGTATAAATAAGTAGAACATAAAAGCGAAGGTGCAAAATGTGTAGCACCCCTGGCGTGCACTTGTTAGCCTAACCAGCAGCGCCCGGTCGGCCCATGCGCCCGCGCAGCTCGGGTTAGGGTTGCCAACAAGATCCAAATGCATCTTATAAGAGCTATGAAGTTTAACAACATTACATTTTGTATTTGCAATACGACGCGCGTATCACGTATACCTACTGGAGTAATATTTTTTTACAAGATTGCTGACTTTTTTGAACCATACGTGTTCATAATTTATTTTTATATCGCACTTATAACATTGTTGTAACAGTGTTCGGACATTTCGCGAAATTGTAGGGGTGGTTTTTAAGTTCGTTTGATAAATCATTTTAGGTATCTAGCGTATATATACGCATTATTACGCATCGTATTTTGATCTGCACTTGATTTTACAAATGTGGCGTAGGTACGTCATTCGATAGATTATTATAATTCTGATCAACAGATTGATACAAAACTTGTTTCTCGAATTTGAAATTACAAAAATAAGTCCACCTGCGGCTGCGCAAGAAACTGGTACCGAATATTGTTGGATTCTTGAACACAATAAACTAAACAAGAAATATACCTCCCTTCGACACCATTACTACTAATTAATGTTTAGTCAAAACAACAAAAAACTTGTTAACGTGTTTAGAACAACGTAACGTCTCTGGAATTAAAGAGTAATTATGTCCACTAGTCTAAAAATCCCTGTAAGAAAAATCAAATGTCTAGGTTAAAAATAAAATAAAATCCCGTTGGCCAGCCCTACGCGGGAACAGGTAACAGGGTAAAAAGTAAAAAACTCGCTGCCGTCCGCTGCTGCGCTCCCGAGTCCTGGCAAAGGCTGCATACACACTACTCACTTGCACACTAAACTCGCCTTTACGAGGCCACGAACAAGTCGTAAAAGCTGCCGGACTGTTAAATTATTTTGTTGACATCTTTATCAGACTCATCCCTAACAAGGCCTATTAAGCCGTTCTGTAATGTAATCCTAGCTGAAGACGCAATAAGTAAAGATGCGTGGTAAATAAACGTAGGAGCTTATAAGAAATACATAATTCCTGCGAAATGAAAATTAATTACATTGTCTTGCTTTATTGTACTTAATAAATAACTAACACTATAAATGTTATAAAATATTTAAACGAAATCTTGGCAGACTTAGCTTGTTTGGTAATTGTCTTCGCGCTTTGAAAGTGCAAAATAATGGCTGATCTATTTACACAAAACATAACTCAGTACTTATTTAGATAGCCCTCACACAAGTAATTATTTTCAAAGGGTTTAAATACTTATTCGAATTAAAGTCTATTTAATTCTATGCAAAGTTTCGTTTTATACATGAAATTACAGGTGTATTTAGCGAAGTTTTATTTGCTATCTTTGTCGAGTATTCCAGAAGACAATGGCTTACACTACAAGCCCGGTCTAGACTCGGCCTTAAGGCGGCACCTGGAAAATTTTAGTGTTCTTTGACTCGTCAGTACTCGTAATCTATAAGAGTAAGTTAGTTAATTTTTAGATATACATTATTTGATCATATTATCTCAAGACTCTATTCACTGAAAACACGTTTACTGAAAATTTTATCGATAGAACATTAAGCCAAAGTTGCACCTTCTATTATCTTTTTTCGCTTTGTATAGGTAAACGGCAATGAATTGGATGCTGAAACGTGGTCATAAGTATGGGTTTCAACTTTATTAATGTCTCATATCGAAACATTTTTATTATGTGCATTACTTTTTGTATAAATGGACACCAAAGAATTTGGCACTTACGCTGTTTAGTTCTAGCGCGCAACAGCATACCTTTCTCTGTTATACACGTACGGCACTGCTTAGCGTCATCACTTTCCCGCACTGCGATCAGTCGTCCGCTTACCTTTGCCGACGACGGACCTGCGCTAGGCGATCGCAAATTGCACCGGCGAAATCGAAAATAATTTATTACTAAGATGGGAAACAAACGCCGTCCAAAAAATAAAAAAAAGGCAGATTTGGCAAGAAAACGGAGACTTATGCTTGAAATAAGAAAAAAAACTAAGTACATGCTTTTTTTAAATTAACATGGTCATCTGCATAATATTGCACCACTGAAGGGTTAACTTTCTCTATATAGACCTTGAACTTTCCTGAGACATGCGCAAAACAGTACGTTATAATGCCATATCACATTACTCATTACTTTCGAAAAGGTGATATCACCCCGTACCATTACACATCACCCAAAACATTACCCGAAATGTTCTATGAAAATCACTTTGTTTATAAGGCAGAGTATTACGATGTGCGTGTTCAGTTTCAATGGCTAGACGGCTCTTGACTGTAGGTAATGAGTCTCGAACCCGCACTTACCTACGAACCACTATGCCACTGACGACGCTCCATCTAATCGATACGTTTGAATAATGTAATTGCGTGAAATAAAATAAACTACAACGAAATAATATACAATACAATACGTAAAGACACGCTCTTTTCCCTAACGGGGTGAGCAGAGTTTTAGTAATCATAGGGAGCCCTAACTAATATAAAATTCTCGTGTCACAGTGTTCGATTCCATACTCCTCCGAAACGGCTGGACCGATTCTCATGAAATTTTGTGAGCGTATTCAGTAGGTCTGAGAATCGGCCAACATCTACTTTTCATACAAGTCGAAGTCAAAGTCGAAGTCGTCGAAGTCGAAGTCGAAGTCGAAGTCGAAGTCGAAGTCGAAGTCGAAGTCGAAGTCGAAGTCGAAGTCGAAGTCGAAGTCGAAGTCGAAGTCGAAGTCGAAGTCGAAGTCGAAGTCGAAGTCGAAGTCGAAGTCGAAGTCGAAGTCCGAAGTCCGAAGTCCGAAGTCCGAAGTCCGAAGTCCGAAGTCCAAAGTCCAAAGTCCAAAGTCCAAAGTCCAAAGTCCAAAGTCCAAAGTCCAAAGTCCAAAGTCCAAAGTCCAAAGTCCAAAGTCCAAAGTCCAAAGTCCAAAGTCCAAAGCCCAAAGCCCAAAGCCCAAAGCCCAAAGTCCAAAGTCCAAAGCCCAAAGCCCAAAGTCCAAAGTCCAAAGTCCAAAGTCCAAAGTCCAAAGACAAAGTCAAAGTCAAAGTCAAAGTCAAAGTCAAAGTCAAAGTCAAAGTCAGTGTCAGTGTCAGTGTCAGTGTCAGTGTCAGTGTCAGTGTCAGTGTCAGTGTCAGTGTCAGTGTCAGTGTCAGTGTCAGTGTCAGTGTCAGTGTCAGTGTCAGTGTCAGTGTCAGTGTCAGTGTCAGTGTCAGTGTCAGTGTCAATGTCAATGTCAATGTCAATGTCAAAGTCAAAGTCAAAGTCAAAGTCAAAGTCAAAGTCAATGTCGAAAGTCGAAAGTCGAAAGTCAAAGTCAAAGTCACAACAACAACAACAAAAATAAACTCAATAGAAATAAACTCAAAATAAAAAGATATACAATCAAATAAAATCTATATTATAATAAAACTGTAGAGGTCAAATGTTTGTACATAGAAAAAATAATTTTGATTCGTATAAGGGTAAATGGAAAGGAATAAACAAATATAGCAGTTTATCGTACTATCTCTTTATTAGGATACACAGTATACAGTATTTACTAAGACAAATACTACAATTATAGTATAAATTCTAGCTCTGCTCTGTTCCAACAAAGCGTGGCTAAGTTAAGCGCGCGGTATTTTAAACTGACGGACCCGGCGGCTCCCCGAGCCCCGCGGGGGGTGCGCCCCGCGTCGCACGTCTAGACCACGCCTCCAATGCGCTTTTATTTTTTCGAGGTGCGGCCTTAAGCTGGTCTTGCCAAAATTAGCAAAACCATATCCGATTCGGATCAATTAAAACAGAACCGGTACGGCGATTGCATTCTTCGCGCTAAAACTCGTTTCGCGTCAAATCGGAGTCCGAGCCATTATCCGTTAATGAAAAGCAGACTTTAACAAGCCCCTGCACTGAGCTCCTCCATACACACACTATTAATAACTCCCCGAGATCTGTTTACCTTCCCAGATAGCAATGTTTACCTTTTTTATGCTTTAATCTTCGAAAAACTTTCTAATAAAAAACTCTGGCTACAAAACTCCGTTAACAATCACACTTTAACACTTATCTGTCTACATTCTGATAATATCAATTCCATAAGATACCTAGTTAAAACTGTATGCAATTGATAACTCTATCAGTGTTAATCAATTTCTAATGTTTCAAACAATTAAGTTTTAAGTGGGATCAACGGTCTGGATGACCCTTGCCGATCCCGAAGACCAACCTTATGTGTTGCAAGTGTATCCTTGGGCACCTGGATGTCAGGAAGTAACAAAGGCACTGTGTTGGACCATTATAACACCACACCTACGACCGTGTGCACCCAACGTTCAGATCGCAACGAACGTGTCGCCCCGACAACGACCGAACACAGACTGCCTATATTTTGCTCCTTTACTGTACACAACATTATTTTACAGCTCCATAAATCTAAATCAAGGGAATTGAAACGCTATAAGTCAAAGAATTAGGGCTGCCCGATTGTAATCTAACCGTGTTCGGACGAGCGCGATTGAATGAAAAAAGTCTGGATTTTGTGTTTAAAGTTATCGCGAACTTTGTCTGATTCAACAGACGAATCAGAAAGTTTTATTTTGAGATTTGCGGTTTCCAGTGCATAGCGTTGGTCTGTCAATAGATCATTGTCTGTGAGTGATCTTTTTAATCCTCTTTTTCTTCTGGTTTAAGGACCCTTTTAAGAATCCTATATTTAGGTAGGTATACCCGTTGACAATAGTCAAAGTTATGACTCTATTTTAGCAAAGTCTATACCTACATATGCCTGATTGATTAGTTACACAACCAACCAGATTAGTTAAATAGTTTGATTTTACTATCCAACTTACCCACTAATCCTTTTCCTTATTTCTAAAGTTGAAGGTTCAAGTTAAGCTACGCTAAACGATAAACTGGTAACTTCTGATATCATTAAACCTATAATGAAGAAATTACGAGTTCCTTACTCACGACACGACACGAGTTATAGGCACTTATAGGATTAGGTATAGGTTTCAGTTTTTCTTTTGCTTTTACTACTTATATGAGCAGTTGCTTAGCAGTTGGCCTAATTTGTGGCTTATGGATATTTCGGAGCGTAGACCATTTTCCGCGTCAGAAAAATCATTCAGCGGGGCCCTATTCTAAGCGCGGCATTTATTTACCACAAGATACACAGAAATAATAAGATAACCTGTAACAATAAAAAAAAATGAAACGTAGTTCGGAAGCCCTTCGGTTCTGCCCTTATTGTGACCGCCGCATCTGAATGGAGACCATTATGAGTTTAATATACCTGCAGCTAACGCCATTGTTTAGTCTAACTTGCAAATCTTTTGAAGAGCCTCAACTTACGCCGCCTTTGTGAGCCTGGAGACGGTTTCCATTTATAGGTTGAGTAAAATTTTATGTTTATTACCCTGTTTGTTGGTCTCTACCTTATAATTTTTATCATAATATTAACTACGTAATGGTCATCTGTCGGATCTGTCACCATTGTACATTTTTGTAGATTCGTGACAATAACTCATAATAAATCATATTATAATAATAATATTAGATGGTGTCACTGTTGCAAAGCATTGTTGTTTAGTTTCCTTTTGTTAATCGAAATTAATACGGTTTTGAATAATTTTACAATGCTGTCACTTAATAATTATACAACTAATCAGTTTGAATGAAAATTAAAACTTAATTTTGAGATTTCGGCAAACTTCCAAAACAAATGTCATGTAGTTTTATGTTTTTGCTGCTTTACTTTATTAAAAAGTTTTATTATTATATCGTAAACCTCTCCCATAAAATTAATATTACAAACGCAATCAATAAGTGATTACTGGTTCGGTAATAAGGAAGATCCATTTGAATTAATTAAAGTGAGACTGTCTCGGGTTAATGTATTTAACCCTACTAATTAATCTGGACGGGCCGGATACATCTTGAGTTTATTTGCAAACGGACAAGTGCACACATATACAGGGTGTTTGAAAAAAAAAATTGACAAAAATAATCCTTCTGAGGTGATTTACTTCCGTACTGGAACGAACGGAAAAAGTTTTCCGCAATTGTTTTAACTTTAACTACTATAATAAATAAAGTTAATGGCTTCTATATTATATCCTACAGAACACCGTCTAGTTCCTCGCTGTTTTAGATTTTTGAAAATTAAATATTGATTATATTTCGAGTTATTATTGTTTAAAGGGTGGGGGCGCCACACTTAGCACCTGTAGGCCCCTTAAAGACGGTATGTGTGCTCTAAATCGAAACAGAACACAATTTATGCATCGGATATTTGCTCTCCAAAATTTTTTTAACCTCGTCCAAAGAAATATCAAGCTAAACTTCTGTTCTGCAATATTTAGAGGATTATTCTAAAAAAATTCTTAAATCTAAAAAAAGTTCACCTAAAATGAAACACCACGATACAATTTCTTAAAATTTATTTTCTATGCAACATAAAAAAATATTCATCATAGTTACACAATAAATTACAGTTACTTAATTGCGAACTAAAATGTAAATTATTAATTCGTGAACAGAATATCGCTTCGCACGAGGCAGCTTTAGATAGATTAGATAAATATTACAGTTTAGTTTTGTCATGATTCCAACTTCGGGTATACTTGTAAATGCAAACTACTCTAAACAACATACTCGTACCAATACAATATTATTAAGTCGTGTGAATGCTTTGTTTTTGTGAAATGAAAATATCATTTTATTTTGCTTCGCTGTCTCACACGTGCTTGAAAAAAAAAGCAGTAAAGACGAAACACCATTTTGAGTAAATTATTTAATGTGTAAACACACCTTCAAAAGATGGTATTGCACTTGCGGCCACAAAAACAAAGCATTAACACTACAAAATGTTCATTACACATGATAACACTGTCTTATCGTACCATACAACAATAACTACCAGGGGCCTGTTTAATAAACGTGACAGGTGACAGGTGACAGGCGACAAGTGACAATCCGACATTTTGACAATTTCTTGTTTAATAAAGATTATCCCTGACAAATTTGTCACGGTGGAAAAACTACAAATATGTCGACTTGTCGCGACATTTTGACATATTTCTGTTTAATAAACAATTTCTCTTGACAGGCGACAGGTGACAATTTGTCCGGAAAAACTTGTCAAATTTGTTTTATTAAACACTAAATTGTCATGACAGGTGGACATATTTGTCAAATTGTCTGAGATTTTCGACAGGCAACCGCACCCAATGTCAAAGCAATTCGGCAGTTAATTAATACGAGTAATCACGTGTAAAAATGGTTTTAATGTCGTCAACGGATAGCAGTGATAGTAGCAGTGAAGATAAATATTCTCTATTTTCAAACGTCTCTATTTTCATAAATAAGACCTAAAATTGTTAATTTGACATCCATTACAAATAGAAAACATAAACAAAAGTAAAGAAATTGATTACCAAAGTGAAATTATAATATTTTTTAAATATTACCCTCATATATTCTCCCCTAAGCATTCTCCGATATTATGTTGTGACAAATATGTCAGAAAAAGTGACAAATTTGTCAAAGACTATGACAATTAAGTCATAGAATGTTTCCTTAGACTCGACAGGTAAAAATTGACAATTTTTGCCTTTATTAAACGGATCTTTATCCTGACAATTATGTCAATATTTACCTGTCGCATTTGGACATAATTGTCATGTTTATTAAACGGCACTTGGTGCGACAATTCGACTTATTTGTCAAAAAGTGACAAAATTGTCGGATTGTCACGTTTATTAAATAGGCCCCAGATTGATCTGTTTTGAATACATATTATGATGAATACTATTGTAACAAACACGGTTTACTATGTTAATAGAATTATTAATTTTACACATCAAATTTGTCCACTCTCTTCATATTAATATAATAACACCAGAGCTTTAAATCATTCGGGTACACTAGCGACCAAACACTGTCTTGGATATTACAATATTTCCAATTATTATTAATTTGTAAAAAAATCTAGCTGAGCATATTAAAATGCTTGTATTTAAAACTAATTTAGATAGGTACTATTTTTACAATCCATATAATGAAATTTGTGACATGATGGATTGCAAATAAATGCAAACTTGTGCTAGTGGTATGTACTGACATTCGATTCATAAATCGCTCCGAAAACGAATTACATAGTCTACAATTACATAAGGCAAGTGTATTTTAGAAAAATCTACAAGACAATTACTTTTGTAAAATGTTAAATGAACACATGGGAGGATTGTGAGGTTTTTTGGAGGAAAGGCAGTGACAACAATCATCTTGCAGAAATATCTTCAACAATTTCTCAAGTGAAGGCAAATCGAACCGTAACAAATTTTCAAGAGCTTTCTTACATTACGTTCAACATTTGCTGTATAAAAAGCGACGAAACAGGCGCAATCGAACAAGGCTTCCCTACTATTAATTAATATACATATAATATTAAATTCTTACTAGACAATAGACATGATAAAGACTCCTTAACAAATAACTCAAAGGGGTTATATAACAGTGCATTCAAATATAAATATAATGCAATGTAATAAGGTACGAATGGTTACAGTGTAAGCTCAAAATCAGAACGATCAAGATTCTTGCATTATCAAGTTGCAATTAAAACTATACATACTAAATACAGATACATGGGTATTTTAATGTTATGACATGAATAAAATAAAGACAATTAATTGCTCTGTGACTTCTCGCCGCCACAGTCTAGTTTTAGAAACGTTCAGATTACATCCGACTGTCGCTGGCGAGGTGCGATAAATAAAAAGATATTTGAAAACTCAACATTATTGGTTATACCGCGTGGAATGTATTATTAGGACCCGACACCTTTCAGGCGAAGAAAAAAATAAATATACACAAATATGTTGAAGAATAAGTAAGGTACACTGCGAAGGTAGCGTCGCGATAGAAGTTGGCCCCGCTTTTGATATTGCCAAGTGTTCTGCCGAGACTGGCCAGCAGTGTACTGTTCAATATGAACACGCAATGCAAAGAATATAAAATCGTTACAGTACAGATGCGACAAGCGAACGCGTTAGCTGCCTAACATTAGTTAACACGAGACCCTAGCCTTATAATCTAAACACGAGATACAATTCAGGCACAGGGTGAAGACGGTTGCCAGTTTGTCTACTATTGAAAATAGCTCGTACCTAATATAAATATATCGGTATGGCAACACTGGTAAGTCAATGCAGCCGTCTCAACCCCGTCGTAGACCGAACATGGAAACATCAACTTGAATAACTGGGTAATCATGTGGTGCGAACAAACTTCATAATGCCGTAAGAAATAGTAAAATACAAAAAGCCTTATCGAGGACTAACTATGAAAGAGAGACAGTTTCTGACGGATTGCGTCACAACAATTAAAATTGAGATTCTGAAGCTTTAGTGACCGTAACAACTTCGTGGATTTATTTTGGTCACTTCACCATTGTAAATTCTTTAAATTGTCATTTAATTTCTTATTATTCCTAGAAGTTAAATGACAATTGAAAATAGTATTTATAACGATCGTGTAAAATACTAATTGTAAAACGAATAAGACATATTCTACAAGACTTGATGCAATTTGTTAGCTTTGAGATTCGTCAAAATATCATTAATTACTTCTAAAATATCAATAACATTGTCATTATTACGATCTTGACTAAGAAGTTAATCTGGATCAGTTAGAGGTCAAAAAATTGAACACTACTGATGGTGTCAACGCTTACACAATTATGTCATGATTGTCTTTGATAAGATTATGCTAAGAGTGGCTGTATTAACGACATGACCATTAATGAATCGAAAATTGGCAAACGGTCAAATCATGTCAACGTTGACAAAGTCATACTTTATTGAATGTGTGTCAAAGAGGGTATATATCTACTCTGTGCTACACTACATACGATCACAACACCGAATACAGTAACCTTCACACGATACTCCGCAAAGCACCAACACAAGCCGGTGGTCAAACTGCCCGATTTAATACAAAAATATCTCACTTTTATACCCACAAGTATAGAAAATATATAATTTTAGGTGCAATTGATATCTAGATATGACTCGTAAATAAACTGCTCTAACAAGCTTTGGTCATTTGAAATAGATATAAAATCATTTAGTCAGGAAAAATAGTTTTTAGTTAGTGACGCTACGAAACAGTCGTAAGATGATTTGCAAAAATAATTATCTTAATGGTCCATGAGAATTTGTTGATCGTGATTGTATAGATATGATTTTTAAATATAAAAATAATTGCAATAGTTGGTTTTTGATTGACAACCCTACCCTGGATAAGATCTAAAACTTTGCTTTCAGCAAGGTTAGGTTACTTCTAATAAATTGACTATTTGTAATAGTAAATTGACAGACACTGTGACCGTATACAAGATATTGAAATGTAAGTTGTATTGCTGTTCTTTACTAAAGTATATAACTATTTTCATTGTAGACCTAAAGGTAGGTTTGTCATTCAAATTGCAGCTGGTCTGACCACCGGCTAACCGAGCTAATATCTTTTATCCTTATTTTCTGTGACAAAAATAGCTTCTCTTAAATTCAAGTCTTTGCTACCGTATCCTTAATTTACATGTAATTGATATCGGGCATTCGCCGCGCGTCTACAAGCCGAAACCAAGTGTCTGGATAATGACGACTATTTAAAACTTTTTATTTTTACTTCCATTACGTAAAATCAGTCTCATAAAGGAAACAAATCTATTTTACTGATTACTTCAGCGCGAATAGTTAAAATACTTATTTTATATGATTTAAAATAAGTATTGAAAAACTTATGCGCGTTTTTAACGTACCAAAAACCGGACTTGTAGTCATGTCTGTTATAAAAAACTATTGAAATCCATAGCCTTCACTACCGACACTATATTTAGGGCCAAAAACCAAATGAACTAGGCTTCGATTTCAGCTTATTCTAACTTGGCCCTTAGCTAATAAATTTCAACTAAATATCGTTAAAAATATCTGGCAACTACCAAGATGTCGATTTGGTAGATTAGCCTTTGATATTGCATTAAAGTTTCATCAAATGATATTTTTTTATTAATGTGGCAAGAAAAATAATAGGTTTTATTTAATAGTAACGAATTAATCTTCTAGTTATCAACGATATTAAATTAACCTGCTATATTCTTCTTGTCACATTTGCCTAAGACGCATCGGTAAATTAAATTGCCGATGCGTTTTAGGCGGTATTTATCCCTCTTATACTTACCCCCAACAATTTTCGATATTTTTTTGCAACGCACACAAATAACATTTCTCTTTTCGATGATGTGATTCCCCTTCAGTTACGATGAAATCTGGTGGCAGAGTCGCAATTGGTTGAAGGGGGTGGCAGGGTCGCCAATTAAACGTATGTAGGAGGTTGCGCGTTGCCGCCGGCCTGCGGGGCGCGGGGCGAGGGCGGGGACAGCGGCGGGGGGGGCGGGGGCAGCACGCGCGCTCCCGGCACGTACTGCCCGATGAACGAGCCGTCTTCAGTGAAGCGACCTGCAACGTTATGAGTGTTAGGACGAAGCCTGTCTTACGGCCTCCACAAGCGTGCCGTGTTTGCCGAACGAGCAAGACGCAGTTATGCGTTAGAATGAGATACAAATCATCGCGCTCACTCTAGCGCATAACTGCGCCTCGCTCTGTTCGGTATACAAGGCAGACGTGTGTAGCCCGTGTCATACAGCAATTAATCGTAAATAACTAACCAGACCGCACGTTTTTCACTGTCTGTATATAAAAACATTATACAGTAGCAATTTTGTTTGAAAATTGTGTTTGAACAACTTTGTGGTCGTTGAGCCATTCTAGTAAGTTAGTTTATTAGCATACAAATTGTTCGCTTTACAAGGTCTAGTTATTCTGGATTATACTCGTAACATTTTAAAAAGTAAGTACTATTATAAAATGCTTGCGAAACAGAAAATCAAATAAAAAAAATATATAAGAAACATTCAAAAAACAACAAACATAAAAAAATTAAAATCATACCTCGAAAAATAAAACAGAAAACCGATGCTCGGGCACAGGCAGGAATTAGGAAGAAAAAGGACGGAAAAGGGGTCACTAAACCTAAGCTAAATGCGAATCAACGTTCAATATAAATGTGATGTGAATATAAAAAAAAGTTTAAATATGTATATAGGACAAAAAGATCACTCAAATTCACTCATATAAGATATTTTTTACAACCTAGTCTTATCTTTAATGTGTACTTAATATCTATTCTAGCGTAAGTAAAAAAAAAGATGCCGTGGTGCGAGATTGCGAGAAAAATAGACCCCAAACGTTGTAAAAATATTCAAAATCAGATCTATAATAATAAAAAAGAACAAAAACTGTGAAAAAGCCTTCATCCGAACTATTTTTGAAATAGTACGATAAAGGCATAGACGCCCGGGGTCTAAACTAAAACTAATTTTAACTGCAAAAGGAGATTCTTAATTTTTTAATTCTAACCGAACACACTTTGTTAGTTTCGCATGAAAACCAATAACATTTCTCTTCACAACCTGGCAACAACCTAAAAATAAATCTTCAAGCGAAAAAACAAACCGAAAGAGAGAAATACAATTTTGCGGGCGACTTCACTTTAAAATTTAGAACCAATCAGATCGAAGAATAAAGAATGTTCTACCGCGATTGGTTGTCACAGTACCAGACTGTCGTTTTATAATTTTTTTGTGAAGTAAAAATGATGGCACTACGTTTTAGTATTTGATCAACGTAGTTGAACTAAACTTATGTTCCTAATGAAATCACAAGGAGATGCTTTTAAAATCAAGCAGAATACAAGTGCAAAAGGGCGATAAAGCTAAACTGAGATAGTATTGTAAATAATTCACAAGTATGAGTTGGGTGGGGCTTTTTTTAGCAGGTATCCACTTTCAAACTTTCATAAATCAACATTTTATGAAGACGTCTGTCTCCATAAAAATCTATCTAGACAAATTTTAGTGAATGAACCGGGCTGGCCCATTTTGTAATCAGAATCTTAGAGCACCTAATCGAAATCAAAGTTATAATCGTGAAAGTGTCATCAATATTGCACTTTTTTAACACTCAAACTTGTGAAACTACAAAAAATAACTGAAAACCTAAAAAATAAGAAATAGAAAAAAACCGCCAGCGAAGACGTACGCTAAACCGCCGGAGCAGCTAAGTAGCTAATACTATAGAAATACAAGAAGCCCAAGATGATAGAACTACTACATGGTCTAAAAAACAAGGTCTTCTATTCCGACCACGTGACTTGACACAAGCCTACAACATCATGCTGTTCATCCTTGTCGAATGCGTGGTGACAAGGATGAACAGCATGATGTTGTAGGCTTGTGTCAAGCCACGTGGTCGGAATGCAAGACCTTGTTTTTTAGACCATGAACTACTATTTTTGTGCTGCGCTTGTTTTAACGCCTCGCGATTCTCGCGCGTTTAGTAGTGGGCCCACTGGTAATTGGTAAGGAAGGTATGACGGTGGAGTAAGGAAAGGAGGGGGGTGTTCAGACGAGGGTGGCGAAGGCGCCGCTGGCCGAGTCCGCGTGCGAGGCGGCGGGCGCGCGGCGCTTGCGGCCGTACTGCCCGATGAACGAACCATCCTCGTTCATGCCCGCTGCGCATGCCAAGCAACACAATCACACACTACTCACTACACAAGCATCACGGTGAACAGCTATGCCAAGGGAGAATTATTTGTAAACTATGACGTCATTATTTTTATTTCACATTGTAAGTCTTTCAGCTGAAATTACGATGAACTAAAAAAGACAAAAAAGTAAAGGAAATTCATAAGCAATCGATTTGTAACTACCAAACTTCATGACACGAACTTTATTGTTTTGATAAATAATAATTAAGTACATTCAATAATAGTAAGTACATTCCCTTGGAATATCTCCCAACTTTTATGCTCTATAATAGTAAATATGCTATGTTTAATAATTACACATGTAGTAAATAAAAAAGACAAAACATAAAAAATTTGCTCGCCTATAATAATGGAAGTAAAATCACAGACTTAAAACTGAATAAGATGAGCATTCGAATGCAAAAACAAAATGCAAATTCAAAAATGCATTCAAGCCATTAAATTACTGTTGTACTAGCGTAATTAGAAACGACACCGCGAAGACTCATAGTAATATTAGTCACTAGTTTCCGCTTATGGCGTTTGTCTTATGTTTTCTTCATTTCGCCCGCCTCCCGCTGCTGCTACGTTGGCGCAGTGTTTTTTTTTGTTAATTGATCTACGCTTGTGTCAAAATGTACGACCAATCAAGCTTCACCTAACTTGCGGGGGAGCGGAAGGCTCTACCCCAGAGTAGTCATGAAACAATGCGTCTAGGGGCGGCACGAGGGAGCCTCGGACCACGGCCTAGCGCGTTGTTGATTTGGAAAAACATCATGAAGGGTTCTGTCTCTCATTACTAGTTTGATTTTGATTTTGGCTGCGCCCCCACCGGCGGGTGCGGGCATTGTTACCTGAAGGGTAATTGTTATCGATAGGGTATTCGCTACCAAAAGGACATTCTGTTAGTTGTAATCTAAATTCTTTGGCTGCTTTAACTGCATCCGTGATTTCGTCGTCTGGTTCGAAAAGGATGCACAGAGTGTATTCGAGGTGTCTTCTCTATTAATTGAACGTAATTCTTTAATAACTGAAGCATGGTTCAAGAAAACAAGGTCTAACAAGAAGACCACGTGACTGCCACAAGTCTACGTCATTTTGCCTATTCATCCTTGTCGAATGCGTGTAATAGACAAGGATGAACAGCGCAAAATGACGTAGGATTGTGTCAGTCACGTGGTCTTCTTGTTAGACCTTGATTTCTTAGACCATGTATTGAAGCATATTATTTTTAGCAGGAAATGAGAAGATTCTTATCGTCACCCGGCTGAGAAAACCTCTTAAAAGCTTTCAAAAAATCTTTTACAGGATACACAAAAAACTACCTACTGAAAAAAAGTATGATTGGTAAATAATAATTCTGTAGTATTTTAGTTACTATATGATCTACTACATCATCATTATCATTATATGATTATCTTTAGAGCTTTAAAACAAAAGGTGTTTGCGTGAAGATTACTTTGATTAGACATTACTTGCTATAGTTTGGGCTGTTGATACAGTCAACACTTTGGAACATTTTTTGCGGGTTTACCGCGATGTTTAGTTGGTGATTATAAATTACCCCGACAATTTATAGTGCAAATACTGCGCGTTTTTTTGTCCAGAATTTTATGTGAGCTGTCCTTTACGAGGTTTTCTCCGGGTGACGTTATCTAGCATTAAAATAAAATAAATGTGCCATACCAGTTTCTCCCTCGCCGTACTCGGCCATAGAGTCGGTGTCGCTCTCGGGGCCCGGCTTGGGCCCGCTGCTCATGGAGTGCCGCGACTTGTTGTCCAGACTGAAACACGACGTTTTAATTTAACCACATCACTATAGATGGTTTTTTTTTTTTTTTTTTTTTTTTTTTTTTGAATTGACCTATGCTTGTGTCGAAAAGGTACGACAAATCAAGCTTCACCGGACTGGCGGGGGAGTGGAAGACTCTACCCCAAAAAAAGTCATATACCAACGCGTCTAGGGGCGGCTCGAGGGAGCCTCGGACCACGGCCTAGCGCGTTGATATTGAAAATATCGTGAAGGAGACGACGCCTGAGGGGCTCCGTCTCTGATTCTCAATTTTGATTTTGGTTCTGGCCGCGCCCCCGCCGGCGGGTGCGGGCATTGTTACCTGAAGGGTATAGATGGGAAGGCGGTAGCTAACGTTAGTAACCACCCGTTAGTAACGTTTCTTTACTATTTAACGGTTAAGTAACCATTTCTATGCTTGATACGGTAAATTGTGTTTTTTTACTTTTTCGGGATTTTCATGCGATGGTTAGATAGCGGACGTACTTATGTATAAAACGACGGTTAGTATTGTTAGTGTTTACTTTACTGGTATCAATTGTACCAACGTTTAGATAAACAAATTAAACTTGGACTGGACATGATGTCCTGGAATTTCAATATTATAATGGCAATTGATGCCAGAATATTAAAAAAATGGATGGATGCGTTCTTCCATTGAAGCTTTTTCAATAAGCATGAAAATGCATGAAAGGTTGTGACCTCGAAGTTTGTAAAAGCATTTCTTAACAAATTGTATGGGGCAAAAAGGTTCTTGAATGGCGACCGCGCACCGGAAGACGTAGCGTGGGCAGGCCCCCTACAAGGTGGACCGACGATCTGGAGAGTGTCGCGGGAAGCCGCTGGATGCGGGCAGCGCAGGACCGATGGTCGTGGAGATCTTTGGGGGAGGCTTTTGTCCAGCAGTCGACGTCTACAGGCTGAAATGATGATGATGATCTCTCCTAAACACTAAGATAATGTAAATCGGGCTGGAGCAGCGGCGGCTTGTACTCACGGGTGCGTGTACTCGTGGAAGCCGGCGTCGGGGTAGTCCCGGCGGCCGTGCTGCAGCTCGCGGTCGTGCACGTCGTACTTGCCCCCGCGGTTGCGTGTGTGTGTGTGTGTGTGTGTGTGTACTCACGGGTGCGTGTACTCGTGGAAGCCGGCGTCGGGGTAGTCCCGGCGGCCGTGCTGCAGCTCGCGGTCGTGCACGTCGTACTTGCCCCCGCGGTTGCGTGTGTGTGTGTGTGTGTGTACTCACGGGTGCGTGTACTCGTGGAAGCCGGCGTCGGGGTAGTCCCGGCGGCCGTGCTGCAGCTCGCGGTCGTGCACGTCGTACTTGCCCCCGCGGTTGTGTGTGTGTGTGTGTGTGTGTGTGTGTGTACTCACGGGTGCGTGTACTCGTGGAAGCCGGCGTCGGGGTAGTCCCGGCGGCCGTGCTGCAGCTCGCGGTCGTGCACGTCGTACTTGCCCCCGCGGTTGCGTGTGTGTGTGTGTGTGTGTGTGTGTGTGTGTGTACTCACGGGTGCGTGTACTCGTGGAAGCCGGCGTCGGGGTAGTCCCGGCGGCCGTGCTGCAGCTCGCGGTCGTGCACGTCGTACTTGCCCCCGCGGTTGCGTGTGTGTGTGTGTGTGTGTGTGTGTGTGTGTGTGTACTCACGGGTGCGTGTACTCGTGGAAGCCGGCGTCGGGGTAGTCCCGGCGGCCGTGCTGCAGCTCGCGGTCGTGCACGTCGTACTTGCCCCCGCGGTTGCGTCTCGCCACGCACACCAGCACTAACACCAGCAGCAGGAACGCCAGCGCCAGCATCACGCCGATGAACCACCCCGCCGTCGCCATCTTGTCGTCGCGCATTATCATCGGACCGTCTGCAATGCGTCAAACGCTTTCATTATTTTCAACCCCACCTATTCATGGTCTAAGAAAACAAGATCTTCCATTCGGATGACGTGACTGACACAAGCCTTCGTCATCATGTTGTTCATCCTTGCCGAATGCGTGTTAATAGACAAGGATGAACAACGCATGTCGTAGGCTTGGGTCAGTCCAAATGGAAGACATTGTTTTCTTAGACCATGCACCTTTTAGATATATATAGTTCAAATTATCAAAAGTTTAGGACTCAATTTTTCTAATCCCAGTGTTGATGAAAACTCAAAAAGTAGAAACAACTTAAATTATTATTTCACCAACAGTAAACTACTATTACCTTAATTATTTTCAGGCTACTTTATACAGCGCAAAAATTATGTTTACACCAAAGATTGAATGAATGAACAAATGAAATGTTTATTTGCTTATTAATATTGAAAATGCAAAAGTAACTCCGACTATCACGACAAAAAAATAGCTGTACGGGTGAAAGATCAAATTATAGAGCAGGATACAGGGAATTGTTTACGCCATTCCCGCAGGAAAAAATCTTAACGCGGGTGGAAAGTTCGAGCATGAAAAACTTATAGTCACCTATCATCTAACACCCAAACTACAATATGAGTTATTCTGTATACGTTAATGAACTGCTAATAAAAATCTATGATAAATGGAGAGATACTTTTTTATACTTTTGCAAACTACATACAAATATACTGAGTAAGAACTGGATATTTGTTGATGTTTTAATTTATCCCATTCTTTAAAAGATTTAATAAGTTTTAACTACTCGACTAGTCATGTACTCGTGATTAGTTGAATCAAACCTCCATTATAGAGATCGTCAACATAAAGAGCTTCTGTGGAAAACTTCACACGTCTCACATCATTTGTATTTTGCGACGTTGAGCGATGCCGGGACGATACATTTAGGAAAGTGGGAGTACGCCGGACAACAATATCTAACCACAAAAAGAAGAGTTATTAAGAAGTCGTATAAAACAACAACATGAACGCTTATAAATACTAGTATTATTCTTTACGAAATAAACCGCGTGCTAATCTGCCACTTATTGCTCTTGCAAAATGTCAAGTGCGACTTCAGAACAGCAATGTAGTTTGATTTACTTTTTAAATCAAAAAGGGTTTAAAATTATGTCATTGAGCTATTGAACTTAAATCACAAGTTCGGTGAATCTTCATTGGCGTACCTTTTCGACACAAACGTAGGTTATTTATAAAAAAATTAAATCTAGAAACTAGATGATGATGTATTACTTTCAGGTCTTTCATCAGGGATATCAAGCTTTCCATTTCACGCAGTCATATTCATATCAATAGACAAAAAATAGAAAGTAAATAAATCAACGATCAAATGACAAACACTCACCAATGGTAGTGTCCACATCTTGTATATCGCTAGCACTGTAATACTCTCCATCGTGCGCTGTTATCTTCACTTCATATATCTTCCCCGGTTCCAGCCCGGTGAGAATCACAAAGTCTTCTTCGGTGACTACATTGGTCTGAGTCCAGTCGGAGTGTCCTTTGGGCCTGTACCAGGCTATGAAGTGAGTGCCTACATGGTCCTCAGGTCTTAAAGAAGGTAACCAGCGGACAAGGATGTGAGCGGTGCCTCCCTTGGAAGGTAGCGTGCTGGCTTCGAAGGTAGGTTTAGATGGCTGCGCGTTGACTACTGATCTTGTGGTTTGTTCCACGAAGTATTCGTCGCCCTCGCCGGCTTTCGTTGTTGCTCGGATCGCGATTCTGTCAGAAAATATATTTATTGTACTAAACATACTGATACAGAGTGTCAAGTTACTCACGAAACGCGCTCGATATCGACAACGTAAACGTGCATTTATTTATTTATTTACGTACGTACGTACTTCAGCTAACTGTCCACAGATGGCGTAGTTTCAATTCCATACAAAATCGCGTTTACGCTCTCGATATCGAGCGCGTTTATTTTGGTCACAAAACTCGGCACTCAGGAGGAAGTTCCTACTATTTTGTCTCAATAATAGTGAACAATATAAAATTATAAATTTTCGTAGCAACATTTTGAATGAATTAAAACTAAAAATATTGTAAAAAATAGTGTAAATTCTGACATCATGGTGTTTTTGAAAGCCTATTATGGACAATTAATTTCACTTTGAGTTTGAAAATCGATCATCTTCTGGGCGTCTTGTACCACAAATTAATCAGTCTTGCCATTTACTACTTTTTTCTTGCTTTTTCTATCGCATTGTGTATTTACACAGTACAGAGTACATACATAATGAAAACTAACCTGTATTTCGTATTAGGTTCTAATCCAGCGAGCTTAGCCTTATCGAATTTGGGGTCAATCTTATTCTTCCTCTCTTGCAAAGATCCAGGGTTGGTGCCAGTCATCTTCTGATAGTAAATCTTGTACCCAGTCAGGATACCATTCTCCTCCACGGGTTTGTCCCATTTGAGCAGCATAGCGGACGAGCCGATGGGGTCAGCTTGGAAGGACTTGACCGTGCCAGGTTTTCCTTCCGGGGTGACAAAAGTCAACCTCTCGCTGGGTGGTCCATTGTACTTCCCGTTGTAAGCCATGATTTGGGCGTTGTTCTTCTTGAACGGTTTAAATTTGGTGACTAGAGTGTTGGTAGCGTCGGCTTTGACGAGTATTTCTTTGATGATGTCCTCTTCGCCGTCGACCCAGGTTTGTATCTTGTAGCCTTTGGACAAGACATTTCATTTTACATAAAAAACTATGATGAATGATTAAAAGTAATTAAAAATAATGTAATGCCAAAATGTCTGGCAAGGTCACACTTTTACCCCGCCTTCTACTACGGTATACCAAATTATGTATTTTGCGATAATTTCCTATAGTTTTATCGTATCGTTTGAAAAAAATGTGCGCATTGTATGCAGGTGTCATTGGCCTTTTGTCCGGATTAATATGATACAAACCATACTCGTTTTTAATAACTTGTTTTACGGTATATTTCACTTGGCATTTTACTTCAGCGCTGGTGGTATTAAATACTTTTAGATTCATAGAAAACAATAAAAAACGTAAACCTTCTGGCGGGGCTTGAACTCACGACCTTCGGCCTATACGCAGCCAACGTGCTTACCAACTACACCACGGAGGGTATAGTGGCAGCGCGAAAATTCGTTTTAGTAGGAGCGGCGAGTATAGGCCCAAGGCAGGCCTCCGTCACTCCATGTACTTGCGCGCTATAACTACCTACCGCCCGGCCGAGCGGTCTCGGGCCGTTTGCGAACCCAATTCCCCATTCCCTAAAGGTGTTAGTAGAGTGGCGCAATACGCGAGAGAGAGATGCAGCAACTTCGTCTTTTCGCCTAGCGCCGTGCGATCTGAATCGCACTTTATTATAAAGCAGCTAGGGTTGCAATTTATATGAATTATGTCGCCTAGTGCAGCTTGTGTAGGGACTACTATTTGGTATTCTGTGCCGAAGGTCGTGGGTTAAGGTCGCCGGAAGGTTTACGTTTTTGGTTGTTTTCTATGAATCTAAAAATATTTCATACTGGTTGTGGATACCTTTGAAGTGTCCCCTGAGCGACTCCGGTTCGACGGGGCTCCAGCTGAGCAGCGCGGTGGTGCCGGTGGTGACCTGCACGAGCGTGAAGTTGCCGGGCGCCTGCGTGGGCACGTCCTCGCCCGACCAGCCCACAACCTCCACCGGCGTCACGTTCGACGTGCCCATCGAGTTGGCCGCGATCACCTGCAAACAAACACCACACAATCAATAGTCACTACACTCCGTTGACAGGTCCAACCCGCACTGGGCCAGCGACCAACCCGCACTGGGCCAGCGTGGTCGACTAAGGCCTATTCACCCTGATTTCAGGTTAGGCTCGAGCCCCTCGGTGGGGACAAAGTATGAGCTGTTAACAACACTCCGTTGATTGCGCACCTATTCAGTGGGAAATGAATAGGTGCTAACCTTAAATTAAATACAGTATCAGATATTAAAACATACATACATACAGTCACGCCTCTTTCCCGGGTAATTGTAGTAAATCTATTTACGTAGCACTAGAACGGCTCCAGATCTGACGTCATTAGGTGTTTTTAAATAAGCTATGATGCTCCTCCCACGGCACGCCGGTGATGTTGCGCTGCCAGTACACAGTACACAGTACACGTGCTAGTAGTTAGAGTAAGGTACTGACCTTGATCCTGTAGGGCACGAAGGTGGGCGTGTTGGGCACGAGCAGCTGCGTGGTCTGCCAGTCGCGGACCTGCTGCTCCTCCCACGGCACGCCGGTGATGTTGCGCTGCCAGTACACAGTACACAGTACACGTGCTAGTAGTTAGAGTAAGGTACTGACCTTGATCCTGTAGGGCACGAAGGTGGGCGTGTTGGGCACGAGCAGCTGCGTGGTCTGCCAGTCGCGGACCTGCTGCTCCTCCCACGGCACGCCGGTGATGTTGCGCTGCCAGTACACAGTACACAGTACACGTGCTAGTAGTTAGAGTAAGGTACTGACCTTGATCCTGTAGGGCACGAAGGTGGGCGTGTTGGGCACGAGCAGCTGCGTGGTCTGCCAGTCGCGGACCTGATGCTCCTCCCACGGCACGCCGGTGATGTTGCGCTGCCAGTACACAGTACACAGTACACGTGCTAGTAGTTAGAGTAAGGTACTGACCTTGATCCTGTAGGGCACGAAGGTGGGCGTGTTGGGCACGAGCAGCTGCGTGGTCTGCCAGTCGCGGACCTGCTGCTCCTCCCACGGCACGCCGGTGATGTTGCGCTGCCAGTACACAGTACACAGTACACGTGCTAGTAGTTAGAGTAAGGTACTGACCTTGATCCTGTAGGGCACGAAGGTGGGCGTGTTGGGCACGAGCAGCTGCGTGGTCTGCCAGTCGCGGACCTGCTGCTCCTCCCACGGCACGCCGGTGATGTTGCGCTGCCAGTACACAGTACACAGTACACGTGCTAGTAGTTAGAGTAAGGTACTGACCTTGATCCTGTAGGGCACGAAGGTGGGCGTGTTGGGCACGAGCAGCTGCGTGGTCTGCCAGTCGCGGACCTGCTGCTCCTCCCACGGCACGCCGGTGATGTTGCGCTGCCAGTACACAGTACACAGTACACGTGCTAGTAGTTAGAGTAAGGTACTGACCTTGATCCTGTAGGGCACGAAGGTGGGCGTGTTGGGCACGAGCAGCTGCGTGGTCTGCCAGTCGCGGACCTGCTGCTCCTCCCACGGCACGCCGGTGATGTTGCGCTGCCAGTACACAGTACACAGTACACGTGCTAGTAGTTAGAGTAAGGTACTGACCTTGATCCTGTAGGGCACGAAGGTGGGCGTGTTGGGCACGAGCAGCTGCGTGGTCTGCCAGTCGCGGACCTGCTGCTCTTCCCACGGCACGCCGGTGATGTTGCGCTGCCAGTACACAGTACACAGTACACGTGCTAGTAGTTAGAGTAAGGTACTGACCTTGATCCTGTAGGGCACGAAGGTGGGCGTGTTGGGCACGAGCAGCTGCGTGGTCTGCCAGTCGCGGACCTGCTGCTCCTCCCACGGCACGCCGGTGATGTTGCGCTGCCAGTACACAGTACACAGTACACGTGCTAGTAGTTAGAGTAAGGTACTGACCTTGATCCTGTAGGGCACGAAGGTGGGCGTGTTGGGCACGAGCAGCTGCGTGGTCTGCCAGTCGCGGACCTGCTGCTCCTCCCACGGCACGCCGGTGATGTTGCGCTGCCAGTACACAGTACACGTGCTAGTAGTTAGAGTAAGGTACTGACCTTGATCCTGTAGGGCACGAAGGTGGGCGTGTTGGGCACGAGCAGCTGCGTGGTCTGCCAGTCGCGGACCTGCTGCTCCTCCCACGGCACGCCGGTGATGTTGCGCTGCCAGTACACAGTACACAGTACACGTGCTAGTAGTTAGAGTAAGGTACTGACCTTGATCCTGTAGGGCACGAAGGTGGGCGTGTTGGGCACGAGCAGCTGCGTGGTCTGCCAGTCGCGGACCTGCTGCTCCTCCCACGGCACGCCGGTGATGTTGCGCTGCCAGTACACAGTACACAGTACACGTGCTAGTAGTTAGAGTAAGGTACTGACCTTGATCCTGTAGGGCACGAAGGTGGGCGTGTTGGGCACGAGCAGCTGCGTGGTCTGCCAGTCGCGGACCTGCTGCTCCTCCCACGGCACGCCGGTGATGTTGCGCTGCCAGTACACAGTACACAGTACACGTGCTAGTAGTTAGAGTAAGGTACTGACCTTGATCCTGTAGGGCACGAAGGTGGGCGTGTTGGGCACGAGCAGCTGCGTGGTCTGCCAGTCGCGGACCTGCTGCTCCTCCCACGGCACGCCGGTGATGTTGCGCTGCCAGTACACGTGGTAATAGAACCCGGGGCCGTTGTGTTCGATCTCCGGCATTTTCTGTTGGGTGCAAAACAGGCTACGTTAACACACATTTTCGCGGGTTTTCGCCACATTGAGCTTACCGATATTTCGACCAGGTTACACCGATCATGGTCACGGCAGAACCGGTAAAGCGGCGGGTAGGGATGCAGAAACTTATTTATTTTAAGGGCAAACATATCTGTCTACCCTCTTTGGTCGTGGAAAATACCCGTGAAAATGTGTGTCTAGCAATTAACAACCGCGAAAGTCTAATAATATTCATGCTACGTTAGTTTACAATATATAAGATTTCCATTCCGCAGCTCCATCTACTTGGGATATTTTGGGCAAAAATAATGTCTTTTTTTGTGTAACGCACATAAAATAATGCACTTTTTTGTTGCTGTAAGAGCGTGTTGCTAGATTTCTGTATAAACATTGCTAGTGTTGCTGTATAAATTTTTCCTAGTGTTTCTGTATGAGCACATTGCTAGTAATGCTGCATGAGCACGTTGCTAGTGTTGCTGTATAAACATGTTGCTAGTGTTGCTGTATAAACATGTTGCTAGTGTTTCTGTATGAGCACATTGCTAGTGTTGCTGCATGAGCACGTTGCGAGTGTTTCTGTATGAGCACATTGCTAGTGTTGCTGTATGTATAAACATGTTGCTAGTGTTTCTGTATGAGCACATTGCTAGTGTTGCTGTATGAGCACGTTGCTAGTGTTGCTGTATAAACATGTTGCTAGTGTTGCTGTATAAACATGTTGCTAGTGTTGCTGTATAAACATGTTGCTAGTGATGCTGTATAAACATGTTGCGAGTGTTTCTGTATGAGCACATTGCTAGTGTTGCTGTATGAGCACGTTGCTAGTGTTGCTGTATAAACATGTTGCTAGTGTTGCTGTATAAACACGTTGCTAGTGTTGCTGTATAAACACGTTGCTAGTGTTGCTGTATAAACATGTTGCTAGTGTTGCTGTATAAACATGTTGCTAGTGTTTCTGTATGAGCATGTTGCGAGTGTTGTATGAGCACATTGCTAGTGTTGTTGTTCGATCACATGTCTAGTGTTGTGAGCAAGTTACCAGCCAGGTGATGAGCATGTTGTAGGGCGCGGTGCCCTCGCCCTGCACGTGGTCGGGGTTCTTGTCGGGCACCGCGGGCTGCGTGGTGCACACTTCAGAGTGCCCCGACGGTGACGACTCGCCGATCTTGTTCACTGCTATCACTCTGTAACAATACCACTTGATTAGTCTATGTATCCAATCCAAATGGTATGGATAGATACACTAATAATATTGCGATATACAGTCGCGCCCTAAGGGTGGAGGCTGATCCCTAGCTGAATGAAATACAGTTATAGGGAAATCAATCACACATTTATTATATTAGTAATACGAAATATTTTACATTTGCTTTTTGAAGCATGAAAATGGCGTCCGGCTCGTAGCACGGGCTACGGCCATCTCTCAAACATCAACCAAATTCAAACTGATATTACTTTACATCTTTATAAAGCCTCAAACGAAAAAGAGGCTGCCAGCATGAAACGGCGTGCATGAAGGACACATGCACACCACATCCCGCCCGGTACAGCTAAAAAAAATATATATTCGCAATACCATTGCAAAAATATATTTTTTTACGATATTTCGTTACAAATGTCCGTCCTAAGCTAAGCTACCTGCCTAAGGATGGACAAAACATCACAAAGTCACAGACATGTCAAAAACTGACTGCTGCTACCAGCTAGTTGGTGTTTTATTGTTATCCAACCAAGTTGATCAAAAACCATCAAAAAAGAATCAACACAGCTAAGCATGTCTGTCTACAGTTAATCCAAATAGACATTCAATAAAATTTTGAAAAAGTTTACTAAACCTATCTGTGTCGGATACTATGAATAAAATAATATCAACTAGTTATTAATAATTCAATAGTCACCAAATAATCAATTAAGAAAAGTTATAAAAATAAATTTGAAAAAGTTGGACGACCAATGAACTACAAAATTACCAGAAAATAATAAAATGAATTTATAGTAAACGCGCACGGCTATCACCAATAACAAAACCTAGCTTTGGGCAAGACATGGGAATGGGAGCTATTTTCTTTCTTCAGCTCCAACCTATCCTCTGAAAAGATTAGTGGGAATTCACCTAGCTGCGGTACCGGTAACGAGAGTACTCAAAGTCATGAACCCAACCAAAGTTCCTCCACAGCACTATGTGCTTGATGTGGAGTGACAGTAAATATTCCGTCACGGAACACACCTAACTAAGCATCAACCCAATTAACCCCAAAAAAAACTACCCAAATTCTAGCTAAACGCGCACGTTTTTCTTTCTTCATACCGTGTGTGTGGTCATCTAGATTTAAGTCGTCCAGCTTTCTCGAAGGGTCATCACATCAGAAATGATCATCATAGTCATCAATAGTCATCATTTAGGTAATCGTTTTTCTGAAACATTTTAAAGAATTAATACAGGAAAACACTCATACATCCTAACCAATCCTACAAGACAATAAGAAATATTAGAAACTAACCTATATTTACTACATTTTAGTTATTTTCTATCGATAATATTATGAAATTATTTCAAAAATTAAATTTTCAGATATTTACAATTTCTTTGACGGAATTGCGTCAAAACTGTCATGAGTCATTTTGTTCATGACATGACACAAACAAAAAGACATTATTTGCCAAACAACGGACTTATCACCATGACTACATCAAATTTTGCATCAAATTACGAAAATAATAAGAAATTGAATTAAAAATAAGGGAAAATTAGCTAAATTATATACACATTAATACATTGTCTACACTAATTCTACAAGCTAGGTAGGTAAAAACGGCGACTCCTCAGTCGTCACTCCACTTCGCACTCTTCAAATATCGCATCTTCAAATATCGCATCGGGAAAAACATCGACACATTTGCCTTTCGTAGCAAATCACACGAAGCTCGCTAACTTCATCCAGGACACTTCGTCGAGAACACTTTATTAATAAAATTAGCACTTATCTTTTAGAACACATCCTTCGGAGAACACAAATATCCTCATTCGTCAGCAACGTTTGTAACGTCTAGGCTGCAACATAAACATCCACATCGTGCGGGACATGTCATCTTGTTTTGGCTGCCATCCTGGAAGCCTTCATCTTCATTTTTCTTCTTCATCATCATCGTGGTAGTGGTGGGGGCATCAGATAAAAAGCAGCTCTGCCGCTTCTTTCTTCTCGCTTCGACTCTTCTTACTTCTGTGCGAGAGGCACTAAATCGAACACTAGCCTCCACCAAGTCGCGCCCTAAGGGTGGAGGCTGATCCCTAGCTGAATGAAATACAGTTATAGGGAAATCAATCACACATTTATTATATTAGTAATACGAAATATTTTACATTTGCTTTTTGAAGCATGAAAATGGCGTCCGGCTCGTAGCACGGGCTACGGCCATCTCTCAAACATCAACCAAATTCAAACTGATATTACTTTACATCTTTATAAAGCCTCAAACGAAAAAGAGGCTGCCAGCATGAAACGGCGTGCATGAAGGACACATGCACACCACAATACCTAGGTAACTTTTTTACTTTTTTTTCGTGACGTCGCGAGTCAGTTCTGAAAGAGTAACTGACAGTAATTTACCTGTAAGTATTGTAGGGGCAAAGGGAAGATCTTTCGCCGGGCATGGTGGAGGAGCGGTCCAACTGTACTTCGTTGGAACTTGTATTTATTCAATGTCTTGCGAAAACTCTGGTATTCGCTGAGTCAGGCGCGCCGCTACAGTATAATTTGAATCAGGGACTGCGTTGCACTTTGTAGACGGTTTGACTAGTCGGCACATGTTGCAAAATCATGCTTCACCGGATTTGAGGAGGAGCGGAGGGCTCTACCTCAAAGGACAAAAATGAGACGGTCGTTTTATATATGAAAGTACAGAAAAGCTTCGTAATCGATTTAGGCCTCGCGCTGTGATTGGTCGCTTACCTGAAGGTGTAGTTGGCCCAAGGGCTGAGCTGCACAGTATAGACGGTGTCGCTAGTGGGCACGCGGTCGCTGGCCACGTCCCACGTGTGGGGTGTGAACGACGTGTTGTATTGGACGATGTAGCGCAGTGTGATCGCGCGGTTGTCTCCCATTGGCCGCCAGCTGACTGTAGCTGTCGTTCGGTTGCATTTCACGCCTATTAGTCTAGGCGGGTTCGGTTTATCTGGAAACCAAATTGTATGTGATTAAACTCAAGGTCGAGATATATGAATCGCGCGTCATTTCAGTTTGTTATTAACAGGACAGGATCTTGTTTGTATAAACTGTGTTCAGCGGGAAAACACAACGGGAGGAGCCGCTAAACGGATAGTTAGTTTATTATGGCTCCTGTTTGCCATTTTTTTATTTAGCTATTAGAAACGCAGATATCTTTCATATTGCGATGAATAAATTCAGTTACGATATTCCTACACAGCAATTAAGTAAAGTCGTAAAACATGTTATTTCAAAGAATTGTCGAGTTTGTTATTGAAGCGAGGTTGCTTGTCGTAGTCTAAGGGCTGTAAGAAAACCCACCTTGCACAGTAAGTGTAGCTTGAGCGCTATTTTCATCAAACTCGGTGCGGGCAACACAAGTATACTCTCCCGAGTCGAGCTCAGTGGTTTGCGATATTTGCAGCGAGTTGTCGAGCGTCTTGGTGAAGCGAGGTTGCTTGTAGTATTCTAAGAGCTGTAAGAAAACCCACCTTGCACAGTAAGTGTAGCTTGAGCGCTGGTTTCATCAAACTCGGTGCGGGCAATACAAGTATACTCTCCCGAGTCGAGCTCAGTGGTTTGCGATATTTGCAGCGAGTTGTCGAGCGTTTTAGTGAAGCGAGGTTGCTTGTAGTATTCTAAGAGCTGTAAGAAAGCTCACCTTGCACAGTAAGTGTAGCTTGAGCGCTGGTCTCATCGAACTCGGTGCGAGCAACACAAGTATACTCTCCCGAGTCGAGCTCAGTGGTTTGCGATATTTGCAGCGAGTTGTCGAGCGTCTTGGTGAAGCGAGGTTGCTTGTCGTAGTCTATAGACTGTAAGAAAGCTTACCTTGTACAGTAAGTGTAGCTTGAGCGCTGGTTTCATCAAACTCGGTGCGGGCAACACAAGTATACTCTCCCGAGTCGAGCTCAGTGGTTTGCGATATTTGCAGCGAGTTGTCGAGCGTCTTGGTGAAGCGAGGTTGCTTGTCGTAGTCTATAGACTGTAAGAAAGCTTACCTTGTACAGTAAGTGTAGCTTGAGCGCTGGTTTCATCAAACTCGGTGCGGGCAACACAAGTATACTCTCCCGAGTCGAGTTCAGTGGTTTGCGATATTTGCAGCGAGTTGTCGAGCGTCTTGGTGAAGCGAGGTTGCTTGTCGTAGTCTATGGGCTGGCCGTCTTTAAGCCAGGATATCTCCAGGTTGAGTGAGGGGTCGGCGTGGGCGTTGCAGCGGAAAGTCGCCACGTTGCCCGCGTGCACTTCGTAGTGTTCCGGCTTGTCCGTGATCTGAGTGTGCTCTGGAAGAATACGGTCAATTAGTTTTTTTTATTATGTTACTGACATAGAAACCTGGCATGTTTGCCAATTTATTTTGTTAGTTATGATTATGACTGACATTCGGTCTAGAAGTTAACTTATAAACAAAGAAGCTGTACTTTCCAGATTTTATAAATAAATACATAGTCGGGAACATTTCTGTCATTTAAGATTCTTTTTTTTTCGTTTTTTTAAGTTTAAGTCGCGTAGGTTAGTAATTACACTCGCCTATTTGAAATTCTAGGATACTTTACAAAACTTTGCTCTAATATTTAGAATTTTAGGAATAATTGTCGTAATTTTGGGAGGAGGGAAGGGAAATTATGAGATTAGTATTATTCTTATTTCAATTAGTCATAGTAAGTACTTACTCTTAACAGTCAAAGAGCCAGAGGCGTGGTCCTCTCCAAGTTTGTTCTTAGCGTAACACTCGTAAGTTCCAACGTCGGTGAAAGTGACGTCGCGAATCAATAGATCGCCTTCTGGGGTGATGATGTACCTAAAACCAATCGCTCGTAATATAGGTAGTCGCTTGTAATAGTGTACGGTTTACGACGCCGAGACAACTGAAACTCAAAATATTTTATTCATTATAGGCTCCCTCAGAACACTTAAAGACGTCATATAAAAAACTAAAAGGCTTTGCTCAAACCAAGACCGGCTTTCGTCTCAAACGAATGTACAAGTCTAAGCAATAAAAAAGAAATCAAACAATCTAAAAGAAGCGATGGGATATCAGTTTGAACTTTGAACAGAACTGGCGAATTCGCGCAATGTGTGCGCTGCTGTGGAGAAGAACCCGCCGAAAAAACTCTACAGGATCGCATCTTGTGTATTTTTCTCTCTTTCTTAAATATACTTCAAAAATATTAGAATATTATTATAATACTAGTCTTCTTTACAATACAACCCCCTCGTACCTCAGCTAGTTGACAGAATTTCATTTTTTTAACAATGTTGCACTAAATTTATTTTTTGTGAATTCACAAAGAATAAATTTAGTCTCTATAATGTTATATACTCTTTGGTAACAAACTTACTTCCCGCCAGTGATGTCGAAGCGTTCATTGCCTCGGATCTGGACCCACGAGACTATTGGTTTGGGGGCGCCGAACACGCGACATCTCATCACGGCTTCGGAACCGTCAACCCTGGTCAAGTTCTCCGGACCTTCCTTAATCTGAGCTTCAAGGGCTGCCAAACAAAATAAAATCGTTCAATATTACTTAGAAACTCGCTGACCCGGGAAACGCTGCTTTGCCGGGTGGACCAATCAGTTAAATAGATAGCAATCTATTCTCCCACTAACTGAATAATAAATACTTATACACATAAAAGTTCATCAAAATCGTAGGAGTATGATCAGATTACTATAACTGTGACAAGATAATTTTATATATTAGATCTCCTATTTCTGGTACTGTCAAAATATCAGTGTTGCACCACACCAGCACCACTATTTGGTATTCTGTGCTAGCACCCGTAACATGCAGCGCTATGACAAAAGTTTGTCGCACATTTAACTGTTGAAAAGCTGCGCCATATAGGATATCTTCTTTTGGAGGATATTTCAATCCTCCAAAAGAAGATCCTCCAATAGGATAACAGTATACGCACGACAAAATTATGTCTGTCACGCGTGAATGTTAGAAGGCCTGGATTTAAACCCTGAAAACGTCCTCACATTACAAAGGACTCGAATTCGAATCCCGGTGAGGCACTTAACAAATAAATAACACTTTGTGAGACATTCCCCTGCTTGGTTAGGTTAGGACAATGCAGATTCACTTGATTATCCAAAAAGAAAAATTTTATTGGGATTTTGTCGCCCTTTAAAAATGACATATTGCTAGCGGAGATGAATAAACGGTCGACACACAAGAAAAACTTACAGACCTTTATTACACAATAGGGATGACGTCAGCTGGCACATAGACCTCTATGAAGTGAAATTTAACGTACAATAACATTCCAAACGAAAAAATAGCGCACAATTTTTTTAGTCGCTATCGCTATGGATGACTTAAAAATTTAACTTTCTTTTGTACTAAACGCGCCAGATACAAAACTTCCAGTTTGCTATTTAATCACCGGATATTTAACGTAGTTCAAACCGTTTAAATTGGTTAAACTTTATGAAATACTGGCCACATCGCAAGGGGCCCACAGAATTATGGTTCTAAAATATCCTGACATGAAGCTGTCTTGCATACAAATTAAGGATAAATCGACTTTTCGGCCTCGGTTGTTGTGCTAGCACAATTAAGTAGGTTCGCTGACATAATCTATGTAATCGACCATGACCTTGCATTTCCCGAGCACATGTTTATGATGACCTAAGCATTTATTTGACAAACTATCTATTGTCGTGCAAATAGTGTAAATCAAAGCAAAAAGTAAATATAAATCTTTTTTGGACAGGATCTGAACCTTAGCATTTCCATCTTAGTTATAAGATAATACACTTAGAAGCCAAATAATACAAAAATATTAACCAAATTACAAAAACGAATCCCAATAACCAATTGCTGTTTCTAGAGAAATCTTCATAAAATTGTGATGTGAGACAGTTCCTAGTTTTTTAGTCTTTGCTATGGAAAAGACGACGCATTTTACACTACTCATTTTAGTATATTGTGTACGAGAGCACAATATAGCTAAAACCCTACTAAAATTTGGCCACTTCGTCGCCCTACTTCCCTTCATTAGACCCTTCACCAAAACTGCCAATGCAAACATTACTCAAATTTCGGGTCACGTAGACATCAACTCCATAAATAGAGTGAGAAGAGTATGTTGAATATACATGTCCCTGTTTTAAAAGTATAAATTATAACATTGCTCATTTTCCATTCCAGTGTGTAGGTAAAGAAAGTTATACTGTTTTTGCAAAGAGATTTCACCCATCGGCTTATAAAATTCAATTTAAAAAAAAAAAACAATGAAAATTCTTTGTGGGGGAAATGTACGAGTATTACACTAGGAAAAGAAAAATCATTGTTTTTTTCTATGTACATTTCATACCCTTATATGAAATACGAAAACGGGGGAGCAAAAGGTCTTTAAAGATCATAAATCTGTTGTATTTTGGCTACTCTGTAAAAGAACTACGGATAAAGCATTCCGCATTTCGACGTCAGCCAGTAGCAAAATGACAAACAAGCGTCAAGTAGAGGATAAATAATCCAAATACGAGAGTACATACAGCCAGTAATAATATCCGTCGTTTCGTGTAGATTGGGGTGTGGGCGTGTGAAAATGTGCCACCGGCCGTCATAAGGATGTGCCCAATAGAACGGGTCGGTGGCTTTTACGACGAATAGGATAGAGTGGGATTATGCCAAATATATTAGGTTTTGTTATATTACAACAAGAAACCGTTATATAGCCTGTAACAGGCCTAGATTAATAATAGATTAATGATCGCGGTTGTTGTTCGTTGATTACACGAATGAACGAACGCTGATACATATTTTCCGTACTATGTACAGTAGGCAGCATATGCGGCTGGACATGTTGACCTTGAGCGCCCGTATTCCGTAGCGGTATGGGTGAATTTCGCGAGTGACCAGCCGCATGTGCTGGCTGGCACAGGCAGAGATATAAGTTGGTCAAATTCTAAGTAGGAAACCACAGTGGTTTAGTTTCAAACCAATATCAGTTACATCTGCTTCTTCTACTATAATGCAAATACTCCCCGTATTGATTTTTGTGATGTGACATATCTAGTAGTCTAGTAACCCACTTTTAACATCATAAATTACGGTCGATGTATTCTTGGAAAGCCAGTAGGTAATAAAAATATTAAATACAGCGAAACTATAGCTAGCTTTACAATACTTAAAGTAGATATAACGTTCAATTTTAAACATGACACATGTCAATTAGTATTAACAAAAAAAAGAATAAAAATGTCCTACAAGGCGCAAATATGTATGTATATTTTTAGTGCTACAATAACAATACCTAAAATCTATCTAATAATACCTCATATTTATAACCAACCTTCACCAGAACGTTGGTTATACGAGGGGCCTGCCCACGCTGCTTATTTTGATACGTGGTCGCCCGACATTCTTTATTCTGCCTAAACCACCATTAAGCAAGTCGTAATCCTATGATGATGGGTTGATCAAATGTAATTTGGTTCTTTCATTCTACTCAAAGCAAATTAAAAAACTATCTAATGTCGGCAGCATTTTATTATTAGCTTTTGTTGTAAGTTAAAACACAGGAAATTAAAAGAACATTGTTTATATTTTAGGTAGTGATTTCTAGAATGCCTCACAAAATTTGACGCAATTCAGTGGAGATGAAAAGACGATTTGGTACAGAATCTTCAAACGATAGAAGCACGTATCAGCTCCAGACAGAACATGATCATGGAAACATAACCTGCTATCAATCAATAAGCCAAGGATGCGGGCACTCTCAACCTCAACAAAAAAAAAACTGTGGCTTATATTTGCGAATACCTACTCTCAATTTGCTTCTTGGTTCCGACTATCATAAATTTTGATTTCGATGCATAGGTACAGTAAGTTTTGTCGCGCCCACTCATGTATGCGATTAAGATCATTCACATGTTCATTTTAAATTTAATTGATGTGTTATTAGTGTGCCGTGTTAAAAGAATAAAGAAAGTTCGTTTAAAATAACAAGGACTTATGATTTTCGACGCTGCCACGCCAACTCCTTTATAGTACCTACCTAAATAAATACAAAGAAGTAGAAATAAAGTAAATAAGTAAATCAAATGTGTATTATTTCTCAGCACAGGATATACAGCGTACTGCAAATTATAATATAACGAACCTAAAAGGATCTTCGCATCAATCAAAGCTATTGTTGGCGAGAACAATCTGTAGGTTTTAATACGTTTTCTTCCTATAGAAAGTGCAGCAAGTAGGGAAAAGCGTAAAACCCGACGAAAACGTGCTATCGACACAAAGAGGCAGGATGAGTCAGAGGTTATCGAACTTACCCAAATTCGTACTAAAGCGAGGTTTACTCCACATAATGGGCCATATTATCGAGTGTTTAATAAAAACTGTCTTATGGAACTTCTCTTCCTGTAAGCTCTCTACGTAACGCGCGAGAAGCTTGAACCTGTCAAATGCGATGTAATGACAGAACTAATATGACTCTTTTGTTATTATGTCGCATTTGACGCATCTAATTTCCCGCTCGTTAGGTACTTAGGTTTGACGTCACATAAAAGATATAATTATTGAAATCAACTGGATGCTTATTTTATGTTATAATTAAGTAACCTGGTATATTTCTGTAATATTTACTACAAAAAAGCGTTAAATTGTAAACTCTACTAAATTGAAAATGTTAAACTGAACTAAGAATGTAAATTCAAGTTTAAAGGCATAATAAACCACAAATGGCTTGATATAAAATAAAACGCAAATCAGTTATTATTAAAAAAACTAAAAGTTATGAACCTTAACCTCCTATTATCGTATCCAAAATACTGTTTCTCCGTGGCCCATTGTGTAGCGATGAAATGTTAGCCGGCTCACCCCAAGGCGTGTCCGGGGACTAAACTTATCCCTAGTTCAAATACATATCACATTACATTAACTACATAAATTTGAAAACATAAACATTTTGGTACAGCTTTGAAAATAAGAAAAATTATAAAAATTTTAATATTATAAAACAAAAGTAATTAAAATGAAAATTTTTGTGTGCCAAATATATATTATTTGTTTTACGCAACCCAGGGGAGAATACAAAAAGGGGTGAGAGGTCTTTTCAATTTCAATTCAATGCAGTAGGATGTAGCGTAAAATACAATAGGCTAAATCTAAATCTAGCGATCCATTAATATTAATTATGTTTTCTGTGGCACCCTGTATTTATTGAGTTTAAGCGGCCATCATAGGGAGCATAATTCATTTAGGGGATGACGCCCATGACGCGGTTTATAATGACATTACCGAACGTTCATGGCATGTAATTATGGCGTCCAGCGGTCCAGCCAAGGAGATCATTCATTTACGGAGTTGCTTACAAGGTTTGGTTTGCCACTTACCGATGCATCAATAATATTGTATGAAAATCAAATGTTAAATGGCCGTTTAAACACTAACCAACCGTTATGTTTGTTGTCGGTGATTTAAATTAAATACGTATTCTAAAACCTTTTACAATTTAGGAAAATTCCCCATTCCCGCAGGAAAACTGTTAACGCGGGCGGAGCTGCGATGCGGAAAGCTAGTGTTTCGTAAAGTACATATTCTGTTCTAGTTTCCCATGGTAAAATACCCAAGTATTTTATATTCTATTCAGGGCTTTTAGAACACGATCCCCATTTGAAATTCTCGCCACGTAAAGAGAGGAGCGGGTAGATTTTAACAACCTTGGGACAGGAAGGACAGACTTAAATAAACCCAGCATAGACTCGGGACAGACAAATAGCATTACCGGTAGAAAGGGGAAGTTAATCGTACTTGTTTATCTCAAGAAAAATATTTATTTAACTTAAAAAAATAATTTAAAAACTCCTCACTAGAAAAGCAAAGAACGGTTCTGTGAAAAGATAATGTCAAACGTTATTTGTGATATATTAGCCCGTTAAAGATAAACAACGATTAATTATTGTAATCTTTGTAAGTTCGTCGTGGTCTAATGCGAAAGGTCGTTTAGTAAGTATGCATGCATATAAGTTTATTTAAGTTCAGAAATTGAAATATCTAGCACTAAAATCCCTCTATTATTAATTACGAAACCAGTTATTTTTAGTTCAATTTAGAAATTTAAGAACAATATTAAAAAATATCACATATAATTCACGAAGAAAAGAGTTTTGTTACTTTGCAGCAATTTCTAAAAGTCTGTTAAAAAAGGATCGATCCTCAAAGTCGGCTTGCAGCATTTTCCTTAACCTCAGCTTTATAAATGCTCATATTTTTCCCCAAATTAGGCACTAAAACGTCCATTCGCCTGTAAGCGTCCAGAGTTCGAGCAAAAAGGAATATAAATGGACCAGAAATAGTATACGACGGTGTTTACGAAACCGTTCAAACACGTGTGTTATTCCGCTGGGGCTGGCTTTTTGCTCAAGTTTTTTATGCCGTAGTGTGAATGACCTTTCTATGGGAAAATCGCGCTAAATTGGCATATGTGCCACTTATTATTATGGCACCATAAACCATTATATACTTGAGTATAAAAATTATAGATTGAAGCTGCTAGAAGTATTATAACCGGTTCTTTTAAGCTGAGATCATTCGTCTTTGAACTTACTCGTATCATTTACACTTTTAGCCATGACTCCGTTTATTTAACGCCGGAAAATGTTAAATTAACAAATTATGAGTGCCACGATGGTTGTGATGAATAAATGACGGTATTATGCAGTAGCTATCTCATAAATAAGGTCTACTGCGGATAGGAACTGTATTGTTGTTGTTACATTATTTTTTAATAAGTATTACATATTACACCGTGAATTTTTACTGGTTGTTTATCCGCAACATTGTGGTAGTACTCTTGAAAGTGAACAACTTTCCCCAAGGAACACATTCAAATCTCAAAAACATTTTTCAACTTCACTACATAGTCACTACATAGTATAAAATAAAGTCGCTTTCTCCGTCCCTATGTCCCTATGTCCCTTTGTACGCTTAAATCTTTAAAACTACGCAACGGATTTTGATGCGGTTTTTTTTAATAGATAGAGTGATTCAAGAGGAAGGTTTGTATGTATAATACATGTATAATATACTGAAGGATAACCCACAATAACCATTTTCCCGTGCGGAGCCGGGGCGGGTCGCTAGTATAAAATAAAGTCGCTTTCTCTGTCCCTATGTCCCTCCCTTTGTACGCTTAAATCTTTAAAACTACGCAACGGATTTTGATGCGGTTTTTTTTAATAGATAGAGTAATTCAAGAGGAAGGTTTATATGTATAATACATGCATAATATACTGAAGGATAACCCACAATAACCATTTTCCCGTGCGGAGCCGGGGCGGGTCGCTAGTTTCATATAAACTTCAGTGACGTGACCGGCCACTTTATATGTAGGTCCCTAAATAGGAATTCTTCTAGCTAGAGTGTTCTTCAGAAATGGTTCACGGAAGGGCATGAGGTTTCACGCGAGACAAGACATAATAAAGTTCTGTCGCGTCTATTCTCTCATCTTATTGGAGGAAACATCCATTTGGCAGCATCTTGACAGTTACTTTTGTCTTGCTACTGGGCCAGTTATCATAATTACGTTGCTACGTTAACTATCTAATACTACGTCATAATATGCCAGCCAAGATACAAGAAAGTAATCAAAAAGGAACCTTGTCGCAATCAACTACCAATTCAACAACTAATAACTCTCTTACAAACTCGAGTTCTCGTTCCGACGACAAAGTTCTAGCCACATAAAGTTGCGCGGTGATTTATGATAGCCATGCCCTAGGGCCGCATTATACCGATTGCATCATGCACGCAACTGGGTGCAGCTGCGGTTTTTTTTTATGAACTGCGCTCACCCGAACGCCTTGAGGGTGACCCGATCGATTGACAAATGCATTTGAGTCTTTTGTGTCGAATATAAAAAAAAAATTGCGATTTTGGATACGTGCTATTATTAAATCTTCTAAAATGTCTCCATATAGACTTGAATTTAGAACATTTTCCATAAATTGTGGGACCCATTTAATCAGATCAACATGGTAAAGGGATTCAAATAATGGTTAAAAGTATGGTCTAGTCTAGATGGTAGAGGTTGAACATAGCAGAAAAATACAGTAAATACATAAATTATAATAAATAACTAATGCAATTTGCAGCGATATTACGCCAAAAACAAACGTTTAGCAATGTGAAATTTTCCACAAAAAATATTTAACATCACTTGCTCAAAGATACGTCATTTGACGACCCCGCTATCCATCAACATATTTTTCTATCTAACCCTTTTCAAAGTAACCATCTTCCTTTAGCAGAACAAATAGAGGGGTCGTAACCCCACAAATCTGTGAACTGATCTCGTTATCGACCGTACCGTGTCATCGTCACACAGATTTAGAGATATTGTTACAGATGTTCCGTTAATTGGGATTTGGGGCTGGTCGACTACTGTGGTTTGCAGTGACAAGGCTGTCTTGACGTTTTGGTTGCATTTCAAGGCACGTTTCTTCTATTTTGTGCAGAATTGTATTAGAAATGATAAAAATATGTAACTTGTCATATAGTAGTACTGTAGTAAAGTGTTGTCAAAATCCGTCTGTATGTTTTAAATTTTATTAAAATGAGTATAGAGAGGGGTCGAATGTGACCTCAAGAGTCAAGAGCGTAGCGCGCAGATTTTCTAGGTCTTTGAAAGTGACTCATCCATTATCCAAACTTACTTTTTATCGCAGGAAAATTTAATCGCTGATAGCTAGATTGGGTTAATAAGGAGATATTTTTTCCAATAACTAAGAGTAATTTAATTTTATGAATGATTGATATTTTTTCTTTTATTTCTTTAAGTTGATAGAAAAAGATTGACTAACTTATTGCACACATACACATTATATTTATGCCAGAAAAAGAAGAGAATTTGTCATAAGTGGCACCATACAAACTAAAATGCACCAAAATTTAAGACGACTACGACTGAATTTAAAATGCAACTGTGACATGATCATGTATACAAATTATAGTTATGTAATCAAAGTACATACATGCATTGGTTTGATGAGGGCGTATAAGGTTTCGCCCTATTTGGAAAGGTACCTAGATATTGTGTTACAGTTCAGTGTAACAGGGCCTTTTAATGTTTATTGGTATACGAACGAATAGTAAATGCGTATTTAGAGAATTCTGAACATTTCCAAACTACCCTAAGTCACCGCATAGAGACGATCAATCAAAGCTGTGTATAGTGACTAGCGAAACTGGCAACAAAATCTATCGTGTAAACGCTTTACAAGCGGTGAAGACAAATACATACGTAACATACATACATCTATTGGACGTCTCGGCGACAAATTAACGATGACATACATTCAGAGATGATGTAAGAGTATTTCCTACTAATATTATAGACGCTAACGTTTGTAAAGAGGGACGGATGTTTGTTTAAGAAAAACCTAACTATTACCTAGATGGAAATAAATAATTTTGAATTTTGTCAAATTATACATTAAGATCTTAGGTGTTAGAGTGGAGATAGAAGAGCGTAAATTTTAAGTTGTGAGTCGCATATTTTCGTTTCGCAATGAAAATTCGAAACTCATTTTGAGTCGCGTGAACGAAACAGGAGTTTTGTATGAATAAAAGGGACTCACTCATTATAAAAAAATACGCACATCTAGCCTCAGCTTAGTCTTCAAGTACCTATAAGCCTCATTCATCAAAATTGCACATAGGCTCTTTCTCTTTCTACCGCTGCAACAGCAGTATTCCTATAGAGATAGGACTGACTGTTTCAAAGCCCACATAGTTATTATTATCGTTATATCTCCATACTGTATTTTGTGTAATAAATTTATACCTAAACAAATATTATGCAATTCCAACAATAGTAGAACGTTTTTTGTTCTTAAGACTTATCTAAACGTATAACTCACAGTACAATAACGTTATTCAACATGCATAATTTTATCTAAACAGCCGAAGACGCGGAAGTTACGCCATCATAAATCGGTCAAACTAAAATAGGAGAGACCGATTTTTTGTTACACTACTGTTTACTGAACGTCCAGATTCTTACGAAATATCCTATAGAATCCCTACAGGACGACCAAGAAGGATTATTACATCAACATTTTATGTCTTATAGGAAGTTGAGACTTGTGTCTCATTCTATAGAGATGACGTAATTTTTGTTAAATACAATTCATCACTAATAACTTGTATAGCAAAATTGTGTCAGCCAAGAAACAAAGCGAGCGTAAACGGAGGCGGATATTATATTTTTTTTATTATTACGATTAATACATAAATTAGTATAAAAATTAAAGGTATGAATCCTAGTTTATTTGGCTGTTCTAGTTCAGAGAAGACATAAATATTTAAAAAAAATTTTTCTAAAAGTATTGTTGTGTTCAGTGGTAAATGTGCTAATGCAGTATGCTTGCAATGTTTGAAGTATATTAAAATTGCTAGGTGCCTCCATTCTACACTTTAAAACTGTTACCAAATATAGAACCTTGAACAAAGAAAATACCAGGCTCATCAATTTGAAATAGAGTTTTAATCATAAACTAAGATTTACGTATAATTTATCTACAATATGTTAGCCCTTAATCCAATTATAATTGGATTAAGGGCTAACAGACGCTCCCTACGGACACGCAACAATTAATTATGAGTGACATTTATAGTTATATTGTTACCGTTTCCTTTCCTTGCTGGTTTGTTTTGTAATCTAATAAAGCTTTTGGACCCCGACTAATATGGGGTGACATTGAAATGGCGTTTAGACACGTACACTTGCAATGTTTTGAGTTTCTAGACCTTTTTGGAGCATGCATCCAAGAACTCGAGTTCATTATGTAATACCTAATTGCATTGTTGTATTGATACAGGAGTCACGAAAACTGCATAACTTATACAATTAAAAGTACGCTTTACGATGTTGATCGCTCTAATCCTTCTTTTAACCTTCAAGGCACAGAAGAAAATAATAGTACTAACCCGTACAGGACAATCACCCCCCCGCGCCAAAATGAGTTCCCCGCCCGATATAGCGCCCCACGCCCCGCACCCCGCAGGCGCCGCGGGACTCCGCCGGTGGTGTTCGGGGGTGTTTTACATAGCGCCAAGCGCCATTGACTTGTAGTGGATATTCAGTTGTTATTCAAAAAGAAGTAGCTTGTCAAAACGCGTTTTCTGTATGGAGTGACCGCCCAGTGCTTCTCGGTCTAAAGAAATGGTCGATCTAAAATTAAAATGGCCAACCATGGACAGTCTGAACCTTGGTATTTCTTAGCTTTGACAGCCAAAAAATATTTTGCAAACTCACTTTAAATAATAACCTTTTGATTCGAAAATAACCTTCAAATTAATCCTATTTGACCAAACTGGGGAAAGTCTCACAAAGTATGTGTCACAGAGTGATATAGTGTATGTACTCACATTGCACGTTGACATAGACATCCTTGTATACGTAACCGACGGAGTTGGTGGCGTTGCAGCCGTAGTTGCCAGTGTCCGCCTTGGTAAGGTTAAAGATGGTGATCGAGTTTGCCTCCACCTGAGTGAAAACAGAATTAGCTAGTACAATTGCTAGTTTCGGGTGTATCCTTCACGATGTTTTTGAGTATCAATGCGCTAGGCCGAGGTCCGAGGCTCCCTCGAGCCGCCCCTAGACTCGTTGGTACATGACTTTTTTCGGGGTAGAGTCTTCCGCTCCCCCGCAAGTCCGGTGAAGCTTGATCCGTCGTACTTTTTCGACTCAAGAGAATTCCTCACTCCCACGGAAAAAACTATTACCGCGGGCAGAGCCGCGGCGAGAAGCTAGTTTAGAATGATTTTCATTGGTATTGTAGACTTTCTTTTGACCCCGATGTCATCATCCATCGTTCCATATCAACAAACTAAGAATATAAAAAAAAAAACACATTTATAAAGGAAGCATATTCAATTTCGACTCTCAGCTAAAGATGTATTTTTAAAAAGGAAGCACAGACTGGCAAACGACGTGCAAGGTGCACAGAGGAAATGAACAATTTCAATGTATACTCGTAACCATCCAGTGCCGTTTACAAGTACAGTATCGTCTATCTACAGTTATAGTAAGATAGCAAAAAATTACATTGCAATATTGTACTAAAAAATTTCACCAGTAGGTATGTAATTTTAAATTAAGTTTATTTCAAGTATATGTGAGTTGGCTTTGTAGTAAATTTTCTTTTATTGTGGGCGTCGTAGTTCAACAAAAGGGTAGCAGTGATCACCTGAATAACGTTAATTTTGAAAACATTTTAAAGCTGCGATTCCTAGCCCGTCTGCCAACTTGCCAAGTAATGCGTAATACTCAAATCTAGTAAGATGCGAATATGACTCAAATTCCGTGAAGCCTGTTTCGTCGACTTTGCTACATGACACAAGCATAGGTAATTTAAAAAAACTAGCTGGTGCCAAATGTCCCTCTCCCAAAATAAATGATTTGTTATTATTATTATTATTATATCTTCCTGTCCTGATACCTGTCTAAGGAGTTTATTATAATACTCGTATATTTTTTCGGCCTTAGGCATGAGTCCTTTAGTCATCCTTGATTATTACAGACGATTTTTTTACTATTTGCTTTGTCAGTCAAGACAAAAAATAATGGAAAAAGATAAACGCGTAAAACGATTTCATCACGGTATGTGGTAAATTTCAAGATGGCATAGTATTGAACCGGCCCTGTTCTTCAGTAATACCTGTAAAGACGAGCAGCGCACCTTACACATCCGTTGTAACGTTGCAAGAGCAAGGCCGTACGAGCGAAGCGATTAGTAAAAGCAGGTGGCCATATTATTGTGACTTATCTTTGCGAACATGCATTCGCACTTGACTTTGTAATACATTGTGCAGAATCAACGATTCTGTAGGGTCAAATCAATCTGTATAGGTCGCTTCGTGAAATGCACCTACATCTGTTTTGGAATGCCTGTTTTCAGCGTGTTTCGTTCGAATTGAGAAACAGATTTTTTAGTTTTATTTGGATCACAGTTTGTGTACAGACGAAGAAAAGTCTCTTTTTTTAACCATCCCATGTTCCCAGTTCATCTGGGGTGGGTCTCCCTCCCTGTACATTTGCGCCAGAAAACTCTGTTCTCGATTGTCTGGCTAACTTACTAAAAGTTCATCTATTTGTTTATATTGTTCTACCAAGTGACGAGTGGTCTGCCTCTGCCCCTAGGTTAGCTTGGTATGTAAAGCACTTTCCTCACAACGTAGTCATCTTCGCGTCTTTGGATATGGCCATACGAGCGAAGGCGGCTTTCCTTCACTTTTTTCACGATTGGAGCTACTTTGAAAGATCCTCTAATATGCTCATTACGGACTCTATTAAAAGCGATAAAAAAAAATAAAAAAAAAATATACAAGAGAATATAGTGTTATTCAGCTGAAAGAATCTTCTGGACAAAGGCATCCCCTAGCAGTGGACGTCCTTCGGCTGAGATAATGATTGTGGTATTTCCTGGATCGGTAGACCATTGAGGGTGTATCACAGTACTTACCCGTCGCTTTTTCGGATCGGCCGGTTCAATGGGCTTGCCGTTGTGGATCCAGGAGATCTGAGGGTCTGGGGTCCCGTCAGCTCTGCAGCGGATGACTGCTGTCTCGCCCTCGGCCATGTTCTGGAACTCTGGCTCCTCGGTGAAGAAGGGCGCGGCTGTTCGAAAAAAAAGAAAAAGGGGTATGGGTACAGAATATACCTTATTGCACACTAGGAAGAACAGTACAGTATAATTCACAAAAAGGATAGAAAGTATGTATGTAGTCGGTCTTATTGGGTCTTTGTCAAGCTGTGGACGTTTCGGCTGAGATGATGAGGCGACCTTATTGCAAGCAACCATAACTGCAGGCAAATAACATCTTCTGCTAGTCAGTTATTTAACTGGCATTCTCTATATACTTAAATATATTTCTTTAAATATACTTCGCTCATATATATATTTAAATATATATGCGAGCGAAGACTAAATCGTGGGTTATGGAAAATGAATAATCCAATTAATAAACACCAGTTTGTACGTATTTTTAAAATAACATAATATTAAATTTAATTCCACAGCTTTTGAATTTTGGTCAATTTAATGATAATTAAAAATAATAATAACAAATTTGTGATCTTAGCGAGTATTTTATTAATATTATGTATGGTATGGATGGATGGAACCATCAAGATACTCGCTAAGATCAAAAAATCGATATTACTATTTTGAATTATCGTTCAGTTCACTTTTCGAAATATAAGATTTAGTGAACTGCAATGCAACTTCCAAACTAACAAAGTTCGTCAAAACAGATATACCTAACATTATTTTATAAGTTTTTATTGCAGTTCACTCTTGTTTTGGCAACTGCAAATTTAGTGCAGTTTGCAGTTGCCAAACCATTGCCATTATTGGTCCTGCGTCTTGGCCATGGACATCTGACCTAATTCCAAGATATAAAATATTTTATATTAACAGAAAAAAACCACTACGAATGATGACGAAGACGACGATGATAATCATATAGGAATTTGAGACAACTCACATAAATTATCATTGAATTTAGAATCTGTGCTACTTATGAATATCAGGCAGTTAATACCGTTTATAGGAACTTACAAAACTAACATACATATTAAGCAAACAATAGCCAATAATACTTATCTTATTATCACACAAAATGTTTGCCCTGGATGGGATTCTAACACGCAACGTATCGTAGACACGAGTACGTAAAGCGTCCTTTTTAATGTAATTAATTATGTTACATTGAATACAATTGGAAAGCAAAGACTCTAGCTGTAATGCCACAACAGTTTTGATAGGGCGTTGTTGGTTCGATCTCGTATTATGTATTTTTCACTTCTGTTTTTTACATAAGAGCGTCGTCGTCAAGTTTTTAATTCATACGCACAGTAACCAGCACAGACACACTTTGACCTTTAGAGTGCCTTTATTCCGTACCAGTAGGGGTGAATTTTGTAGAACGAGAGTCCACCCGCATGTGCTGGCTACTGTACGTATTTATTTGTTTGTATTATTTCACTCGTTTACGATGAAAGAAGTTTTTGATTCTTCCAATACGGTGAAGTAAGGTTTGTATGAAGTTGATCATCCCGCACTAGGCCAGCGTAGTCGACAAAAATTATGGTATTCTGTCATTTCATATAGACAAAACACGTATCAAAATAGTAAGGTTTAGTAACAACATTCTACTAGCGTATATTGCCGCACGACACGATTATCTTCATTAAAAAGATGACATTTAATTAATTCTTTCATTGTATGTTATGGTTCATACCTACTTTAATACAAAATCGCGTGACATTCATTGGTCAACAGTACTACTACTACGACCATTAAAACATAACTTCTCTTCGTAACAGTCTAATTTTTTTATAGCCGCCAGCCAAAAGAATTCCGATGTTTTTTACTGTTTTTAAAGCCACATTTACAATTCCGAGAGGGTACGACATTTCCATAAATATAAGAAACATGTATGTATTTTTGGATAGCAGCCACGCGCTTTTAATTTAGGACCTGATTGAATAAAGAGCCATTCGCGACTGGATTTGTTCATATGTAACAAAAAAAAAAACAATAAAAAGCTGGTTATTGTTCGTACATCGTACATCAGAATCTGAGAAAACTCAGACCTATAAGAGAACAGAGAAGAAAAATGGGGAAGCCGAACAGCGTTGTTTTTTATTATTTTAATATTTAATATGAAGAGAAATAATTACATTGTATTGTAATACATAATCATTATATATTTTAACAGTTTTTGAGACGATTGTGGACATTATACTTTAATGCTATATTAAAGCTAAAGCGGCTCCCATCTCTCTGTATATTAATCAATTAGCATGACGTCTGAATAAAGAATAGAATTATTAAAAAAAGTTCGCACAAAAAATTGCATCACAATAACATCCCCGTTGCGTCAAATCCCGAAAGGGGTGAACCATAAAGAAAAATATCTGAAAACGCTATGTCATACAGTCGTAAATGTAGGGACGACGCGATGAAAGGCCAGCAGTACAATTGACCTGGGAAATGGGTTAGCTGAACGATTCCCATATTTGTTCCAAGGAACATGTTGCTATTATCATACTAGTTGGGTATTTGCCATTTTTTTAGATTTATTTGACAAACATGAAAGTACTAAATATTAATGATAACCTTAGTTTAACAATAATAAAAAATGGGTTTATTTGACGAACAGAAAAAGTACAAAATATTAGCGACATGATAACCTTAGTTCAACAATAATCAAAAATGGGTTTATTTGACAAACAGAAAAAGTACTAAATATTAATGATAACCTTAGTTCAACAATAATCAAATATGGATGTATGTATGTTTATCCGTTTAATTAAAAACCGAATAAAATAAAACATATAACAACTACCAGACCAAGTTAAAAAAATAAATAAATTTTAATCAAAACGAATTTGTGGCTAGCACGTTACGAATTGAATTTTCAGCACGTCTAGACAACTAGAGACCTATCCTATTGTCACGTACTTAAGTCAAAATATTACATACAAATACAACCGATAACTTGCAACGCAATAAATGCATTTTATACGTAATAATAACGGGATGGTAATGTTGGGTGATGTGAACTAACTAATATGTGAATTAGACGGTGCGTGCGTGGATGACATCACGGCCATGTCGACGCGTAGCCATCGCGAGTTACGCAAGGATTATTTCATTGACCACCCGGGTTTCACAGATGACTACAAATAATTTTGTCCTATACTATAATCCCAATGGAGAAAATTGCAATATGGTGGATTTCTCCCGGTTTTTGAAATTTAAATGTGAGATAGTGTCTTGAGTTGTTACAATGCTTAGGCTAAGGCTAGACGAGCGTAGTTTTGTGAGTTGTGATGTTATGTGAGTCGCAGATTTTCGCATTTAGAATATTGATGAGATATTTCTTATTTATCTTCTAGTATCTTAATAAGCGTGCTCATAGCTCTATCTTTAGCGTTTACTGCATTGATGAGGATGACGTCATCGTCCACAAATTTACAATACGAGTGTAAACGTGACTAAACCGTTAACATCATTCTTACTAAATGTTAGCCGCTAAAACTGAGATTCGTTTGACCTAGAATGTAAGCAAAGATTTTTATTAAATACTAGCTTTCCAAGTATAGTCTTCAGAGCAACGGTTTCTTTTCGACTTCATGGAGCTAAAACAACTTAAAAAACCCAGTCCATCCAAAACCCATCCGTCGATTTCAATTGCAACTTTTTCCTAATTCATTTATGGAACGAAAACCAAACGAATTTAAACCTCTTTTCAAAGTCTGAACTTCGAATCAGCATTTCAATTCAGGCAACTTATTGAGACTCATTGAAAACTAAAGCTTTTGGAAAGTTTCCAAATGTACTTTGCATTCGTGAAATTCACCCTTGCGTTCTTTCACGGCCTTTTTTTAAATGAAATTTTCTTTTAATTCGAAAAAAAAATGTTTTTGTAGTGTGCAGTGTTTTTTTAGCTCTTTTTGCACCTAGAAGGCCCTCTGCTCATACTGTAAACGATATTATGTACGAGTATATAAATAAACTTCTATCCTACATTTCTATCAACCACGATTGTAACACAACAATGTTTTTGCAACTAAATGTGTTGACAACTAAATGTGTTGATTGGATGAAAGTTAATTACGTACTTTTTTTTATTTGAAACGTAGGGCACATCTGCTACTTACATATTAATTTATTAGAACAAAACAAATTTCGGACAACGCGCATCAAATTAACTGTAGGTAATTGGAAACTTCGTATCTAACAACTCTGAGATCTCGTTTGCAACTTAGCGAGATGCAAGACTGGTTAAGTTTCCTTAATGAGTATCTGTGCCTATGTCCGCACTGATAAACATATAAACATACATACTATAAGACAGGTTTCTTGCTGGTCCACTACGTAAGCATTGATCGCCGATTACAAGTTATTTTAATCTTTCCATAAACGTAGGTAGTAATAGCAACGAAACGACACAAAAAAAGGCAGTTTGTGTCCCGGCTGGATTTTAAATAATGTAATGGGAGTCTTTCTAATCTGTGGTTCTTGGCGGATTAAATTAGACCAAAATCAATCAAGTCTTCATTAGACTGTGATTGTCGTACAATACAAGTCGATACCATAACTCAGGGAATGACAGCAGTGTTCTCATATTGTATAACTAACAACTGCAACAACTGCAATCCGCTTGATATGCGTGAAGATTAAGAGAACATCGTTGTTATAGGTATGTCAGACAATAAAAATTGGCAGGGCGAAATCCTGGGAAAGGTATTTTGACACAGTAAGACGTTGTTATTACTTATTTACAGAAGCCAGAACATGCGGTTGGACATTCGCACTACGAAATTCACCCCTTCCACCACAGAATACGGGCGCTTTCAAAGATCAAGAATGTTCAGCCGCATGTGCTGGTTACTGTACCTACAGCGAAAGCCTCAAACATAGATTAGAAAAAAACATAGCGTAATCTCGTCCTAAAATCGATAAAATAAAATATTGTGATGTTTTGCCTACTTTCCACATGTCTACTTGCTTAATAGTTTGTTTATCGTAAGCTAGTGTCACAATTATTATTTTTATTAAGCCGCCTAACGTATCATAATCATAATATGTAAGATACTGCTACAATTTGCCCTTTCGTCCTTCAAATAGTGCCGTGTCGGACAAATTATTTAATATGATCAATTGCGCTGAGGAAGTGAGCTCCAAAAATGGCCGCCCTTTCGGGTTAAGGTCCCATATTGGGTACTCGTATGAGGCAGGCAACACATGCCTTAGTATGGCCGCAAGGAATGAGGCAACGTACTTAAGTAGATGTTTGTGTTGGCTTGACGATAATAGTGTGTTACGCTACGCTTTCACACCTAAACAGCCGAACGGATTGCTATAAAAGTTGACAGAGTGATCAATAATTATAGGGCATTATACGCTACTTTTACGAAGGAAAAATTTACTTCTCTCTGAAAAAAATATAAATGCGGGCGAACGGAAAGCTGGCTGGATAGCTGTGTGAGAAATATCACATATATTTATTTATTTTATAATATTTCTAAACTGCTGCTTGCTTATCGTGTGGGTTTTGATGTTAACCTACCTCACAAACCCTGGTGTTGGAATTATAGAACCGCCTTAAGCCTTATATTTTTAAACTAACCTTCCACATTAAGCTGAATGGAGTAAGACTGGGCGCTGCCCACTCCGTTGCTGACTTCGCACGTGTAGGTGCCTTGGTCTTCGTAAGACGTCCTCTTGATAACCAGGGTTTTCCCGTAGTTGTCCTGGGTTATATCTTGAGATGACCGGATAGGCTTCCCGTCTTTACTCCATAGGACTTGCGGGAGTGGCCTAAAAGGACAGTTAGGATTAGGGAATCCATACGTCATACACATTTAAACAACCATCAGTAGATAGACATCCAATGGTGGACAAAGGCATCCTTCAAAGATCTCCACTACTGCCCACAACAATGTTAAACAAAGTGACAGCTAATTAAATAATAATTAGACGGAATGTCTGCGCACAGGTCGCAGGTTAGTGACAGATTTCACGTTTAAGATAAAACATTTTTTTTTATTAACCGACTAAAACCGAACCTAATTCACTACGGACTCGGCCAGTTTAACCCAATAGGTCGGGCAGGAAACAGGTTTTAGTGCGGGGAGGTGAATTTCCTTCTGTAAGAGTACTATTTTATATGACTTCGGATCAGAGCTATAGATTGAAAAAGAAAAGTACTTACGTCCCACCGTAGATACAGTATAGCTCTGTCTTCTTTCCTTTCAAAGCCGTCTCCCTCTTTCTCGTTACGTACTGCATCACCGGCTCGTGTTTATTCTGTCCGGGAGCTATCCCAGTCTGTTCCACAACCAAATACTTCTTGTTGCCAAGTTTGTACTCGTTCCGGAACAGTGACTTTGCGGCGCAAGTGTACGCATAAGTCTCCGACTTGTCAGCCATAGTTACGTTCGAAAACAGCAGATTCCCTTCAGGGTCAAGCGTCATACGCGAATTGTTAATAGTCTTCAATTGTCCCTGGTCGCCTTGCAACATCCAATACACTTTCGGTTTTGGATGGCCATCGGGCGGTATGCAGGTGAGTTTGAACGGTTTTCCTTCTTGGGCGACAATAGTTTTTTGCTCTCCATCGGTCTCATTGAACGAGTTGAGCTCAGCTTTCCGAACAAAGACGGAGTTGGATGTAGCAGTGCCCCATTCATTGGTGGCGAAACATTGGTATTGACCGAGGTCCTCGTTCTGTGGACTGCTGATTACGAGGGTGCCTCGGCCGGGCTGCTGCGATATGCGTGTGTCGTAGCTCATGTATTCGAACGGCTTCCCGTTTTTGATCCATCTGTACCTGTTAGGGGCAAAGAAAAACATGTGATCAGTACCAGAAATAAATAACCTAGTTTTTTTTAAAGAGCCCTTAAACATAAACTTAAGAATTAAAGTAAAAATAAAAAAAATATAACAAAAATAAAACTAAAAATAGACTTCACAAAAACTTAAAAACATACAAGATAATTGGTAGAATTTGTCCGCGAACAAATCACTATCTGGCTCCTTTGATAAAAATATGTTGACGAGTGACCTTGCGTAAACAATTGGCGATCATGGGTTATCTGTTTTCTGAACCTGTCTGTGTCTGAACCAGAAACTGAAGAGACTCGGCAGAAAACAACTGCGAATTGAATGAACAAAACGACTCTATTATTCATGCAATAAATAACTAAACAGGATAGTCAAATTATATGAGTGTCGGATCTATTGTTTGTTTCGTTGGGCGATTTCCTCGATGAAAATGGATTCCGGAAATTTCAATTCTCCGTCTTTGTTTACCATCGACCGCCCGGGTGGCAAAATAATTTGAACTCAAAAGATTGCGAATTGCGATCATACTGTAAGTATTGACTTTAGTACAGCCTACCAACCACTATTGCTGGACTGAGGACCCGTTTCTTGTAAGGGAGGTGTTGCCTGAATCGTGACACATGACAGATAGACAGGGTTAGGGATCGCAGTTGCAATTAATTATTACACGCGTACCTGGATTACGTGTCTTATTCATTTACAGGAAGAGTTCGGTTAAGTCAATTCGAACCTACAACACGGCCAACGCAATTTTCAACGATACGTTGTCTAACCTGGACATTTATTAATAGGGCATCTAGTCTACACATATTTTATTAATAGGACCTAAATTCCAATTGTTCAAAGATCGTAGATCTCCATCTCAAAAGGAGATTCTAAATTCCCGACTAGAAAAATAAAAATCCTCGCCATATTGTGAAATTTCAATGAAACTAATTTTTAATGGAAATTGTTACCAGAAACAAAAAAATATACATATTGTGGGCGTCACCAGAGATAGTTTTTAATTTTTCTGGTCAGGGTTTAAATAGATTAATTTCAACATTTCCATCTCTTGCATCTTAAAGAAGCGACTTAGTGAACACTGTTAGGAACTAGTCGCCTGTGATGTGAACTTTTTTGAGAATTCATGGGCGGAGAGGTGACGCCGCCGGTGACGCTCAAGTAACTCGGGAGTTTGAAACCGGTTTAATTTTAGTAGCTCCGTATGAAGAAGGAGCTTAAAACGCATGCGCCTATCCCATGTTCCTAGTTTATCTGGGATCGGGTCTCCCTGACATTTGCGCCAGAAAACTATTTTGGGCTGTCCGGTTAGTTAGATTGTCCTGGTCCATCTCTTCGCTTACGTTATTCCATCAAGTGGCCGCCGGTCCTGGAGATTATTTATATGCAATGAAATGCACGTAGTTATTTCTTCGAAGTAATTTGGCTCGCGCTCAGGCGATGCCTGTTTCTGTGATGATTCAAGGAATCCCTCTGACATATAGAATCCTGGCCGAGAATTTAAATATATAACGCACGCTGTTTCTACTGTGTCATGTAGTTCCCCGGATTTCTTTCTTTAGCGTGTGGACTTCGAAGTTAACCTACCTCACAAACCCTGGTGTCAGAATCATTGAGCCGCCTATGACTTCTGACATGGCTCATATAACGACTACATCCGTAGATAGTAACCGGGACCAACGGCTTTACGTGCCTTCCAAAGCACGGAATCATCTTCCTTTTCGGACAATCAGGTGATTCAGCCTGCAATGTCCTAACCAAACTGAAAGTCACACAAAGTGATATTTATTCGACGAATCCCCACCGGGATCCGAACACGGAACCTCCGTAACGTCAGGTGACCATTCGACATAAAAATAAATACTTTGACTTTGAGCAGGTAGATTACAATCAGGTGCAGATATAGCTTACCTTTTAGACGCTAAGAAAAGTGTGACTTAGATAGTTACATCCTCTTCTAAGTAAGTAAGTGACCGTATTTAGCTATACTCTGCCGCTAACTTTACCCGTGTATTTTATGAGTGAACGCACTATGACTGGCGTTTGTAGATCAGTTATGATATTAATATTTTGTTCACTCATAGCATCCTTGACACCTGGAACCCTATTTAGTACTGTAAATGCTACACGTATTTTACTACAGGTCTTTGAATCGTAAGAACTATTTTATAGTGTGACGTAACACGTTATGTCTCAGCTACAAGAAGGCCAAGTTGATTCATATAACATGAATGAATAAATCTATTTACGACGAATAAATTATATTGTTACGGGTAAATATGAATGAGGAACTGCTCGAATTATAAACATGACTAAATATGTCAGTAAATGGGTTTTAATGTTTAACATTTGTGATTCATTGTTTAAAATAAATAACACGAAAATAAACGCAAACAAGGAAAATAATAAATAGTACATATTAACCATTGTTATTGTTGTTTCAAATTTAATTTCTATTCCTTAATAAAATTGTATTATTGTCGATCTCATTAACTATTGCAGGGTAGTTGAAGTATTAGTCGAAACTCGAAACCATTGATGAGGTATAATTTTAAACAAAAACATGTAATCACTACATAGTATAAAACAAAGTCGCTTTCTCTGTCCCTATGTCCCTATGTCCCTTTGTACGCTTAAATCTTTAAAACTACGCAACGGATTTTAATGCGGTTTTTTTTAATAGATAGAGGGATTCAAGAGGAAGGTTTATATATATAATACATGCATAATATACTTAAGAATAACCCACAATAACCATTTTCCCGTGCAGAGCCGGGGCGGGTCGCTAGTAAATAATATTAGTTGGATGGATAATACATTGGACTTGGGCGGACTTCCATTCCGAGCTTCCGTTTAATTTTGATCTAGACAGATTTTCTTACGGAAAATAACAAATGCAGTTCGTACGTTCAATCGATTGAAACCAGACCTTTCTCAAACGAACTCTGGAATCCAAACGCATTGGTGCATTCTACCGGAACCAGGCTCGCCTAGATATTTGCGGTTCTAGCTCTACACTAGACTTGCTGACGTGAATATCGAGCAATTTATTTAAAAGCCAGCCGGGGCCAGCCGGGCATAGATAAAATAGGAATACAGATATTAAACTCTATCTAAACTTCAGCATAGACTCCCGCTGATACCAAATCTCAGATCGTCTTGGATCAATGCAAAGTGCGGTTTTAAATTGACCTATCTACGCTTGTGTCGCAATATCGTCGTAACAAGCTTATTATTAACCGGATTTGGCAAAGCGCGAGATTTCCACCCGCCGATGTTGCATGCTTGCAGTTTTATCGCTTAGGTATCTATCATGCAGTGCAGTGTGACATATTGGATTCCAGAAGACATCGATTTTACGTACTTCTTACGTTAATGGAAAAGCTAACGTGTGAAGTTATTTTTCCGCGTAAAAAATAATAATTTGGGAATCGATTGACCTTAGGTAGGTATACTAAAAGTTAGAGACGGTATAACAAATTAGGTACTAGAGATTAACTTCTGTACTGTCTATTTTCTGTGAGAGTTTCCCAGGACACGAGAAAATGAGGGCTTTGAAAATAACATTGCTTGCATGCTACCTTACGGTGAGAGGATGGGGGAAGGGGAGGGGACATGAAAACATCTTCGCAAGCTAAACACGTCGGAGACATTTTCCCCCAATGACAAAACTATGAAATGCCCGTACTTTATGAAAGAAACATAGAGGGAGTAATATACTTGTTGCATTGCAGCTGTATTTTAGTAGGTAGTAAAATTTCGAATTGCATTAGCTGAATGCCTTCAAAGAAGCTAAACAGACAGTATATAAATATGAGATTAGTTACGAGAAGATAACAAACAAAAATACAGACATATTTTACGAGCGATACCATACCTTGTCGTAAAAGTGAAAGAAAGTAGCTACTCTAAATTCTGTTGCTGATTTATTAATATTAAAGAGGCGGAAAGTGTTTTTTCTCTTTCTCTCAGACAGTGATTTATCGCAAGCTATAATACCTAATTTAGACAAAATACTCCAGGAGATCTCCGAGGGAAACGTCATTACTTTAATAGGTCCGTGTCACAGCTGAACTCAATTACTGTAGTGTATTTTCTTGCTTGTCAAGTTAAATTTTGAGGATAAAGGCTTTTCTGATCCATTTGGGAGGAGTATCATTTTTCCTCGGTACGAAAATGGGTCGCACGCAACTAATATTGTGTTACAGGAAAATACATCTTTTCCATTTTCTGATCGCTGGCGCAAGACCAATACAAGTCTTGTTAGAATTATCTCAATAATCACATTTAAAAGCGTCTTACTCTTTCATTTATTATATTATAAACAATATAGTTACTTAAATGCTTGATATTTCTAATTAGGTACGCATAATTTCATGAAAATCTTTCAGGTGGTTTTTGAGTCAAGAATAGAATAGAATATACTTTATTTCACATAAAAATACAGCCAAAGAATTACAACTACTAACAACTAATACATGCCTTTTTCTTAGGTGTCAAGATATAAGTTTAAAAACATGCGAAATATCACATTCACAAAAATAATAGTAGGGCAGTAGACCCAGTAAAAGAATTAGTGTTACTTTAAAAAGAAAACAATAATTTTGTGCATTTTTGCGTCATGGAAAGCGCTCTACACTAGGTAGATAGTCGGAACGGAAACTTAAATATAAAATTTGAAGCTGTTTCCGCAGCAAGAGCTCAGACCACGTTAGCGGCACGGTTCGGCAGCCACACAAAGTATAAGCGGCTTAGTCTCAAGTACCGTCTTGCAGCGCCTACGACGATATGGGCGCAAATATAGGCGCCTTTTTCTAATATACAGAATGTAGGAATAATTCATCAGGATGGTTCAGTTCATGATGCATTTTAATTCAAAAATTCGAATCATTTGCGTGCAGCTTACGATAGGTTGTTGTGAAAGCACTTTGGCTGGCTGAAATGATGATTTGAATCAACTATCGATGATGATTCCAAAAGTCGTCATCGGGTACTTTTATGGCAATGATCTTATATGGTTCCTATTTTAAGTTTATTTTGCAACACTGTTATCACTGGTACCTATTTTGAAAATTATTTTTTAACACAATTATTTCTTGAAATTCCACATAACGTTATTAAACTATTACAAATGTTTTATAAATACCTGCTTTTCCTTAGAATACGATTTTTATAAAGAAAGGACAAGATTCCAATCAGTCGTTTATATGAATTGTATTTATTTATTGTACACTTAAACATACAAAGGACAAATCAATTGTATTTTTGTTTAATGAATAAAAATATATCAATTAAAATATATTATTATGTGTACATGTTAAAGTATGCAGATTATCGTACCAGGTTCGACTACAAAAAAGACTAATCTATGATTCAAAACACCCTGTATATAACATAAAATGAATGAATGCGGTGGTGGTGGTGTGGGGTTGTTGCACCCTACCGTTATGCAAATACCGCGCTTTCCGAGCTATTTACTACGCAATATGGGAGATCTTCCGACCTTACTTGTGAACGCGACTGTATTTCCATGATGGCTGTTGACAAGTATTAACGTGGTTCTTTCTAACGTTATAAAATAATAAAATATTGCGAATAAGTAACCTGTCACTAGATGAACTGATGAACTACGATACGAAACACCTCTCCCAACCCGTAGTTCACCTCATTAGTTCACCCGGGTGGACCACGGGCATTTATCTTCTCCCGTGATACACCTAACAATGATCGGTGTATTTTATATTAAGATGCGTACCGAAGTAGTTTTAGTATGGGATCCCTGTGGGCTTACTAAAACTCATTTCACCCCGAGTTTCTGTATGTCATCATCATCATCTCAGCCGAAAGACGTCCACTGCTGGACAAAGGCCTCCCCAAGGACCTCTACAATGATCGGTCCTGCGCTGCCCGCATCCAGCGGCTTCCCGCGACCCTCACCAGATCGTCGGTCCACCTCGTGGGGGGCCTGCCCACACTACGTCTTCCGGCGCGCGGTCGCCATTCAAGAACCTTTCGGCCCCAACGGTCCACTTCAGTCTAGCGATTCTTCGGGCTATGTCGGTGACTCTGGTTCGCCTGCGTATCTCATCATTCCTGATTCGATCACGCAAGGAAACTCCAAGCATAGCCCTCTACATCGCTCTTTGGGTGACTTTGAGCCAGCGATTGTTCTGGCTTGGCTACGAATAAAAGATACCATAGTTCTTAGACTAATTAGGGTAGCGACGGTCGAAAAAAGATCCGGGTAATCCATATCTATGAAACCCTGAAAGTTTAGTCCGGGAACATGCAACAGCGTTTATCTGCATATAAATGTCCGCTAACAGACCTTGGATTTCTCATACATCAATGTCAGAGATACCAATATTAAAATGTAGTCTACATAGCATAGATATTTATTCTTAACAAGTATGGCAAAACATATTTGCATACTAACATCTTTATGAAGCATCAAACAATGATTGGCAAGGACATGATGGCATGCTCTGACTTGACTGTATGGTTGAAATATTTATGACTGCATTAAATAACCGTCTAAAAGTCGCTGGCAGTCTAATTAAATATTTAACACACTTGTAATTAGAGACTATTATCACCCCATGAAAAAAGGAGCTTTAGACGTCGAGTTGCGAAAATAGCCCTGCTAAAATTGAATACAATACAATACTGTATACTCTGTTATTGTTTTACCTTTCTCTTAAAGAATAAGATTTTTCCTGTGATAAAAATAGTTTGTGTCTTGTGTCAATTAAATTTATCTATTATAGCACAATATTAGATTAATTCTTCCCCTTCAGTCGTGTAACATAAAAACGGTTCAAAGCAAAACCCAACACATTTGTGTACGATATTATTTTTAACTTAATCGTGAGGTATAGCGATAATAAGATACACCACAATCCTCAATATGAGTCGCTAAAGGAAATAATAGTAATTTGATTAGTAAAGGGGGAAACAGAAAGATAGGATATTTATAATGAGAAAAATACAAATTAAAAAGAGAATCATTGCGAGATTCTTTTTTGCTTATATATAAGGTATTTTTTATTTAAAATTATAAGTCAGTTCAGTACGCGTTGAGAATGCTGTACTTGAGTCAATAAAATTTTTCAATTTACTTTTAATTTGTTTTGAACAAATGTCGAAATTCATTTTAATCTAATTTAAAATAAGTGTTACAATACTTTAACAGCTTCTTTAGCATAGCAATGCCAGTTATTTCATCTACCTAGTACTAATAAATGACTAATGGGTTCCTAATTCCATTAAACGTGTGGGAGATGTCTACTCCTACTCGATGCGAAAAGTAGGACATTTATAAACGTAAATCAACCGATGAAGTCAACGACATTTCAAAACTATGATGAAGAAATGTTAGTCGCGGGGGGCCAGCATGAGCTTTCGCGTGTGACAAACATAGCTCTGTCACACGTGGAGGGTATTCTAATATACCGAAATACTAACTTCCATTTAAGAGGACACCATCTAAAACTAAGCAGCATCTTATCTCACAACAATCCCCATAAACACTTTCTTACCAATAGAGTTGTCAATAAATGGAACAAACTACCTAAGGAAGTTGTCTCAGCACCAAATGTCAACATCTTTAAAAACAGACTTGACAAATACATCGAACTGGGAAAGAGTACTGACCCATGCAAACTGGATACAGGCACATATCAGTTGTTTCAACTGCTTGCCTGAGTTAAGAATATAATAATAATAATAATATGGCGGATTTCTCCTAATCCTACATGCTACTAATAATAGGCAGCCTCCGTGGTTGAGTGGTCAAAAGCTCGCCTGACGTTACGGAGGTTCCGGGCACGAATCCCGGTGTGGACTCGTCGAACAAATATCGCTTTGTGAGGCTTTCCTCAGGTTGGTTAGGACATTGCAGGCTGAATCACCTGTACCCCTACCATGAGTTGCTAACGTAACTTACGCGCTCGATATCGACTACGTAAACGTGCATTTAGTATGGAGAAATTTTACATCAGATAACTGTCAATAGATGGCGTAGTTTTAATTCCATACTAAATGCACGTTTACGTAGTCGATATCGAGCGCGTAAGTTACGTTAGCAACTCATGGTAGGGGTACTGATTGTCCGAGAAGAAAAATTATTCCGTGCTTCGGAAGGCAAGTAAAGCAGTTGGTCCCGGCTACCATCTGCAGATGTAGTCGATATAGGAGCCATGTCGGAAGCCTAGGGCTATAATTCCGACACCAGGGTTTGTGAGGTAGGTTAACCTAGAAACCCACACGACGCAAGCACTAACATTATAAACGCGAAAGTTTATGAGGATGGATGTATGGATGTATAAATGTTTGTTACTCTTTCACACAAAAACTACTGAATGGATTTTAATGAATCTTTACATTAATATAGCTTATACATCAGAATAACACATCATCATCATCATCTTTTCAGCCTGTAGACGTCTACTGCTAGACAAACGTCTCCCCCCAGGATCTCCACAATGATCGGTCCTGCGCTGCCCGCATCCAGCGGCAGAGATTATTGTTTTGACGTGGTTATGCTTTACTATTTGGATTTAGTCTAAATTTCTATGTCTATGATTTTGGCCGCGCCGACGACACACCGGCGAATACGACCATTCTGTAAGGAGTAACCTGAATTCTTTGGCTGCTTTAAGTTTATCTACTTACGTAGGAGCCGGCTCTCCTTCGGCCTCGCACTCGATGATGAAGGGTTTGTCCACCTCTCCTGGCTGAGCCACCTGGAACAGCTGCTCTTCCAGCGGAGGCTGCTTCACTATCCGCGGCGGCGATGTTACTGTGGGCAAAAAATAAATCATTCAATATGAGGATAGTCATGCGGCTAGGCCCGACTTCCATTCCGAAGTTCGCCAAACCACGGCACGTACCAATGTGTTTTCGATTTTCGAATTCATATGTACGTTTATTCGACGCTCTTTCTTACGGTGAAGGAAAACATCGTGAGGAAAACTGCACTCACCTTTTTTTACACCGAATTTAAAGGTTGTGTGTAAAGTTGACCAACCCGCACTGGGCCAGCGTAGTCGACTAAGGCCTATTCACCCTGTTATCAGGTTAGTCTCGAGCCCCTCGGTGGGGACATATGAGCTGTTAATGAGGTATCAAATGTGAAACTTTTATTAGATCACTCCAATCAGATTGTCCATATTCAAATTGTTACTATTCGGGTGCTTGTACATACATGATACAAGTAGCTTGCGCATATTGAGTCAAATTTTACTTCATTTGGGCACGCGAGGTACGACTACATGCAATAGACTAGCCGCATCTAATCAAATCTATATCTGTGTGACCTACACTACACCTAATTGCAGTTTTTTGATTATCCTACCCCTATGATAATTAGGAGTATTTTAATTTTATTCCTGTCAAACGAACATTGGAATATTTCATATTATTACAACCCCACAAGTATATACATATTACGTACTTTATTTTTCTTTTCTGAATGTTTTTAGCTTAGTGGCAATATCTTTTATGCCAAACAGTGATTTATCATAACATCACTGACCCCACAAGTGATCTTTATTATCAGAATATAAATACAAATTTACATTGTAAACTAACATGGTTTCACTTGCCTCGGTCCCTTTGCCACGGTCTTTCAGGCCGAGATGTACGCAATAATTGAGTGCGTGCATCTCAACCTGGAGTTTACCGGCAAAAGGATCCTCATACTCTCGGACAGTCAGGCCGCATTAAAAGCACTGATTTCCTATGAAGTGGCATCCAGACTTACCCTGGAATGCATTGTTGCCCTAAATAAACTGGGCAGCACCAACTCAGTGTGCCTGGGCTGGGTGCCTGGACACTCGGGGATTGGGGGGAACGAGGCAGCAGATGAGCTGGCAAGGCAGGGATCTGGTGCCCGACCTATTGGACCGGAGCCTATGCTTGGAGTGCCGAAATCCGGCTCAAGGCGCCAACTGTTGGCCTGGGAAAGGCACCAAGCACACAGCACCTGGCTCAAATCTGCTGGCCTTGCACACTCAAAACTACTTATTCCGGGGTTCCTACCCAAATCAAGAACCGAGATACTAAAACTTGACCGGTTGAGCATACGTATACTCATTAGGGCCCTCACTGGGCATTGTAAACTCAATAAGCACATGAACAGGATGGGCTTATCAGAAAACCCTTACTGTAGATTCTGTGCGGACGAAGAGGAAACTCCACTTCACATTCTTTGTGAGTGCGATGCTCTCGTCAATAAGAGGAGTCGGGTGCTGGGAGCGCACAAACTTGCCCCCCATGAAGCCCGAAGCCTAAAGAAGAAGAAGCTTCTTCAAAGCGGTCGGTTTGGAAGAGGCTATGTAGCCTATGAGGGCCGACTACAATAGATCCATCATGGGTCGCAGTGGTCTTGGGTACTTGGTGCCCTTCCCTCACCATCCAAATCATAATCATAACATGGCCATGTCTTGTAAGAGATATAAAATAAATTGTACTAATAAATCAATCTCATAATCATGAGATATAGCCAATTAAATTTCACTCAGTCCTATAAAGAACAATGTATATTATACTATTATACTAATATTATAAAGAGGAAGGATTTGTATTTTTTTGTGTGTGTATGTTTGTTTGTAATGAATAAAATCAAAAACTACTAAACTGATTTCAAAAATTCATTCCCCATTGGGGTGAAGTGGTGTTTCCTCTTCGTCCGCACAGAATCTACAGTAAGGGTTTTCTGATAAGCCCATCCTGTTCATGTGCTTATTATTATACTTGCCTGCACAACTAAAAGTCTATATGTCGAGGCAATGTGTAAAATCATAATGTGGTACCAGCAAGACCAAAATAATATTGCCAATTTAATAACATAGAATACCATATACATGGAGAAAAGTTCCTTTTTAAAAAAAAGATATACCTAATAGGTAGGTATCTATTCCAGTTTACGCAGAAGGCTTTAGTAATGGCTTTATATCTTTCTTAGTTGGATGTATATGGGCAATGGCAATGAATGCCACAAAAGGTTCGGGAACTCATCATCAAGCATATAGATGCTTATGATGTTTCTACTAAAGTTACCAAACAACCAACTAAGATGTAAAGCTAAAGAAAGCCTTTTGCATAAACTGGACTAATTCGCCTAAATAGCCTTCTGCAAAAAGGTGTTATAATTACCTATAACATCTTTTTGTTATATTATAGTTCTCTCAGTAGTGTAGAATGATATTAAGATACTTATATTATTTTTATGTTACATTGCTGCTCTGTAATAAACACGCCTCTAACAGTACAACCGGTCAGAGAGTCAAATTCGGACCAATTTAGTGATTTATTATTTGAAAAACACCCCAACGCCACTATTATGACATAGTGAATGGGTTGTGCAAGAAAAGTTGAATGAACTGCGAGTTTAGAACTCTCTACTACTGATAACAGGCCTCGTAGCGTTGATAAACAATAAGAAAAGGTAGTGATACTCACGTATAGCCGAGGCCATCGAAATAGCCGCCAAAAGAACTATCACTCTACAGGTACCCATGGTTACTTCAGTCCGCTGCCTCGATAATCTAACAAGAAACCAAACAAGCAGGTTTAGATACACTGAAACACATTTCCCCGGCACACATGTTCACAGCACTTGATGACCTAATCCGAATAAAGCTTCGCACAATGACACCACCCACTATAAATAGGACCATCAAAACTACAAATTTACTGAACCGTTATGACACAAAAGCTCGTTAAATGACCTGAGATTCCCTTGAAAACCCTCGAGTCTTCGCAATTATACTATTTCATGTCAAAGCAACGCTAGAAAACCGCACGAACTCACTATTTGTTGCGATAGACCGTAAATCAATAACTACATTCCGATATCGCAAACACGGTTGTTTGTGAACAAATAATAATTCAGCTTTTATATATGGAAATTATTACCTATATTTCTATTTTATAAGAATAACATCGCGATGTAAAATTTCTGGAATTATAAAAATTACAATTTTATAGGCGGGGCCTCCGAGAGTCGGCCGTCGTTCGTTCGAGTGTTGCCAGTATGATTTTCCAAAAAACGACGGTTGGCTTTCTGAAAAGCTACGGTTTTTAACTTCAAGGTACGGTTGGGTCGGAATACTTCTGCAAGAACTAGATCAGTTATTTTTTCTTCGAGTTTACTGTCTGTCTGTGGTCTGCGATCATCATAGGTTGGAACAAATGGAAAGAAAGCGATTGGGAATCGAACATAAAGAAACCTCATCCAAGTTCTCGACGTCGAAAAACGATTTGTAAAATCTTACTTCGAATAAAAACTTTTTGAACTTTGAACCTTAAACTTTGACAGGGCGCGCCGGAGTTGTCTTTTGGAATCATTTTGAATTTGAAAATATTTTTAACTAGTGACCCGCCCCGGCTTCGCACGGGAAAATGGTTATTGTGGGTTATCCTTAAGTAAATTATGCATGTATTATACATATAAACCTTCCTCTTGAATCACTCTATCTATTAAAAAAAACCGCATCAAAATCCGTTGCGTAGTTTTAAAGATTTAAGCGTACAAAGGGACATAGGGACAAAGGGACAGAGAAAGCGACTTTGTTTTATACTATGTAGTGATATCAGAAGAGTATATAACCATTTTTTACTTAAATAGAAAAATTGTAGATGTTTGAAGAAGTTAAAAATCGTTATAATTCATAAACTGGGAATTTCATGTAACTCAAGTAAATATTTTAATTAGCAACGAAAATAGTATGACTTATCTGTTTCATGTCTGCTTCGTTTTGACGCTAGTGGTGATTATTAATTTTAAATAATTTATTTAGATGTCAAACTTTCAAGGCGATTAAATAAAGTTGTTGTCAGTATCTATTTAATAAGAATGAATGAAAGGCAATAAACCACACCACACCTTGACAGTGATGATAAGAAAAGAAAAAAGATAATAGCGTTGTCATTTAGTCACACAACTCTGCCTTCTTGCAGTGCAAACAAAAAACATGAAAAATGCAAACCAATATCAACTTACCTTGACTTAACTTTTCTTCCGTCTCGAGATTCGTATTGTTTCCTCAATCAATTATGTGATTATCTGAATAACACGACAAAATAACTTTTTATTAAAAACTTTTATTGTACAAGCAATAAACTATTTAAAAATCATGGGGCGGCGAAAAGCGAAGTGCAAGCGAGAGATATTATATAGAAAAACAGATTTATGAGGTTAAAGTTTGTAGTAAACCACGGGACTAAACTTGGACTAAATTAAATAGGGACTTATTTTATTATTTAATAAGAAAACTTTAAAATAAATAACAACCAAACCAACTGAACAGAAACGAAAGGGTTTGTTTGTAAACAGCCTCCTCAATTATCATGTAAATGTAAGCCATATATCTGTGGGTCCGGTGAAAAACGATCCAAGTCGAATTAGACCCTTTTGCGTTTATTTGTGATTTGGACTCTCCTGAAAATTACCTATCGATGGGTCTAATCCACGCTCTTCTAAGTCAAAAGATAACGGAGTTACAACTTGTGCATAGTGGTTTAAATAGCATAAAAAATTGTGAAAATGAATTTAACTTCTCTTAAACAATTGGAAAATTTCATTTACTTGGTGAATTTGGGTTTAATACGTATTAAACCCTTTATTTTTTTAAATAAATAGTTCTAAATCATTTGAAACCTTGAAAAATTCAAAACTAAAGCTTGTGAAAAAAGATCCAACTGTACTTAAAACCGTCTGTCGAGGTAATTATGCCGAATCAGATCTTTTTACATTTAAAATACTATACAATTATAGCTTTTTTGATACCAAAACATGACAGGACAATAGATACTTGTTAAGAAAAGACAAAATGAAATCTTTTCTATTGAATATAAACTGATGTAGATCTGATTTGACCTGCAAATTTCTACACTATACGCTCTTAGGTTTGTTGCCGAATTACTCATCACTTTAACTACCACTCATTTGTTGTGTTTACTTATATCAAATCCTTAGCTTCTTGCTTGGCGTAGTACTTACAAACCTTTGAACTAAACATATTGGTCTCCGTGAAAAACATTACGTTACGATGCTTAATATATTTTATCTGTGCTGAAGATTTCCAAAGTTTAACAACTCTCTAAATTATTAACGGAATTAACAGTAAATTTAAGTTTAACTTTATGATCGATAATTTGACTAAGATCTTCTCTCGTTCCTTAATATGATGTCATAAAGATAATTAAGAAAAGGTTTTCCAAGCATACTACCAACAATATCTATCAGGTCTTCAAATGTGACCGATATGTTGTGTAAACGAAATCCAAATAGCACCATCTTGAATGTGGTAACAATATTTTTCTTATTGAGAATGGCTTTCTATTTTTATCCATTTTTACCTGTAGATATCCAAATTATTTTTTATTTTTTTGTATTGACCTATGCTTGAGTCGAAAAGGTACGACGGATCAAGATTCACTGGACTTGATATCCACTTTCACATTGTCTAAGGTCATTAAGCATAGTCCATCATCTCAGTTCTGAATCATCATCATCCTAGTTCATCACCGTGTGTAAGAGATATTCTTCTGGGTTAATGTGTGTTTCACAGGTCTAGTTTGGTGTTTATTTTGAGTAATGACAGTACGTTAGTAACTATTTATTAATCTGTGGTAATGATTAGATAGTTTTTTTGCTGCAGGATTAATTTAACTTAATAGAGTTGAATTAATCGAAATTTGTTAGATTTTTAAAGAATTTCCGCTATATTCCAGATCAAACATAGTTTTATGCTTTCAGAAATTTACAACTTGCCGACTCTTTTTGTATGTATTTTGATAAAGATTTCAAGTCCCGAAAGTAGCACTTCTTGCAGATATGACTATGACTTCCTGTAGACAGACATACCTAGCCATTATTTATTTGACAGAACTCAATACAACACAACAAACAATAAGATACTAGGTGTCTTTCTTCTACTTAGAAGTTATAGAAGTACAAAAACTCTTAAATTCTTTGCATATTATGTACGTATTTGCTAGAACTATACGGTTATTGATGCATTTCCTCTTATATCATAAAGGTTACCATAGGATTCAACTATGTGACGTATATTGTTAAAAATAGCTCTAATTTGAGTTAAACCATTTTTCACAAAAACATCTCACATTCTCAAATTAATTTAGATCTCTTAAAACAAAACTCTTAAGTCTCAAGTTAATTTAGATCTTTTAACACAAAATATTACAGAATACTAAAAGGGCTAACTGTATGCGAACCATTTTTCACCGAACCATTATTAAAAAAAGGTAAGGTTCTAACTTTTTTTTCTTTTTAAATATGCAGTTTAGAAAAAAAAGAACTTTACCATAAAATAGAGCTCTCAAAGCTGATCTTAAAAATATATTTTAAAGAAAAAAAGACCAACACCCTTAAAAATTATGGCCAAAAAACCTTCCCAAAATTTGTTTTTTCGCTCTCCTGAAAAGTAGCGTTTTTAAGTTGGATCGTTTTTCACAGGACCCACAGATATATAGCCAATAGACCATAAAAAGACGAGATCAAATTATCCCTATCTCTATGTTGGCAACACAACATGATGTTTTTATACTTTGGCAACTCTGTATTTCTGTCATTCTGTTCTTCTGTTCTTTGGTTCCACACAATAAAACGTTACAATATTCTATCAGCTTGTGATTTAACTAAAATACCAGCTAAATAAAATACAGTCCATTAATATAGTAAATCCAACATGATTATTTATACACTTTTTAAAAGTACATGTACTTGTGAGAATGAGTTATCTTAGCCACTCGACCGCCCCGCGGCGGCGCTCGCGCAGCGCGATACGTCCCGGCCTGCGCGTGCGCGAGATTTTTTATTTTTTTGCGAAATCGCGCGGCGGCCCGGCGCAGAAAAATCATCATAGTTTAAAAACTACAAGGCTTATCTTCTTTAAAAAAATACAGCCGATAGCTATCGAAATGGGCAACATATATGCCCAGTATTATAGATTTAAACTGTTATTAAACACTTTTAATAAAATAATCACGGCAAAACCAAACCTAACCTAAAAAAAAATAAGGCCTATTTTTAGAACGGATTTTTTCGCGTACTCACTTGAATCATGTTGGAATCCTCCAAAACACTCATTACTTAACACTTCACGATTATTTTGATATAAAACACTCACAGAAATACAAAAAACTCATTAATATTTCCACAAGATACGACAGAGTCCCGATTGTAAACAGATGACGTCAGTTTTGACTTCGAAGAAAAAATACTCATCGAAAAAAAAATTACACCTGCCACCTATCATTTGCTTCGTAAACTACTTGAGAAGCTCTCCATAGAGTTTCGTTACAAAAAGTTCGGTACTTAATACACAGAGGCCACTTTTATACACAGATGAAGTTGCGGCCGCCTAGGTTGCCGGGGCCCCCCGAGATGTCGCCGGCGGCGGCCGCTATGGTTGCCCGTGCATTACAAGTTTAAGAGGGGTATTTCACAGTAGTCAAAAGATAGAAGACAAAAGGGACGCAGTTATGCGTTAGAATGAGATACAAATACAACGCGCTCACTCTTGCACATAACCGCGTCCCTTTCGCCTTTTGTCTCCCGTGAAATAGGTGCCTTAGTTAGATCTCACTCGGTTCCTTCCAGACTGACTATAGACATCGGTGATAATCCCGCAGACTATTAAATTCTATTTGTTCTGTTTTTTTTAATTCATCGCTCCTGAAGAAGGAAGGCAAGGAATATAATCCAAATAGCCAAGTCTTGTTTGGTTGGAAGAAAAAAGTTTTTAAATGCGAATTCAGAATGTTGAGAAACAGAGGAGAAGGCGATTTTGTTTTGTTTTTACCCTTTGTAGTTTCTAATGAAAAAAATCACTAATATAGATAAGGTAAAGGTGTGTTTGTGTGATTGATGAATAGTACGGAAACCGTAATTTTTGGTACAGTCTGGCAACGTTGCTTCGTTCAAAAATTGACTGAGCATAGACAAAGTGTGAAATGCGGTCGCGGCCATGACATTTATTTTTTCTTTCTCGCTCATATGGTGATTCATATTTTGCATCTCTTTTTTTGTAAAGCATAGACAAAGTACAAACTTTTCTAGCTCTACACTCTCCAGTTTTTCCGAGAGCCGAAAGGGATGCAGTTATGCACAAGAGCGAGCGCGGTGTACTTGCATCTCATTTTAACACATAACTGCGTCCCTTTCGCCTCTCGGCAAAACTGGAAAGTATAGAGCAAGCTTTAGTAGATTATCGTTTTTGATTTGACCGCGCGGGAATCAAATGGTTGATTGAAAAGTTGATGCAACTTAAACTAATGGCTGGTTTACACGTATTAAGTTGTTAAGTAGTTAACTAAATTTTTAGTTAAAATTAACTTAATTTTAAGTAACCGTTCGTTTACACGCTTGTCTAACTTATGCACTCTTTAGTTCACTGTACTACTTAAGTACTTCACTAAATTGTTGAGTTCACACGTAACTAAATGACAGTTTAGTAGAAAGCCACGCCTACCGGGGAATGCAAGCGGTGCGGGAGGCGCGGCTACTTAATCAAAAATAGACTAGATTCTATTTCACTTGTTCACTTAACCACTAAATCGTTTACTTACCACTTGTGACTAAAGAGCTCTTAAGTGGTTGTTTACACGCAAGAATTAAGTTAATTACTTCGTCACTTAATACGTGTAAACCAGCCATAAAAGTAACTTAAACTTAGTAAGAAAAGTAGACGTTAATTTTTAGTGCAGTGCGGTGGCGGCAAAACTCTGCCATTTCAAAACTTTGTTCAAAATTTGTGGATTTGAGAAATAATAAACTGAAGATCAATGGTGATGAAACCCACCCGAAGTAAGTACTGACTGAATGGGTCCACGTACAAAGGCTGAGCCTTCGTCCTATTGTTTGGCTTTGGATGCTCCAACAACGACATTAATTAAAAGAATTTTAGAATAATAGTAGAGCTATAAGATAAACACAGAGCCATCAACATTGAGAACTTTGAAACCCCTATTAACCTACCTACCCACTGCCTTACTTTGACGAAAACATCCTCTTTGAAAAACTACCTTCTTCGTCTTTTTGACTTTTCTTATTATAAATTATTTTGCTCTTTGTTTTTTTTCGTCTATTTTTGTAGTATTTTACATGTAAGTAAATTGTATTTCTGATGTAATTAAGTACCTCTTTAGAAACTAGCTCCAAAATTATTTGCATTTGATTGATAGTTCAGCTAAAACGAGTAATCTTCTTCGCATGTAAACCACGACGTTTTAACAAGGTTTTGACCATGTGTAAGTACAAAAAAAAAGTTATTTCTTTTACTTACATAATAAAATGTTTGTAAAATGTTTTTGGTACATGTTCTCAGGTGACGGTAAGGACAAATTGGCAACTACTCGTAGTTTATATTCTACATCTTCACAACCTAAAAGGAAAATTAACGATCTTTCTTGGAAATCCGATATTCACATACCACCCGATGATTCTACCAATCCCGTTATTAGAGAATCTGCCATCAAAGCCTCAAGTCTTATAGAAGGTTGCGGGGAGTATTATAAGAGATACGAGCATGATGAAATCCCTGTAAAGGATTTAGTCTCATCCAGCCACATCATAGGAACAGGCGACAATGAGCGTATTGCTTCACTAACAAATTCACTGTTAGAGCGATTGGAATCTAAGGTGCTAAAGAAATATGAATCGCAAGAACTTCAGACTGATGGCAGTTCATTTGAGAGCCTTGACTCTCATATCAAAATCTTCCAAACCACAGTAAAGGAGATCTTTGATACATTCTACTCAAACATGCAAGATTACGAAGTTTATAAAAAACGGTACAACGACATCCTGGAAAAAAATAAGGCTGATACTCTAGTTGAAATGGAAGAGTTCATTAAAGATATGATTCAACACATTGTATCGACTGAGCCTTCCAATACAAGCGTCACGTCTAATCTGACCTACGATTTAAAAGACGCAGAGGTAAAGACCAGTGTCATGACTAACGTTTTTGATCCTATTGAAAGTCACGACTCAATGCTCCAATCCTACCAAAACAATCAATTTGTCGGAGACTCAGTCACTGAAGACACTGTATCAAAAAAACAAAGTTTAAAATCTGGCGAAATTTTCAATATATACTTAGTAAGCACATCCTCATCTATTGCAATTAAAGTGAACGATCGTAACATGTGTTCTGAAATTAATATAAAAGATAAGAAATCCGCGGTTGCTGATTCAAAAATAGCATCCGCAGATAATTTGAGGCGGCCGGCGATTATGAGAGAAGAAAATGCACAAGAGGATGCCAATGTCGATAGAGAAATACCTATTAAAACGTCTTCCCCTAAGAAGAACATACACTTGAACGAAGATTTCCAATGTGAACATGAAAAACCAGAAAGATCTTTCTTATCCAGAATATGCAACTATCTCTGCAAACGGTTTCGCAAGAGTGCCTAAAATCATGTGCACAGACCAATTAACCGTCCATATCTCGGTAATTTTCAAAATAAATGAGTGATTTGTCGCATCAAATATTTTATTTAAGACTAGAAATTGGAATATAAGGAACACAAACTATCACGATTCAACATTTTCTTCAAAATTATCTACATAATAATACCTAATCTTGTTAATATGTTTGCATAATTGCATGGCATACTCTTGCTTCATGTGTAAAAACGCTTTAATGGTTTCCAAATCTAGCATTATTAATGCTTGCCCATCGATTTCTTCTTGCCTCATCCTATCTGCTATCAACTTGCAGTCTTCAGTATGAGTGAGGTAGGTGTGAACATCATCCACGGACCAGTCCAGTGGATTGGGTGATAGTTTCAACTTGGTTTTCGCCCATAACATCGACGCGTTCTTTTCAAACATCTTGTTGTCTGACGGAAGCGGATCGTAGCTGTTGAACTTCAACTTCTTCAATTCAGGCTCTTCGGAGTCAGACACATCAGAAATATTCTTAGCGTCACGAGAATTGGAGCTACTTTCGTTTGTATCGTCTTCCGAGTCGGAATCCCGTCGTTTCTTGGTCACGCAAGTGTTGCTGTATATCGTTTCGACATCTTTCTTGTTCCAATGAGATTCTTTCATCTGTTTAGCGAAGTTGGGTAGTTTCGCGCCGCGAGTTTTCATTTCAAGTTTGGGGTAATTGTTTCTGCGTTCGCGTTTTCTTCTCTGAGCGCGTTTGTATTCTTGCACGCTGTCTGGAGAGTTGGGTCTGGTGCCCGATTCTGAAGGAGGGGTGGAGCCGGCACTGTGATCGCTTTCCACGGATTCCCCGTCTTTGTTGCTCTCAAGCTCTTGCGATGGCTGTTGCTCTTTCTCGCGTTTCTCTATGGGGCCCTTTTTCTTCTTCTTTCGGCCGTTGACGCTGCCTTTAGGCCTACCGCGCCGTTCGGTGTAGTTATCTGTAAAGAAAAAATACTCATTAATTTTATAATAGTACTAGCTTTTCATTTATTTTTACTTTTTTTCTTCTCTCCCGCTCACTTTGCCCACATTCTCTTTGACATAAATCCAGCAGCAGCCGCATGTGCTGGCTACTGTACACGCACGACAATGTAAACGAACTAAATTTAACCTGTGAAGCGGGCACTCGTTAATAGGAGTCTCCTGGAAAAAAATCGATTCTCATAAGTCCGTCAGTTAGATTATCGAAAATAAAAAGATAATTTAAAAAATATATAAAACCGCCTTCAACGACCTACACAAAAAAGTTACAAATAAAATATAAATCTAGCTGAAAGCATATCAATTTAATATGGCTATTAATATTCCTTATTTACATAAATTGTAACATCATATAAACATGTGTAGACATTGTTATACTCTTCACCTTGGAGTCGGTGCCAGTTGAGGCTAGCTATTTAATCGGAACCACATCTGATCTCAAAAGTTCAGATCGTTGAATAAAAAAATTTAAAGAACGCGGTCAGAGTACTAGATACTGAGCCCACTATAGATGACTGCTAGCAGTAGAAGTCTTTTGGTCGAAATGATGGTGATAGCTGGCACCGACTCCAAGATAAAGTGTATAACAATGTCTACACATGTTTATATGATGTTACAATTTATGTAAATAAGGAATATTAATAGCTATATTAAATTGATATGCTTTCAGCTAGATTTATATTTTATTTGTAACTTTTTAGTGTAGGTCGTTGAAGGCGGTTTTATATATTTTTTAAATTATCTTTTTATTTTACCCTTTTTAGTAGAAATTTACCATGACAAGTTAGGTACTCACAAAACTTTAATTTGTTTTGTTTAGTACATAATTAAATGCAGATTTTCTCACTATGTTTCCTTTACAGTCTTACGTTTGATTTTTAAATTCTAAAACATTGCTATACTTGATTAGACTTTAACCTAAGTTTTCCGAATGGCGAACAACTGACCAAACCACTACGATACCGACGACGCTCGCCCGTTTAGTCCACGGAAAAATTCTTAAGTTGTTATCTTGGGGTTTTCAAATCTTTAATCTATGACTAGTTTACAGAATATATGAACCAAAACCGCATATTTCTTGTTATTTCAATTATAACAAAAGCAACGCAATGAGTGTGCTGTTGTTTATTGAAGAGTTTTCGCTTTAGTCATGAAGGAAGAAAAAAATTTACGCAGGTATTAAGCAACACTTCTGATAGTATACTGCTTAGTTGACGGATCAGGGATCGCAGTTGTTGCTATTGACTACCCCGGTAATAAGGTATGAAGGACGCCGCCGATAATAAACAACCTAACATCCATCCATCCGTCCACTGCGCGTTTGCTTGCTTGCTTATATTTAAATAAAATAGACGAATGTATAGTTCCCGGCGCGTAACCTACAACCACTGTGAACCCCATCTCAATTGCCAAGCAGTGATGGAAACAAACAGCCTGAAACAGTCCCGCTGCTGGACTAAGGTTCCTTCAGGAGGCTTTTTGAAAAATCTTTACGGTTGGCAGGCGGGTTGTTGTTAGTTGTCCATTCTCACAGTAAGACACCCACTAGAAGAGTTTGGTTGATGCTTATTTAAGCGGCTATAAATAATAAACAATTCAATACAAATATACGCAATAAATAATACTAATGTTAAAAATGCTAAATAACACACTTGATTTTATTACGTTACACTCTAACTTTTGTATCGAATGGTAGAAGCTTTCAGGTTTCCCACCAAATTATGAAAAAAAAAGAACTCCTCTACATTACTGGCACGGTTTTGACTGTATTTTTATTTGTCTGTCCCCATGCCTCTCTAGGTAGTTCGCTGCTCTCTAGGAAATAAAAGATATACATAATATATGCATGGAAAAGCAAAAAGACAAAATACTAAATGCCCAAAGAAGTAAGCAATTCCCAATATTATTGCAAGTTGCAAGTTGATCACCATTGTATATGAGAAGTTCGATAAATAAGTCCAGTAGCCATGTAAAATAATCGATAAATATACGTTACGCTTCATACCACATCACATCACTATTTTCAAATTCAGTAACCATTAAGTTTCTTGTTTTTTACATGCCAAATAAAGACAAATAAATGTCATACTTTATTGATATTTTGTTTTTAGTTGGGCATGTCATAACATGAATGTCTCTATCTTTTTCTAACGTACCGTATTCAAAGATGTGTGATAGAGACTGATAGAGTTAGACAAACACCGTCTCCCGCTTCCCCCTACCCTCCCACCCCTCTGTGCGGCCGCATTGGTTTCGATACAAAATAGGCATGATACTCCATCTGAGCGCGTAATATTTGTCTTCCTTCATGGTTTTAGTCTTCTACTCCGCCATGAGATATAATCCAAATTTATATGAAACCATTTTGAGTACAACTTCTATCTATAAAACGAAAAATTATTGAAATCGATTGATAAGAAGCCGATATTGCCAAAATAATTTACCGATCGGGTATAACGGCATCGTCAATTGAGGAGTTATTTCCTCATATCTTCAAATTTAATCATCCGATCGTAGTGAAATTTTTATGGGACCACCCTGCAAGTAAACCTGGTCGATTAAAAAAAGAATTTTGAAAATCGGTTCACAATTGGCGGAGATATCTTATAACAAACACACAAAAAAAAAAAAAAAAAAAACATACGCGTCGAATTGAGAACCTCCTCCTTTTTGAAGTCGGTTAAAAAATTAACACTTTTTTTTTTTCAATTTGACTAAGATATAGCATCAAAATGTAGGAGAAAAGTGCTATGACGTCACTTTTCCGTACCGGCGGCGTGTCGTCACTGGAAATTTCCCCTTCCTACCCACCGTTCACCTCTCGAGACCACCTGGGTGAACGGTCGAAAGTTTTTTTTTACTACCGTACACCAATCAGTAATATCACTAAAAATCAGTGGTGACGGTCCACCCCCAAAAATTTAATACTGGCTGATTTATCTATAGGCCAGTAAAATTAGCTTACCCTGGACAAAACTCATAAACTCGCTTTTTTTAATTCTTTGTTGGCTTTTGTTATTAAGTATCAAATACTAATTAGATATATGAAGCAAAAAATCCGCAGTGGTTACCGTTTGTTATAAAAAAAAAGAGATTTCGTACAGTACCTAACTTTTTCCTAAAAGTAAAATAGGTAACCAAGTACTTTGTTAGTATAATTTTTAGGGGTGTTCGAATGTTATCACCCAATATCAAAATTAAGCAGAAATCATTTTCACATCCATGTTTTTTTTTTCAGTATCCATCTGATCTCAATATCTGAATAAGCCAAAACAATAACTATGGTGCTTGCATCTAGTTAAGCTATATTGCGTCTTTTTATACATTTGAGACAAAAATTAAGCATCAGTCTTTAACGTTTTTAAAATTATGTTTTTCTCAGTAGTTGAAAAATAAAACTGTATTTTTTTGTTTTAATAATAGGTTTTCGTGTACTAGAATCATGTTTTCATCATAATTAAGCATATAAATATCACGATTAAAAATTTGAAATTATAATTAATAGCTCGCGCGAGCAAGTAGTAAAGCGGGATGCATGCGGTGGGTGCGGGGTGCGGTGGGGAGGGCGCAGCGCTGCCGCCAGCGGCGACCGCGACATGTCTTAACGAGTTTATTTCAATTGCGCGCTTTGTACCGTTTGCATCGATCGGGAAAAAATGAGATGGAATTTCCTAAATTTCATTTCACAAAATGGCACAAATATAATGATAAGAAAATTATTATACTTAATAATGTATTCATTCACTGAATCATAGGTGTTTAAATAATAAATAACCGACATAGTCAGGGGCGTAGCTACCGCCGTATCAGCCGTATCAATTATACGGGCCCCCCCCGGGCCACGGGGGCCCCCAACGTGCGTAAGCAAAAATTAATAAAAACTTCTCAATTTTTATTCTATTTCACAAATGGCAAAAGTAAAAATACAGCAATTTCTTCAGATAGATAGATAAATGATGAATAAATATTTCTTTTAATTTTATGCATTTTTGTGCTAGTTTCCCTGGCCTTCCATGCATGTTTGATGTACCATATTTTCGAGCATAATTTCAGCTATCATAGTGCCAAATTCCAGAATCAGAGACAAAACTCGAACGACGCTATGGTCTACTTCGAATATTCACAAGTATTAAAGCTCTAGATTTAGAGACAAATTGCAGCCATCCATCTACAAAAAACCTACTTCTGAAATGCATTGTAGAAAGAGATATACGAAAAAAATTACTGTGCGGCTGGGGTCAGGACCCTCCAGCTGCATAATTTGGATCTACTAAACTATACTGATTTAGACCACGGTTGTAGTCTCTGCTGAGCTATTTGCAGTCTTAGACTCTAAAAAAATTAGGTCTGTAGCTTCAGTATTTCCCCTTTACTGCATGTAATATTTAAATATAATAAAAAATATTTAAGTTTGTAAATGGCTTTATTCAAGCTTTAAAAACAATCATAGAAAATAAAAAAAATAAAAACGACCATCGCTGAAGATTTTTTTTCAGGAACCATATATGGGTTCGTATGCATCAAAGCTTTTAACCACTTGGACATATATGGTTTCGTATGCAAACTAACCAAACCTTATATTATCAAAGAAAATAAGTAACTAAGAAATTATATCAAATTATTGATGAAACTGAGATAAACAATTTCTCTTGTCATTGTAACATAAAAATACCATACATTTTGGGCATCTTGTTTAAGTTTTCACTGAATAAACTCGATATAATATTTGTCGAATTTTCTGCCATTCAGGCAGTGTCCAATATTGTCGATCTGCACAGATGTCAGGGATAGCTCCTGGTGCTTTTCTGAAGCTTTTCCCATCCCCTTACTCTGAATTGGCGACCCAGGACTTGAAAACAATTATGGACTTCCCTGGCGGCTCGTTAAAGGCGACGAACCTCGTCCTAAATCATCCGTCTCAAGAATAAAATAACAACAGGGCGTTTAAATCGTATGGAGGATGTGGGGATCTCCATGTCAGAATCGGAAGCCAAATCATCATCACTAAGGCCATTCTCAGGGATTCGGTTAGAACGCATATTATGCTCATAAAGCGCCCAGAGTCTACCTGGCCATAAAAAAAATGAATTCTAAGCATTACGAAAAAAAATTCAGTAAATTAAACCAAAACCATATCTCTGTATTAAATAATGGTAAAAGCGTGAGTGCATATTAAACCATATCTGTCTAAGTAAAAAAGAGCATGAATGCATACGAAACCAGATATGGTTCCAATATAATTGATGATAAAAAATTGTGAAATCGGGTAGAAAGTAAAAGTCTGTTACAGTACATAAAAACTAGAGGGTATGACAGATAACAAATATTTTTTTCCGATCTGAAAATCTTATCTTTTCATATTTATTTCTTTTTGCAATGTTGAGTGAGAATCACACGTGCACGCAAATGTTCGGTGACCATGCCCAGAAAAGTGAGATTAATTCCAAATGACATTTGACCATAGACGAAAAAGTTGCACTTTGATATTGCTAATGATATGACTAACAAACTTCATTAGAATTTAACAATCAGCTTTTCATATTTTTGGAAAAAAAAAATTGTTCAGATGTCAACCCATATATGGTTCCGTATGCGGTAAAGGGTTAAATAAAACGTCATTACGTTGTGTGTAAGCTGGCGTCTACGCCGCCAGCTACCACATCTAGAGCATCAAAACTACTGACCCTAGAGATGTAGTAAATGTCTCAAATTACAGATTTTGTTAAAAACTAGTCTCCAAATATTTCAGCAGTCTAGGTCTTACCGTTGTCTAGCAATTAACGATAGTAATTTTTCGCGCCAAATTATTCAAATATTGTGAGAGTGTCGTAAAAGCGCAACATTGCCAGATCGCGCAAAGACCGAACGGACGGCTCATTTTGACGTTGTTACACACAATAATCAAACTTACTCACTAGATTTAACAGTCTCACTATTTGCAAACTTATACGGTAGCGTTGTAAGTGGTATAGATGTCGTAGCCAAGTGGTTAAAATAGCCGTTCAATCAAACAGCTAGCCCTTTGACTGAACATCGCCATTCAATCAAACGGCTGTACGTCGCTTAGCCGACTTGTTGACTGCAACGTTCAACACTACAGCTTGACGACGCTTAGCCAAATGGTTAAATGGCAAATTAACTAGGGTGACCATTAGTTTAGCATGTGATTCGAAAAAATAGGAAAACTTTTTGTAATTTCTTCGGAGATTTTTCTTGGATTAAGTTTAAGGACGGTTTAAGAGGTGACCAAAAGTTTGAACACATTAGTAAACATGAAAAACAAATGAATAATCGTAATATTCTTTATTGTTGCATGTTGGGCAGAGCGATACAAAAATTATAACAGCTTTTTTTGCTATATAAAACTGACTCTTAATATTATACACCATCTTGTCTCTGCCTCCATGTCCATAATCTTTATGAATAGTATTTAGCATGGTGAAATACTCTTTTCGGGGTACAATGCGTATCACAGGATCATCAGTACTCTTTCTTTTTAAAACAAGATATTCTTTACTTCCAGTTGTCATTAAATCGTATTTTGATATCCAAAAAATAAGACATAGAAGTCCTGCATTTCGTGTTAGTCATGGACACCCTGGCGTTCTTTAATAACTTCAAATACCTTGGTGATGCATTTCATAATCCTGTGATTTCTCTTCGTATAACTTTTAAAATTTTAATTCACTCTTATCACTCGTATGTGCCTCCATAATTTCTGGCTCTTCAACACTAGTAACGTACATATATTTACTACTTTCTTTCCGAAAAATATCTTGAAACAATCAATAACACAGGTAAGTTGACGCCATATTGAAAACAAAACACACCTAGCGCCGTCGCGGTGGTAAGCTAAACTAATTCAATTAAAAGGCGGCTTTTGAGTCAGCTGTAATGTTGAACGTTTTGAGCGCCTCAAATATTCAATTAAGAAGCTAGACGTGTGATTGAATGGCGATGTTCAGTCAAAGGGCTAGCTGTTTGATTGAACGGCTATTTTAACCAGTTGGCTACGACATAGACATGTAGCTTGTGTTGGAGAATGTTGTAACATTTTGATAGTTTCGCATTTTGCTAGGTAGGTACTATGCTACAGACAATGCCTCAAAGCAAGAATGGGATTAATCAACAGTGTTGATTTTAACCAAATATTTCGCGTTTTATTACTTCAACATCATTCAGATTCAGTAATTTTTTTCGTATATTTCCACAATGCATTTCAGAAGTAGATTTTTTGGAGATGGATGGCTGCAATTTGTCTGTAAATCTAGAGCTTTAATACTTGTGAATATTTGAAGTAGTTTCGAAGATTTCGCTTGTGTCGACTGGCGGGATATGCTCCAGCTAACACACTGTTTTTAGACCATAACGTCGTTCGAGTTTTGTCTCTAATTATGGAATTTGGCACTATGATAGCTGAAATTATGCTCGAAAATCTGGTATATCAAACATGCATGTATCTCTTATATGGTGGCCAGGGAAACGTGCACCATTTTTTATTTACTTTTGTGAGAAATATTTACCCTTCCTAAGGGCCCCCAACCAAATTTTTATACGGGGCCCCGCCAAGGCACGCTACGCTTCTGGACATAATGCTAAAGCTTAGCATAGTATTGGTAGGCAATCACTTGTACTACTGGCGGGTCATAATACACTGAACGATATCTAAGGTCATTGACATTTACGTAAAATAAAATTGAATCTGTACCGGCAAAACTCCGGTCAGGTCTCATTTACGAATATAATTAGGTAAATATTTAACAACCTAATTAGATCTACCCAATAAGTTGTAGGTAATAATAAACATCATTATTATTATTTTACCTTTCTATATTCTTAGGATGCACACAGAACAAAACATTTTCATTTTGACTACCCTGTACATAATACATAAGGACCCGAATGCTAAACAATAATTTTCTCTTTACGATTAGTAAAGAGCCATAAGTACTTATTTGGAAAACAAAGATTAGACCTTGGGAATTTGGTGAAACTGCGGCGCGCGCGCGTCTCGCGACTCGCGACAGTACGTTCGGTCGAGGGGAATTGGGACACAAAGAAATTACAACCTTATTCTGCATGAGATAACGTTCATATTGAAACGTTACCAAGAAAAAATATTAATTAATGAATAATTGCTGACATTATTTGCTTAATTTGTTTCTTATAGTACTAGTTAAATTTATACGTCATAAATTAACAACTTTTGGAGTAGTTATATATTTTGGTTCTCTAAAAACTGCAAATATTCGGAACTGTTGAATTCTGCAAAGAGAATCTGCTTAATTTTCAACAGTTTATTAGCACACACAATAAACTATTCAGAATAAACTGTTAAAATATAGTTATCTATAATCTCTGGTCAGATAAGCCAAAAAATCTGTAACTTACTGAAGATCCTTTATAAATGATAATTCTGAATGATTAATTAGATTAATTTTAATTTCTTTAACTGGAATGCAAGCATTATATTATAATAGAGGCACTTTTACAAAGTTAGTTATTATGCTGTTCCACTGAAATCAAAATAAGTAGAAAATTTAATTTTTCATTTTTTTTGTACATACGCGGGAATTTAATTTGCTTAATTTGGTATATTTTAACTATAACTAACTGTATTTTATGCCATAAAGAAAGAAGTTTACAGTTATCGAATTATTTCCATTTTTAGCTAATTTGACTGGCCTACTATGGATGTTACGCGTTTTCAAAGTGCTGTATCGTCGGCATTTTTCGTTTGCCAGACAAAAAAAAGTGTACATTATTTCTTAGTAGTGTAACTGACGGACTAATTAGATTTTTTAGGACACTTCCTTATTGTTACGTGCGTTGTGCGTTATGGATATATAATACTCATGATATACTCGTAGTATGTTGTGTGAACTGACGGAAGGTAGACTTGTCCTGGTTCTGGCAGTCGTGCGGGCAGCGCGCGTCGTGCTGCGCGGGCCCGAAGAGCGCGGGGCACGCGGACAGCTGCACGCACACCGCGCGGCAGAACGCGCCCACCTGCGAAAGGCGGCTCGCCACCGGCACGTACGCGTGGTAGGTGCTGCTCTTTAACCTGAAATTTATTTAATTCTATGTTAATACGGTCGATTTTAGAAAAAAATACAAATGCTATGATTTCTGGAATAGGCTTGTGTCCTTAAAAAATTTAATTAGTCCGTCTTTTAGATTATTCAAAAATAAGGGACACGTATTTTTTTATTTGTAAATCGGACCAAAAATTACAAAGATATAGCCCATTAAAGTAACGTGTGACGTCACACCGTGCTACATTTTATTCATTTTGCTACATTTTGTAGCACGGAGTGACCTCACACGTAACTTTAATGGGCTATATCTTTGTTATTTTTTGTTTAATCGAAAAACGAGAAAATACGTGTCCAATATTTTTTTATAATCTAAAATACGGACTAAATAGAATGTAATTATTTTGACCCTGGACACAAGCCTATTGTCAACTGGTTGTGAATTTGTCCACAAATCCCCTTAATTTCAATTTTAGGATCGGCAGGGGATTTTGTGGACAAAAGCGCAGCAAAATTCTACAAATCCCCTGCAGCTTTTGTCGCAGAGGATTTCGGCAGGGGATTTGTGGAATAAGCCTAAGACACTGATTGCGAAGACTATTGTGGTAATTCTTACAAGTCACACTATAAACTTAATTCAAGTCTTCCATCGTTTTTGTTCGTATGAGAACCGGAAAGGGTGATTTCTTCTTTTTTCACATTTCTAAAACGAAATTGACGTTTTTTGTCCCTTTATCTTAGTCTTCGGGCAATGGGACAAAGCCACGCTACCTTTAACTCCTTAAAAATGTGAAAAGGACTAATTATAGACATTAAATTTAAGATTACAGGGTGACGACAAGAATCAGCGAAACTGAATTCATATTTTTATACTAGTACGCAAAAAGAAAAATAACTTGTGCAGAATGGCCTCGCATAATTTTACGTACGTTAGATTCAAGTCCGGTGAAGCTTGATTGGTCGTACCTTTTCGACACAAGCATAGGTCAGTTAAAAAAAAGTACGTTAGATATTGAACAAAAAAACTAGATAAGTGAAAGTACGTTATATTTGGGAAAATACGCCTTAATGCGGGAATGTCATCTATACTAATATTATAAAGAGGAAAGGTTTGATTGTTTGTTTTTTTGTTTGTTTGCATCGAATAGGCTCCGAAACTACTGAACCGATTTCAAAAATTCTTTCACTGTTGGGAAGCTACTTTCACCCTTAGTAACATAGGCTATATTTTATTTTCAAAAAATTTGGGATCCTTACTAAAACTTCAATAATGTAACCCAAGGTGTGAAAAAAATACGTAAAATATTCCTAATAATTGAAAATACTCCGAAAGTACTGAACCGATTTTGGTGAAACTTGGCAAGTTTGAATAGACCTTAGGAAAGAATACAAAGGCTACAATTTACCGCGGGAAATTTTCTCATTCCCACGGGAAAAATTGTTAAAGCGGGCGGAGTTGGCACAAAGATAGAATAGACCTTGCGGACGAACATAGGCTAACTTTTACCGCGGGAAAATTCCTCATTCCCACGGGAAAAACTATTAACGCGTGCGGAGCCGCGGCGGGAAGCTAGTAAAATATAAAGTAAACTCACTTGGCTCGCAGCATCTCCAATCTCATCCCTTCTTCGGGCTGGCCTTCCGTCTCCCAATCCTTCAGCAGCTTCGCCGGCTTGTACGAAGCAGAAATAATCTTATTCAGCACCTCCTTTAATACCAAAGACAAAGGCCCTGGACCCACAAACTTTGGCAACTGAGACAACTTATTCCGACTAATAGAAGGCCCGGCATAGCACTTGTAATTAAAGTAGATTTTCTCACACCATTCGTCTGAAACTTTAATATCTTCCTTCACTTCCTTGGGCTTTTCTTCTACTTTAGGGGTTTCTTTGACAGCAGAGATGTCCGGAATGTGAAGTTCGTAGTTGTTACTATCACACCATCCAACGGGAAGGAGTAAGTCACTGTTTTGAGAATACCAAAACTTCTCCCCTATAGGTAACAGTTCCACGCAAACCATGTGTTCTATTATCGAATCAATAGACGCCACGTGTATCTCTTCACAGTTTAACGGATTAACAGCTTCAAGCTTCATGCCGACTTGAATCTCTTTCAACGGCTTTTTATCCTCGAAGCAGTATTCCGGCGCTGGTACAGATGACGTCATAGTTAAATACTCATCCCAATCAAACGCCCCTTCCTTCCATATCTTAGGAGTTTTGAATGGTAAGTTGTTTTTTAAAGCCCAGCCGATAGGGTAAATGTAAGGGTGCATAGAATCGCAAAGCCAGGCCATTTTGGTGTCTTCGTAATCGTCTTGGTGGTCGTCGATGGTGACTAGGAAGTGGAAGTTGTTGAAAACCTTAGCGACTGTGGCCGGGTGGACCGTCTTCATGTCTTGAGGGTTGAAGGCTTCTAGCTTCATGCCAGTGACGAAGTTGTGCGCCTCGAGGATTTGGCTTGACTGCAAATTTAAAGAAAATCTTTTATTCCATATTTTAGAAAAAATAATCCGGTATTGAGTAGTAAATTGATATCTCTAATTCATCTTCATTATTAATTATCAACAATGGACTTATCTATATTTATTGTACACAAACAAATAGAAAAACAAGTGTAGTTATATAAAGATAAGCTTAACTCAATCTACAAGTTTTTTGCCAGCAAGCTAACAAATACCGCTAGGTATTATAGTTGAACCATATTGGAATACTAGCATTGCGCCCTGCAGCTGCTCCACCAGCGTTAACAGGTTTTCCCTTGGGAATAAGGTACTTTCCCGCAGTAAAACGTAGCGTAGCCTATGTTAATACAGCCAGGGTGTCAGCTATGTGATTCCATACCAAATTTTATTAAACTCGCTCCAGCCGTTTAGACGTGAAAAAGTAACAAACATAGACACTCAAACTTTCGCCTTTATAATATTAGTGTGACGAGGGAGATCAACATGTTCCGATACTTATGGCTTCATGTAGGGCCTAAATCACCCTAATACTAGGCTCGAACCACAGAGTGGCGACGAATAATGTCAATTGACGGCCTCGTAGCCTAGTTGGTAGTACATCTGCCTACGAAGCATAAGGTCGCGGGTTCGAATCCCGCCCAGGGCAAACATTCGTGTGATGAGCACTTGTGTTTGCCTTGTGTCTGGATGTTATATATTTATATCTGTATGTATATCAGCTGTCTGACACCCATAGTACAGGCTCTGCCTAGTTTGGGGTCAGATGGCCGTGTGTGAGATGTCCCACATATTTATTTATTTATTAATTAGAGTTCATTTTTATTTCACACTTTCACTAGGTCTGTACTTCACAATTTAGATGAGTAGCCATCGATTTGCGAGAAACGGTGCAAGACGAGACAAGTGGCGAATAATCGTGTCGGAGGCCAAGACCCACTTTGAGTCACTAAACCACAATAGTAAGTAAATAAATAATAGTAAAACTAAAGTAATTTGAATACCTGGAACAAATCAGCAGGCGTTGGTTCCTTGATAGCCTCTTCAGCGCTCAAACGCAGTTGCGTGCTCAGTTTGACCTTGCAGGAAAACTTGTTCACTTTGCCGGGGTATTTGAATTGCCAAGGGGAGCCCTGCGATTCATATGTTTAAAATTTAAATTGCATCAAATAAACTTTCCGCCTATCGCGGTATCGCAACGCTAATCAAAAAACATTTATTCAAAAGATACAGACGGAAAACTTGCTTAGATTCTAAAATAAAAAAGACAATAACAAACAGGCATTTACAACCTGACACAGATACATATAGATAATACCTTTACACAGGTTCTACTAAAATTTAATATGGAGTCAGATGTGGGATAACAAATATACTCGTGTGTGGAAGATGTTCTCTCCCTGGTACCTACTTATTTCAAGTCTTTAAACAATGTGTGTTGGAAGTGATGACTTACGGATCTGACACGTGGTCTCTTACGATGGGCCTAATAAGAAGGCACTCAAAGAGCGATGGAGAGAGCTATGATTGGAGTTTCCTTGCGTGATTGAATCAGGAATGATGAGATCCGCAGATGAACCAGAGACACCGACATAACCCGACTTAGGTGGCAATGGTCTGGGCACATTGCGTGTAGAACCGACGGCCGTTGGGGCAGAAAGGTTCTTGAATAGCGGCCGCGCGCCGGAACACGTAGTGTGAGCAGGTCCCCCACGAGGTGGACCGACGATCTGGTGAGGGTCGCGGGAAGCCGCTGGATGCGGGCCAAGCAGGACCGATCGTTGTGGAGATCCTTGGGGGAGGCAGCAGTCCAGCAGTGGACGTCTACAGGCTGAGATGATGATGATGCTGATTTATTTATTTAAAGGTAGCATATGTTTTTTCCTAAGGTCTATTCTATCTTTTTGCCAAGTTTCATCAAAATCAGTTCAGTAGTTTCTGAGCCTATTATTGAATACCGAAACAAACGAACTAACAATCAAATATTTCCTCTTTATAATATTAGTATCTAGATATAATAACGAGTCTCTTTTATTATAGTTTACCTTGTTAGTAACATATCCGAAACTAGTAAGTCTAGGGTTGGAGAAGAATATCCAGAACTGTGGCAGGTCATCATCGCTGCCGTCGTATCGAAGCTTCAACCGCCCGCCCACGTTCTCGCAAACCTGGAACAAATTGAGAAAAGCACTTTAGTCTTTGATGTTTTTTTTACCAGGGGTTTCATGTGTTCACTTCACCTGAGGGAAAAATATATCGAGGAAAACACTACATTGGAGGAAACACGCTTTTTCAGAATATGCTTATTCACTCTTGAATACGTCAAGGTTGACTGTTCACTATAGCGGAAATAGCGAGACCTAGCGTAGGGCGAGCTTGCACGATAAATAACAGATGAAAAAGTTAGCAAATTATCCCTTGGCTAGCTGTCCGCCACGCTGCGACTACGACCATAGTATTATTTATTCTAAAGAAGTGATAATATGCCATCTATCACGCAGCAATTTTTCATTGTAATCCGTCCATTTCAGGCGTGAATGCGTAACAGCCAGTAAAACGACAGACAAACAAAGTTTTGCATTTATAGTATTAAGAATGGAGACCAGGATTATATATGTGTATGTATATAAATAAATTTTCGAATGCTTAATGTTTGATAATTGAATGATTGAAGTAGTATTGTATTCTTAAACGTATCTATCTATATAAGTAACATTAACAAAAACTAACGAAGTACAGCTTGGCGATATGAAGTCACAGTAACCATCATGTTTACTAATAGCAGTCTTGTTTTATTCAACAAAGACAAACCAAGTAGCTGATGAGAAACTTCGAGACTGACCTTGAGTCCTCATCATATTCAAATTAGATATAACATCGGAAGTTTTTCGTACATCACCTGCTTGAAAGAAATACCTATCGTGTGACTTGTTTGCAAACAACTAATGTATACAACATTTTTGTAAAATTCGCAAAGTTATTGTCGTCTCAGAATAGCATTGCCGACCAGTCTCTTGTATTCTTTGGCAAATTATCAAAGTTTTGTTTTGTTGGAGCTAAATAGAACAATACGTAACTATTTACGTTACTGTTTATTTACTTAGTTACCTATTATACTACGATTGAAATAGTTCAAATAACTAGGCAGTTATTATAATTTAAAATCTATGCCTTTCTTTATAATTATTGTATTATCAGGAAATAGTTCGCTATATTGACTCATACTCCACCGAGGAGAGTTCGCACCTTGAAACAGGGTGAACAGGCCTTAATTGTGAAATGAAATCTTTTCTTTTTCGCAAGAAGATGATTTTATTACGCAAGAAATATTTATATTTACCGTAAAAGCGTCTAATAAGATTGAGCAATATATTTGAAAACCAAAAACAAATTCACACTCGTTCGTATATGGAACAAGGAACACAACTGACAGTGTTAAAAAAGGAGGAGATTCTCCAGAGAGACCTTCGCCGAAGCGGCTCCCACCTCTCTGAGATTCTCAAATTCATCCGTTTAGTTTTTTAGGAATTAGACCATTTTTAAGCAAAAAAGGCATAACATAACATAAGAATATAGTAAACAATGACACGATAATAATATTAATGGTCTCATTTGCATGATTTGCAAAGCAAATTATACTATAAGTACCTACCTATTTTGTGGAGACCTTGTTATGCACATTTTAACTACCAGATGCCCGGTAAACGACCGGTTATTTTATTATATAAACAACGCATATCTCTTTGAAGTAAACACACTGAAAATGCACTTCAAACATGTAAATAAAAGTTAGTTAAAAACATTATTCATTACCACGGAAAAAATCGAAAAGTAACGCTGCGGGCATTATCATTACTAGGTATATAGTAAAACATAAGAATGTACTTGCATGTATCACGCATAATATACGACGACGACACTTATATGTAACGTAAGCACTAATACAATGTAAATAATAAAAAATAGGTAGGTACTATAATAATAATAAACTTACAGTAGCACTCCAATACTTGTAAGGGTCCAAGGTATTCTGAACTTCAACTTTCATTCCTGTCTTAATTCTATCTATAGGAGACAATCCCTTATTATTGAGAGCTTCAATAGATACCGACTGCCCATCGATCAGGGCGTTCTTCATGATTTCTATAATCTTGTCTCCATATCTCTCATTGATATCATCTGGTGGTTCGATCAGCTCATCGTACTTCCCGCACCAGCCAAGCGGGTGGACTTTTGTAGAGGATATATCGCACCAAAAGTCTTCCGCCGCCCCGATGAACTTGATGCGGAGTAGATGTCCACATACCATCGTGATCTCAGCAATCCAGTACACGTCTGGGTTGTTCTTGTGGCAGACTTCCAAAAGCATGCCTTGTTTGATGCCATTGTTCAGACTTGCTTCCACCTAGAGGAATGAAAAATTATAATAATCACGAATGGGTATTAGTTGTGATGAATATTTGAGCGTCGGTAGCCAAGTGAATAGGGCCGTTGACTTCCATTCGGAAGTTTGCAGGTTGGAACCCCGGCATGTACCGAATGTGTTTTTGATTTTCGAATTCATATCATAATGTACGTTTATTCGACGCTCTTACGGTGAAGGAAAACATCGTGAGGAAACTTGCACACACCTAAGAAGTAATTCAAAGATTGTGTGTGAAGTTGACCAACCCGAACTGGACCAGAGTGGTCGACTAAGGCCAATTCACCCTGATTTCAAGGTAGGCTCGTCGTGCCCCCCGGTGGGGACATATATGAGCTGTTAATGATGAATATTTCGCTACTTTCTTACTTATTTATGATGCTTTTTCATGCGAAATGCAAAGCAGCGGCTCCGCATGCAAATACACGGGCGATATACGACACCAGACACCAGTGCACCAAACACGTAGAGTAAGTACCTATTTGCGACAGTGATGAAAAAGCATCATAACTGAAGATGTAGTCGAGGAGCCATGTCGGAAGCCTAACGATAAGCGAAACGATAACTGTGGAAGTAGCTAAAGATGATAAAGAGAAGAGAGAAATAAGGGCTTCCGCAAGGTGACGCATTACCATACAAAATTTTAAATGTCAAATATCTGACTGAATGATACTTTTTAGTTGATAAGATCCGCAGGCGAAGTCACCGACATAGCTCGAAGAATTTCTGTACTAAATTGACAGTGGGTACGGCACATTGCGTGAAAATGGCCATTGAGGCGGTTCTTGGCGACCCCATTCCGGAAAACGCAGCGTGAGCAAGCCCCAACAAGTTAGCCCGATGATTTTGTGAGGGTCGCGGGAAGCTGAATGCGGCCTCAGCACGAAATATTGTTGTGGAGATCTTTGGAGCAAGCTATTGCGTCCAGCAAAGGATGGTTTCGTTTAATAGTATCTCGAGGATGAATAATTTGTGAAAGTTTATTAAACACTCTCTGGACACAACAACAATTAGTGAATAGAGAAATATTTAGCCTTTTCTTTCAGGTACTTACATACAGTTCAGTACAGACAGATTGGCGTAAGTATCACCTGATGTTTTTTTTATCGTTTGATGTTTCAGAATATTTATTAATTTCACATATAATGGCGGCTCCAGACTTGTGCCGTGAAGCTCCGTGAACAGGCGTGAACGTGAATGTGGATGGTTTTCGCGGGGTTCACGCGCGTTCACGCCTGTTCCCCGACCAGAGTCGGTATTTTGTCCCGCGACAAAGGGTTCGCGCCTCCTTCGCGCGGCGTTCACGCGTACACATCCACATTCACGGCCTCTTGCCAGTTTTATATTATAAGTAATTAATAAAGAAAGACAGTTCTAATCATATACTAAGTCAATTCTAAATTCACTACACCTGTAAACATTATTTAGATAGTAAATAGTAAATAAATAGTAATATGTTGCCACAGCAAACAAAGTTATTGCAGCAGCAGCTTCTACGTCCATTTCGCGGCGGGTCACGAACAATTGTGAGCATCCCGTGAATGTGGAGGGCACGACTTGTGCCGCGAATTCACGGCATAAATTCACGGCACAAGTCTGGAGCCGCCATAATAGCTAACCATGGTCTTATAAAACAAGGTCTAGCCATTAGAGCATATTACTGACACAAGCCTACGTCATTTTGCGCTGTTCATCCTTCGACAAGGATGAATAGGCGAAATGACGTAGAAATGACGTATTCTCGTGTCAGTCACGTGGTCTAATGGTTAGACCTTGTTTTCTTAGACCATGATAGCTAACCAATCACCTAGCTTTCCTTTGGAAAGGAAATCTGAATAAACTTTACATTCATTTTCCTTCTATCATTCAATTTATGTACAATAGCTAGCACATGCGGCTGGACATGTTGACCTGGAGAGCGCCCGAATTCCGTAGCGATAAGGGTGAATTTCGTAGTGTGGATGTCCAACCGCATGTGCTGGCTTCTGTACCTACAACATATTGATGCACTATGACGAATTGGTAAGTGCAGGAATAAATGTGTATTATATTCTTTACTGAATCCATACTAGTAATTGCCAAATTAAAGTAAATGTCTTTCTGTAATGTTACTTCCATGTCTAAACAGCCTATCGTTATGACATCATGTTAAGGCCAATTTTCAAAACTTAATTAACTCCAGCGCAGTAACAAAAAATCTTTCAAGGGCAATCTGACAATAAAATGTTTTAATTTATTGATACTTTTCCTGTCGGAATGAGAATTTCCCACAATATAATTCCTATATGTTACTGTATCTACTAAATTTCACTTTCCTGTTCAATTCTATTCAGGTAATAATCATTACAAGAACAGTACAGTCTTGGTATAAAATTAGCTTTAGAGTAAAAAAGGTATTTATAAAAGCCTTGCACAAACAGTATTGTAATAAGCAGTGTCCTAACCTTCTTCGACCTGGCTACTAAATTCATTTAAAATATGGGCCACTCACATGAAATAATAAAACTTGTCCAATAAATTATCTCGATCCCCTTTTTAATTATTTATCTTTCCCTGCATTCTGAACTAAATTGTATTTTCATTTTTATTCTTGAAATGACGAAACTACAAAATTATTATTTTTTTGACTGAAATTCTATTTTCTTTTATGTATGGAAATTTATTTATACCTGAGTTTACTAACTGATATAACAGTGGTTTAAAATTGCCTGATAGACTATTAACATGCTATTTAATTTTATTCTTTAATTTTATAAATATATTTTTTTTGCTTTGCAAAAGATGCATAATGCTTATTTTATTTTACTCAGATTTGAATTTTTTTAATAATCAGTTTTTTCATTGTTTTTTTTTTCAAATTTATTAGTTATGGTGCAATGTAGGCATCCACTTTAAAAGAAGTTAAAAGTTTGATATTAAGGTACGTAGATTTGGAAATTCATATGTAATACAAATCATGACCAACTGGTTTTAAGAGCAAAGGCAGACATTTTGTAAATGTGTAATCATCATCTGTTTAATATTTTTAACCAATGAAACCAAAATGTGGGTCATGTGTAATTTTTATGAAACTTACTATCTAATATTGTTAGGTATGGCTTCTACACACAATGCAAATGCTCTAACATGATTACATACAGGAAAAATTAAATAATAAAACATTTAATAAAATTATAATTTTAAAGATAAAAGCTTAGCAAAAAGTCTTTCAATATAATTTAATCACAGGTCACGTTTTCTTGTCTTGAGTTATCAATGTAATATTTAAACAGCTACCTATTTTAAAACATGAAATCTCAAAGCATTCATAAGTAATTAAAACTGTTATCAAACTGTTCACTCTAAATTAAAGAACAAGAAAACTACCCATGTAATATGAAACTCAATAAGAAAGGGTAAAATAAAGTGCTTGGTAAAAATTTCCATTAATATCCCACGATTTTGGGGGAGGGGGGGGGGGAGGGGGGGAAGGGGGGGGGAGGGGGGTGTCCCCCGATACCACCCCCCCCCTTAGGAGGTGCATAGTTTTCGAGATATTTAAGGTCAAAGTTTTGAGGTTATGTCCAGTTTTATAACCATTTTTAGGTTAATTAGGCCATATTTGGTAACTAATTATACCACAATTAGGAGGGGGGGGAGTTGGGGGAACCCCCCTCCCCCCTCCCCCAAGCGCGGAGATAAGTAGTTTCCACAAAATAATAAAAAAAAAAATTTTGAGGTTATGTTCGCCAAAACAACCCAACTAACAGTGTTCAGAGATGCTCCAAGTCGGTTCTGGGTAGGGGAAAAGACAGCAGGGGGAAGTCCACCCTCCCCAGTCTTCCTGCCCTGCACTTTTCTTTCTGGGTGGCAACAAAAAAAAATTTACTAACACCCCGAAGGCTAAGGCGGTCTCTCGCTCGCTGCGCTCGCTCCGTTCCCGCCTTAGCCTTCGGAACCTATTTCCGCCTTAGTGGTTTTAACTTTCGTGCAGAATGCAAAAAAAAAAAAAATTACTTATTCACTTGAATTACTTACATTTTTGCATGACATTTAACGTAAATTATACAATAAAATTGTTTTCACTAACGAAAATAATAATTCTAATGTATTTTAAAGCAAAATAAAGTAGCAAGAAAAAAAAAACTTTAAACTTGGCTGTATGAACACGGTACGAACACACTACCACGCAAAAAAAAAAAAAACGTGGTCTTTTTACAACCAAATTTGTTGATTTTAGAAAATTAATTTCTCGAAAACTATGAGTCTCCTAAACTTGAAACTTGGCATAAATGCTTCTTAAGTATAGACCTTTTAGCCATAAAATCATGAACCGCCAAAGCCTGGGATATTAATGGAAAGTTTAGCCAAGTGCTTTTTACAAGGAAAATTGTGTAGAAATTAATACAACAATGCTAAATGAAATTATAATTTGTAACTTACATGAGAAAAGAGTTCTTCAGGCACAGCTACGCTTTTCTTTGCTTCTAAATAGTCGTTCCAATCGAACTCCATGATTTACAAGGTTGAAATAATTTGCCTTCATGAAATGAAATTGTAATTTTCACTCAAAAAAATCTCGAACGGCTGAACGAACTTCTACAAATATTTCAATGACAAAAATTAAAATTACTTCATATAGCTGTCTCGTCGCACAAAGGACTTTGCAATATGTTTTCTCTTTCTTTCTTGTGTTACGCTTCTTTGTACGCTGAATATTCGTTAACTCAAATCAAAGTGAAAGCTACCAAAGGGCCTTTATTTTACTGGCGGGCGAGGCGTCAGAAGACAACGACGAAAGAGACGCATTATGTGTAAGAATGAGATACAAATACACCGTGCTCACTCTTGCGCATAACTGCGTCCCCTTCGTTTTTTGTCATTGTCGCCAGTGAAATACCAGCCTAAATGTTTTTAATTATTTGCTTGTTTGTTGCTTGCTTGCGCCGCGCACGCACCACGCATCACGCAACGCAACCGACAGACGACAGAAATAAGACTGGCCAAGGTCTTGCAACAGTTGCATGCAAATGCGCCATTAAAAAAAAACTTTTTGTTTTCTGCCGGCTACACACGCGTGCCGTGTTTGCCAAACAGAGCGAGACGCATAGAGTGTGAGTGAGCGCGGTGATTTGTATCTCATTTAAAGCGGGTACTACACTCTCGACAAAACTAGACGAGACATGGCCAATATTGGCCAATACGAGAGTGTAGAGGGAGTATTGGCCTATATTGGAGATGTCTCGTCTATATTGGCCGTCTATCCGTCCCGTGTCGGTACTTCAAAGGAGTTTTGTCAAGTTTTGTGTATAGGCAAAACTATCGCTCCAGATTCTCGATGCCTCTGGTACCAGTTGGCTAACAGTCGCCGAAGTGAGCGCACGTTATTTAATTATTTTACCGTTCTGCTACACTTTTTCCAGCGTCTTTTAATTAAGTACTTTTCATTCAGGGATGTCTAAATAGTTAATAATAGTCCTACTAATATTATAAACGCGAAAGTTTGTTAGTAGGTATAGATGTATGTTTGTTATGTACTCTTTCTTAGTTTAACATGAAGAAAAATAATTAAATGGGTATATGAGCCTTAAACAGATTTTTTAAATTAATAGTTATATATATCAATTTTGATTATTTTCATGAAATTCATTTCAAAAGTAAGAGATTCTCAGTTTCCTCATAAGAAATATTTAGTAAGTAATTAGTTGTGACCACCGATTTGCATTCGTATCTGGAGAGTTATATTATTTAATATAATACGCTGCAGCGAATATTACAGTAGCGGCACATGACGCCCACCCCGTACGATAGCCTATTGTCAACTGAGCGAGCCCGCTCTACACACTCCAGTTTTGTCGAGAGGCCAAACTTTTGTCGAAACACGAGACATTGGCGTTCATACGAGACCGCTACTCCACATTCTCGATCGATTCGCTCAGTAGACAATAGGCTCTCGTACGGGGTGGGCGTCATGTGCCGCTACTGTAGTATTCGCTGCAGCGTATTATAACTATCCAGATATGAATGCAAATCGGTAATTACTACGAATTACTAAATATTTCTTATGAGGAAACTGAGAATCTCTTAGTTTTGAAATGAATTTCATGTAAATAACCAAAATTGATATATATAACTATTAATTAAAAAAAATGTTTAAAACTCTTTAATCATATACCTATTTAATTGTTTTTCTTCATGTTAAATTAAGAAAGAGTACTTAACAAACATACATATATATTCACAAACTTTCGCGTTTATAATATTAGTAGGATTATTATTACATAACTATATAATAATGAAAAGTACCTAATTAAAAGACGCTGGAAAAAGCGTAGCAGAACGGTAAAATAATTAAATAACGTGCGCTCACTACGGCGACTGTTAGCCAACTGGCACAAGAGCCAGCGAGAATCTGGAGCGATAGTTTTGCCTATACACAAAACTTGACAAAACTCCTTCGAGGTACCGGCACGGAACGGATAGACGGCCAATATACACGAGACATCTCCAACATAGGCCAATACTCCCTCTACACTTTCGTATTGGCCATGTCTCGTGACTCTCGTCTAGTTTTGTCGTGAGTGTAGTGCCCGCTTAACATTCTGTGGTATAACTGCGTCTCGCTCTGTTTGGCAAACGCGGCACGCGTGTGGAGCCGGCAAATATCCAATGAATGACGAATCTGTTTGGACTGTCAAGTCAAGTCAACCAACTGTGGTCGTCTGTGGTGGGTGACAATAATGCACGACCCGATAATTGGCGTCCCGAGTTTGCACACCCTGATAATTGCCGGCCCGATATTCCGTGTACATGGTTTTTGAAATACGGGCTGCGCATTCCTGGCCGTGCTTTCCTGGCCGTACAATATCAGCCCGAGCTGATAATGTACGGCCAGTAATGTACAGCCAATAATTGGAATCCACTGTACACCAAATATCAGACCGTGCAATACTGTGGTCACCAAATACCGCCCGTGCTGATATTGCCCGACCCGATAATGTCCGGCCCGATAAATGGAAGCCAAGATGGCTGCCACTGCCTCCAGCCATAGACTGTCAAATCGAAGCCTCGTTTTCATGGCTGGTTTCAAATTATCATGATAGTGCACTTGACTTTATGTATGGATATAAACTAAGTGTTTTGTTTGTTTTACCCTCTTTTTAGTTAATATTTTAATATCCTACTTACTTTATAACTCACTTATTAATAGCTTCACTTGTATGTAAGTATTTGTGTTCATAAGTCAGAAATCTTGCAAGCCGATTATAACCCACACTAATCGTATCATTTCGTTTGGAATGTATAATAAAATTGTATTATAATAATGTAATTTAGATGAAAATACAATAAACTGACACAAACAAGCTCTCACTATCAGCATTTTGTCTTTACGAGACCTTTAAATTACACTTATGGGAGAGGTGATCACTTGACCAGGGTCTGACAAAGGATTCTAAGGGTGGGAAGTGGAACTTTTTACTGCCTACTACTGCTAGAAACCCCTCAATTTGTCTCATTTGATTTGCCTTATCGAAATCTTTATATTGCAAACGGTAGGTATCCATTTAACCAGAGTCTGATGAAGAGTCCTGAAGGTAGATAGTGGAACTCTTCAATGACTACTAGTAAACTCTTCGAGTTTGGACTCATTTTGAGTCACTCACACCAAAATGATTTTTGTTAGCAGCATACCTATTTACGGACTCATGTTTTCTCCACTTTACGGCCAGTACCTACTACGGTAGGTTATAAGATCCTTGTGGCGCACGCACACGTTTGGAAAAAACCGAACGGAATGCAGATTTATACCGCACACACGAAGCAAGCTGTATGGTGCGCATGACGGACGTGCGCGGCAGCATTACCGGAGTAGTTCTTAACTGTGATTAATAAAATAACGTCGTTTTTTGTCCTTACCTATTTTAAATGAGTCCGTAAACATGCTTAGATAGGGATACAGCTCGAACGATGCTTGTCTGTGATGAAAGAAGAAGAACCGTAGTAATTATAAGATCCTTGGTGCCCCTGGGCGAACACGACAGGTTTTTTCAGGGATTCAGATTCGGGAACCGGAATGCTCCGCTTGCATACAAAATATTCAACAAGGCGCACACCGCGCACACGTTGGGTGGGAAAAACAGGACGTTTCCGTGCTTTCGGGAAGGAAGAGCGGAAAATACCGAACCGAACGCAGTGTTGACATTCATTTTGTATCGATCGCCCGCCGCACATGGACAGAAAGGTAATGAAAGGTGGTTTTTAATTATTTGGAAAAATTAACAAGTATTCTACGCCTAGACAGTAAAAGGGAATATTATTACGATAATCAGGATCACTTATAAAAAAATAAAGGTGCACATTGGTTGGTAGAAATATAAAACAAAAGATCTGGCAGTACAATTATGCCTCTGGCAGTCCTTTCATACAGGTTTTTTCGTTGTGTAGTTGCTGTGAATGCTTTTTAAGAAAGAGATAGCGCATAACATTACAACAATGATCTATTGTCTCTTTCTAACATTTTATAAGATTTGATCGAAATTAAAAAACGTATCCCTTATGGAAAAGGCAAAGGGTTCAAAGCCCATACAGCCTAGTCTATAGTAATAACAGGAGATCTTCAGTTTAATTTCGTAGTCTTTAGTCATTTCTTTCTTGCATTTGTATTGAACATCTTTAGTAGTCTTTTCATCATTGACATTGTTGACATCAGAATTTAACGCGGGGTATCCAACCAGAAACAGCTAACCACTTATTATTTCTCACTTTTATTGAATAGTTCTTCGTTAACGGCACATTTTCGCACTAATTACACCATATTAACACAACAATTACCATGAAAAACTAATTTTGAAAAGGACGATACAATCAACCCGGCCTTTCTTCTTGATTCCCGCTTAAAAACTCCTTGATATTAAGCGGGCACTACACTCTCGACAAAACTAGACGAGACATGGCCAATACGAGAGTGTAGAGGGAGTATTGGCCTATATTGGAGATGTCTCGTCTATATTGGCCGTCTATCCGTCCCGTGTCGGTACATCAAAGGAGTTTTGTCAAGTTTTGTGTATAGGCAAAACTGTCGCTCCAGATTCTCGATGCCTCTGGTGCCAGTTGGCTAACAGTCGCCGAAGTGAGCGCACGTTATTTAATTATTTTACCGTTCTGCTACACTTTTTCCAGCGTCTTTTAATTAAGTACTTTTCATTCAGGGATGTCTAAATAGTTATGTAATAATAATCCTACTAATATTATAAACGCGAAAGTTTGTTAGTAGGTATAGATGTATGTTTGTTATGTACTCTTTCTTAGTTTAACATGAAGAAAAATAATTAAATAGGTATATGAGCCTTAAACAGATTTTTTTAAATTAATAGTTATATATATCAATTTTGGTTATTTTCATGAAATTCATTTCAAAACTAAGAGATTCTCAGTTTCCTCATAAGAAATATTTAGTAATTAGTTGTAACCACCGATTTGCATTCCGTCGCCCTAGTGCTTGTTTGGACTATCGACCAAAATTTCTAAAATTAAGTTTAAATGCAGTTTTGTCAAGATTTAAATTTCAGTCCGGTTAGTTAAAGAAAATTTTAAACTTTTTTCTCTTAAAACAACGAAAACTTCATTTAAATTTTATTTGTGACACGACACTGTAATAAAAATTATGTGCTTTTTTGGTCCTTGTCCTGTGTTTGTTTTAAATCCTACATCGTAAGAAACGTTAACTGCTTGAGTGGGCTTTGTCCACTCAATCGACCAATCATAGTCCGCGACGCCATGTCCGCCATTTTGTGTAAGTCGTCAGAGTGACTGGAGACATCACAGAAAACGCTTGGTCGGTCGTCGAAAACGATTAAAAAATCGTAATAGATTATTATTTTTCATGATTAAATTGTTTGACAGTGAAGTTCATGATGTCTAGAACATTTTCTAAAAAAATATATAATGGGAGACAGCAGCATTTTGAGCAGTAAGTACTTTTTAATTCACACTCGATTCCGTTTTGAATTAGAAACAGGGTGTAGTTTTTCAATGACTTTAAACAACCTCCAAGCCCGCGGCACTGTGAACGGGTGTTGATGAAGCCAAGTAAAAAAAAGTGTTGTATATTTTTTTGGTATTTTTAGTATCTTAGGTATTAGTGCGTCAGCCGGGTGCCTAAGTACCTACCTCATCGAGTACCTCAATAGGCTATCTCTAGATCGTTAACCGACACTTAAACACTAAAAAAAAAAATGGTCTGCCAGAGCCGATCCTTCCGGTCATCGAAATTTTTGACGTATTTTTATGGTGGAACTTACCTCATAAAGTACCCGAATAAAAGTGGTGGCATCAGTTAACCATTGATTAATTATGTATAAAAAATTAGGGTCTGCCATTGCGCAGCCTGCCGGAAGTACTTGGCAGACCCCCTGAAATGTGCCCATCCGACAACCTTCACCTACCTCATCGAGTACCCCAATAGGCTATCTCTAGATCGCTAACCGACAATTAAACACTAAAAAAAATGGTTTGCCAGAGCCGATCCTGCCGGGTTATCGAAATTTTTGTCGTATTTTTTTTTGTGGAACTTACCTCATAAAGTACCCGAATAAAAGTGGTCGCATCCAGTTAACCATTGATTAATATTATGTATAAAAAATTTGGTCTGCCATTGCGCAGCCTGCCGGAAGTAATTGGCAGACCCCCTGAAATGTGACCATCCGACACCCTTAACCTACCTCATCGAGTAACTTACATCTCAGTCAAAATTCTAAAACCACTCGCCATAGAAAATCAGTTTATGTTCTTTATACATTTTGCTGCTTTCCAAATAAAGCATGACTTGCCATCAAACTGATGAACAGGTTGGCGAGAATATAAAATTAGTTAAAATGTATTTACCCTTTTGGTTAAAAAAGAAAAAAAAATGTATTCGAAATGATTTAAACACTAAGTTTCGGCAAGTTTTGACGTGGCAGACCTTGTGATTCATTATCACAGGCATTTTGGTTATTTTTTGGCGTTGGTCCCATCGAGGTACTCGATGAGGTAGGTTAAGGGTGTCGGATGGTCACATTTCAGGGGGTCTGCCAAGTACTTCCGGCAGGCTGCGCAATGGCAGACCTAATTTTTTATACATAATTAATCAATGGTTAACTGATACCACCAGTTTTATTCGGATACGTTATGAGATAAGTTCCACAAAAAAAATACGTCAAAAATTTCGATTGCCCGGCAGGATCGGCTCTGACAGACCATTTATTTTTTAGTGTTTAAATGTCGGTTAACAGTGGCGTGCACAGGTATTAGGGCCAGGGTAGGCACACATAGTAGAAAAGTTTAAAATGACCACCCTGTATATACATTTGGAACATAGAACAAATAAACACGTAAAAATGAAACAGTCACTCTGTCCTATCTCTAGGGAGGTAATGGTTTAAGTCCACATTCGTAATAATATTTGTGCATCTTTGTTCTATGTGCACATAAAAACTGTAAAATAAGGTTAAACAATTACCATACTCTAGATGAAAATTATATCAACCAGTTCAAATGTAACTCATGTATTAAAACAGATCTTGAAATCTAAAATTTAAAGCATAATACAAAAAATAGAGCATAAAACGCTTCTACTGTAAAATGTAACCAATGGTACATAGCTCAAACAAGCACTGGGGCGACGATTCGTATCTGGAGAGTTATATTATATATAATACGCTGCAGCGAATATTACAGAAGCGGCACATGACGCCCACCCCGTACGATAGCCTATTGTCAACTGAGCGAATGGAGAATGTGGAGTAGCGGTCTCGTGTGAACGCCAATGTCTCGTCTCGTGTTTCGACAAAAGTTTGGCCTCTCGACAAAACTGGAGTGTGTAGAGCGGGCTTTAACTTGATAGGCCGGGAGATGATGACAGAAATTTTTAGGTCATTTGTTACAGTATGGCGGTTTTACAGGGGTCTTAGTACACAATGACAAAAAGAAAAATGATAGTCATAGCGCTTATTTTTTAACAGAGGGCGGCGCCACTTATTCTTGGGTAGCCCCTTAAAGTCTAAAAAAAAGAATAATTAAAATAATGTTTGTTATTCAATCAAATAATCTTGGCCGGAAGATTTTAATTAATACAAAAAAGATATACAGAATAATAGCTCGTGGAAATTCATTGAGGGTTGGTTTCATTGTAACTTTTTATTCTTTATTCTATCATACTTCGTTCGTACTAAATCAAGAGGAAATATTTGTATTTTTGTGTGTATGTTTGTAATGAATAAACTCAAAAACTACCTACTGTATCGACTTCAAAAGTTCTTTCACTATTAGAAAGTTACTTTCACCCTGAGTAACATAAGCTACCTTTTACCGCGGGCGGAGCCGCGGCGGAAAGCTAGTCTTATATTTTATCCTCTATTATATAAAAATGAAAGTCCTGACTAACTCACTCACCTACTCGTATCAGCGCCCAGCCCAAACGGCTGTAAGTAAAGGTGTTTGGCACAAACATCCCTTGGGTGACGGAGGCACGATATTGTAAGAAGCGACTTTTTTTAAATAGTTAGGTACCCAAGGGAAGAAATGTGGTTTGAAAGTTAGTATAGGGAAAAAAAATTAGTTGCAGGTATTGATTTGAAAATTTGTACGATTACTCCTTGAATAAAATAAATGAACACCTATTTTAGGATTTTTTTCAAAAATAACACCCAAGGGTGGTCACTTTTTTTAGTGAAAAATTTTTCTTACATTTTTGGGTTTGAAACTTTTCAGGATTAGGTACTCCTAAAAATAAATAAATTGACACGTGTTTCGCTATTTTTTGTTATCACCCCCAAATGGTGAAAAAAGGGACGAAATGGCTCATCAACGACCCAGCCCAAACCGTTAAACCTAGAAAGTTGAAAATTTACAAAAAATATTTTTGATTTATTTTTCGATTAATTTCTTTAATGTATTTTTAAATTGATTTTTTTGTTAATTTTTTAAATAAATTTTTGATTTATTTTTTTAATTAAATACTTACATGAATTATTAATTTATTATTATTAATTTATTTTTGATTGTTTTTTTATTTATTCTTCGATTTTGCTTATTTCTTGTTCTTTTGATCAAATTTTTGATTAATTTTTTACTAAATATAATTTTTGATAATTTTTTTATTATTATTTATTCATTTTTGATTTACTTTTTGATTTATTTTTTACAAATACAAATACAAATATTCTTTATTGCACATAATTTTTTTTTACATAAAAACAACACGAACATAAATTTGCGGCAAATGGCAGCCTTATCGCTTTAAGCGATTTCTTCCAGGCAACCTTTCGCAAGATATTGATTTTGGAAGCAATCCGTCCAAAAAAACAAAACAGTTCGAAATGGCGGCCATTTATTCCAATTATGACCTCTGATTCGTCATCGGACACCACTGGGGATCCTAGATATCAATTTTCTAAGAGCCCTGAGTTTCGTTACTACGAAAATCTATGTTAAATTCCGACTTATTTAAAACTCAGAATATAGATTTGATTAGATGCAGCAAGTGTTCATGTACCGTCTCTTCGGATTTCTTTGCAGGAGACTTCGCGTGGAAAACGAATATTTTATTTCTCCTTTGTTTTCTTAATTTTAACCCCTATTGCTACCCTTGGGGGTTATTCGTCGAAAAAAACCTGAAACACGTATTCGTTTATTTACTGTCAAATATAATCCTGCAAAGTTTCAAGTCAAAACGACCATAATTTTTTTCTCCATACAAACTTTCAACCCCTAATTTGACCCGTAGGAAAAGTTCCGAAACATGTGTTCATTTATTTAATGTCAAATATTTATCATCTCAGCCAAAAGACGTCCACTGCTGGACAAAGATCAAGTATCTCCACAATAATCGGTCCTGCGCTGCCCGCATCCAGCGGCTTCCCGCGACCATCACCAGATCGTCGGTCCACCTCGTGGACCTGCCCCTCCATACAATTTTTCAATCCCCATGTTGAGGACAGCACTATGGCCTTAAACAAAATTGTATTTTAATTTTATCAATATAACTTGTTTTGAACTGAATGCATGTACCAAAGTTGCCTACCTCTAAGGGCCTGGCCACAGCTTCGCGCGTCGGCAGCGGCGGCGGCGCATGCGGCGGCGACCAGCGGAATGTTGTCAGTAACCCATAGTCAAAATTAACATGAGAGAACTAAAAAAATTTTTCATTTCTAAAACCCGCTAGAAAAATGTACGACCGAAATCAATAAATTGTTTTAAAGGCGTGAAATTACCCAACTTTTACAAAAAACGTTCAATTTTCATGCAAAAACTAACGTTTATCTTATTTTACTTAGAAAACGACTTCAACACTGTAATGTAGCACAAATAAGATTAAAAATACGTAAAAGTAACGTTTTAAGTCATGTGACGCAAAGTGCTCCAAATTATCGTAAAATGTTACAATACTAACATGCCGCCGCCGCCGACGCGCGAAGCTGTGGCCAGTAATGTTACATTTGTTAATGTAGGTAATCTGAAAATATTTGTTAAAATTACCGTTAGGAAAATAATGTTGTTGTTGTTCGATATTGACTGAAACGTTAGCTCTGCTACTAAAATTTTGTAATTAATTTGACGAAAATACAAGTTTGAAGTTGAAATCTGTTTCATATTATTAAAGTGCCCAAAGTGAAAAGACTATAATATAGTACGCTAAACCCTGCCCTAAAATAAATTGTTCACCCCATTTTAACAATTAGGGGTTATTTGTGGGAAATATACTAAACATGTGTTCGTTTATTTACTGTCTGACCTAACCCTGTGAAGTTAAAAGTCAAAACGTCCAACATTTTTTTTCCTTTTACAAACTTTTAACACCTTGCGGATTGTTTATCAGAAAAATCTCAGAAAACATGTTCGTTTATTTACTATCGAGTAGAACTCTGAGAAGTTTCAAGTTAAAACGTCCCACTTTTCTTTTCTCATACAAACTTTCAACACCTTTTTTAACCTTTAGTGTACTTTGTCGGAAAAATCCTGAAACACGGTGTTCGTTTATTTATTGTCAAGTATAACCATGCAAAGTTTCAAGTCGTAACGTCCAACGAATTTTTTTTCGTCATACAAACTTTCGACCCCTATTTTCCCCCTTAGGGGTTTTTTTTTAAATCCCGAAACACGTGTTCGTTTATTTATCGTCATGTATAATCCTGCAAAGTTTCAAGTTAAAACGTCAAACTAATTTTTTTCTTCATACAAACTTTCAACAACTATTTTCACCCCTTGGGTAACGATTATCGAAAAATCGCTTCGTATCCCTTGCTTACGTCATCAAGGAATGTTTTTGCTAATTTTCAGCTTTGTACGTTTAGCGATATCATCCCTTTTTTCACCCCTTGGGGGTGATTTAACAAAAAAAAATGGCGAAACATGTGTCGCTGATTAGGTGAGTGAGTTAGTCAGGACTTTCATTTTCTATAAAGATGTTTGTAATAAAACTTTTACTGTATTATTCTGTGCCCCAGGAATGCAAAATAATGCTAGCAAATTATTGAATTAAATCTAGCCATTGATTTATGGGTATTTACCGAGTACATAGGCAATTGAAATAAACACTATGCATAATTAATTGCATAACATAACAAAAGAGAGAAAATTAAATACTGGATGAAGACGAATAAGACGACGGCTGCATGGTTTATGCTTTTGCCTATTCTGAAATATTGTAAGATGAACTAAAAAAATTACTTATTATTTTTGTTTTTTTTTGTTGTCTTGTGTTTTCAGTTTTGTTTTGATATAATACGAAATTTATTTAAGTAAGTTATGTTGTTTCGTTATTATGTAGGACTGTAGGTACCTAGCGCGTGCAACCCAAGTGCATCCGATAGTTCCTATTCAAGTTATGTTCTAGTCAAATTTCCACCAATGGTTTACTTACTCGCCACACACCCCTTGTCTGAGTCGTGCAGGGTCAGTCAGGCAGGGGCGGCCCTGCGTACGGGTTCTACGGGTACCTACCTACTGAGTAGTTTTCCATTACCTACTACCTATTGACGTCGAGTTGCGGAAGATTAGCCCGTTGAACTAACCTACTACTACCTAACCTTATCCTTTATAGTCTGCACTGCAGTGGTATGGCAAACCTTCTTCACTTAAATAAAAGCCAACCTCTGATAAAGATAATGAAAGACAGCTTCTCTCTCCTGATAGCACATAGTGTAATTTATGTTAGAAAATTTGCTCAGACAAGTCAGAATATTATTTAACCTCTGTATGCACCTAATTTGTGCATATTATTAATAAAGATTGTTTAAATGAAAACATGTCCCAATCATTGGCTTTATGGAAGAAACATATCATTTCAGGATTGGTCCTGTCAAAAGCATTTTCACAAAATATGCTTGTGCAGATGTCAGTTTACAACTTACACCAACATCAAGAAACAAAACATTCACAATCAGGTACTTTATTCTGCTGATATCTACATGATAATAATATAATGTAAAGATTGATAATGTTTGGATGTTTGTTACTTCTGCATGCAAAACCAACTGAAATGGGATATATTTGAAATTTTTGATGGTACAATATATTATATTATATTTTTAATGGTACGATATATTAGACACAGATTAACTTATATTAAATAAGCTACATTTTAAGTAATAAAAACCCTATTCATGCGAAAGTAACTATGTCTGTCTGTCTGTTACACTTTCACATCAAAACACTGAACTGATTTTGATGAAATTTGGTAAAGAGATGGAATACCCCCTAGGGAAGGAAATAAGCTACCTTTTACTGTAGGAAAATACCCCACTCAAGCGTTAGCGCGGGGGCGGAGCCGCGTGGCGGAAAGCTAGTCACTACATAGTATAAAACAAAGTCGCTCTCTCTATCCCTATGTTCTTATGTCCCTATGTTCCTATGTATGCTTAAATCTTTAAAACTACGCAACGGATTTGGATGCGGTTTTTTTTAATAGATAGAGTGATTCAAGAGGAAGGTTTATATGTATAATAAATGCATAATATACTTAAGGATAACCCACAATAAGTATTTTCCCGTGCGGAGCCGGGGCGGGTCGCTAGTAAAATATAAAACAAGATTTCTAAATTACAATGTCTATTTACAAATGATGTCTAATTGCACTTTACTTTTAAATAAAATTGTTATGGGGCAAATAAAGTGTTTTTATGTATGAAAAGAAGGCTAAAGTTATTGTTAATAATATTGAATGGTTATATTTAATTTTCAGGCCAAACGCCTAATACCTTTATCAAAAAAGTACTGAGAGCTAAACTGGAGCTGGCAGAATGAAACAAGACACTAAAATAAGTAAGTAACCTTGATGTGGATCAGTCACAGGCATAATAAATAAATGTTATTTTTGAAACAAAATCATGGAAAAGTAATAATGCATTCAAATAGTAGTTCCAAGTTCAAAGTTTTTTTTTTCATATTTGTTTAGTTTTACCTAACCCAGTGTCTGTGTGTTCTGTCATCCATCATCATCACTCACCATCTTGCAAATTTTCCCACTTCCTACTGGAATTTGGCATAATATGCATAAACATGACAACAAACTTTTTCGCTCGTCAATGTCCTGAGTCAGTTCTGAGGATAATAAATAATGTGAACTGTATTAATAAAATGTGTATTTTAGTGTAATATATCAAATTCTGAGCTTGCTTTGATCTCTATCTCTGACAAAATGTATAATAATCTAAACTTGTTACCTACACTTTGAATGAGGTGCATTTGCTTGTATAATTTGACAAATTAGTGGAAAATATGATTTAGTAATATGTAGTTTACATTCTATTTGATTCAATAATATTCTAATTTTATCTGAAATTAATAACTCTTTATTGACGTGCACTTTACAAATTATGTTTTGAGTTGTATTGCTCATCATCAAAGTCATTAATTGCAGTATGTTTTAATTACAGGTGCGCGTTGAACTTCTCGGGCAGCAGAGCCCATACACACAGACACAAGCGAGCAACAAGCTTCTCAGGAATGTGATTGATTGGATCAAAAAAACCGCAAATCGATATACAGAGGATAGCCGTTTGACCGGCAAAACAATAATTTTGACCGGCAGTGGGGGGGCGCAGATATGACGTAATTTTTTTATATGGGATTTGTTTTTGTTAAAAGGGCTTCTTGAGAGGGTTCTAAAAATATAGCACATCATTAGGCGAATTGGAAAAGATTTGTATTTAATTTATTGTTTTAAATCCCATATAAAAAAAATATGACGTCTTCATAATAATATAATAATAATAATAATAATATGTGGGACATCTCACACACGGCCATCTGACCCCAAACTAGGCAGCCTGTACTATGGGTGCCAGACAGCTGATATACATACATATATAAATATACAACATCCAGACACAGGGCAAACACAAGTGCTCATCACACGAATGTTTGCCCTGGGCGGGATTCGAACCCGCGACCCTGTGCTCAGTAGGCAGACGTACTACCAACTAGGCTACGGGGTCGTCATTATCTGCGAATATTATTGCGAACTGCCGCCGGTCAAACGGTTGTTTGTTGTTGTTTGTTTGTGACAAACGGCATTTCGATATGGGGTATGGTATTTCGACGATTTTTCCGCCCAACGCCGGGTACTAAACTAACCCTGTATTTTAGTTCTTATGATTTAATCAGTATCAAATCAAGGCTCATTCATTATGCATTTAGCTATAGTATGCTAATGCTAAATATTGTGTTTTGTCAAATAAATTATGTCTATGTCTATGTTCATCGTCTACGTCTATGCAAATCAAAAGTGTGTGATGTGGTGAGTGAGTAAACAAGAATGACTGTATTCTTGTTTACTCACTCACCACACCACACACTTTTGATTCGCTTGAATTTGAGACAAGAGATGCAAAGCGAGTGCAACCAAATACGATTTTGTAGTAATGCTGTTTAGTTAATTACATAATTTGTTTTATTCATAATTGTAATTTACAAATCGAATAGTTAGTAAAATATAATTAAAAACATTTGTCATAAAAGTATATCTTTTATTATGTCCATATTATTATCAAGGGTGCACCCTACTTTACTGAATTCTTGCAAAAAGCTTGTCTTTGTTTTACTCTGATCATGTTGGAAAGAGTGACAAAGCACTGCTTTGATCTATACAGAATATTACAAAGAGAAAAGATTTGCATTTTCGTGTGTATGTTTGTAATGAATACACTCAAAAACTACTGAACCAATTTCAAAAATTCTTTCACCATTAGAAAGCTACATTCACCCAAAAAAAAGGTAAAAGGTAGCCTATGTTACTTAGGGGAGTAACATAGGCTACCTTTTACAGCAGAAAAAAGCCTCATTCCCACGGGAAAACCTAACGGGGGCGGAGCCGCGGCGGAAAGCTAGTAAAAAAGTCAATATGTAATAGTTAAAGCCTTTATTATTCCAAACCAGTGATGTAGGTACAATTAAGATATTTTTGCTATTTTAAAATGGAACAAAATATCCGTCGTTCGCAATAAGCCATTCGATCCCCGTTGTGGCCTGTCTTGTCTTGGGTCACCCTTCCCCTGTGAGGGACGATCTACTAAACTTCTAAAAACAAACATAACCCTGCATGTACTATTAGTATAATATTATAAGTATGTAAACTCATTGCCTCATAGTTCCTCTGCATTATGTTCTGCACTAAATTATCTTTTTTAGGTTATGATAAAGGTTATGATACTTTTTACTTGATATAAAACTCAATGAAATTTTTCATCTGCTGGGTGCGATTTGATTGCAGCTGGTAGTATTATTCAATAGAGTTCTTCAATCTGTTGCAGTAAGTTGACCACAATAGGACAAGCCTAAGAAAATCTGTAGTCTGGTTTGAAGTTTGAAGTTGATTCAGTCTCTCTATTCTATCTTGTGGTGTTTATTCTACTAATAACTTCATGCTTGTGCTGGTGGTAAGGTAAGTAGAGATATTAATTAAAGTAAAACTTGTAGGATCATGTGATCTTGGTGTCTCTCAAATAAATTGTTTGTTAGCTTGGTTTGGTGTCGAATCAGACCACGAATCTTACATTTCGTTTAAGCCACCATAATGAAGGCATCGTAAAAAAATATATACTAATTCAGAAAAGAACAAAGAAATTACCACTTCAGTACTAAATTTAATTTCTTTCTACAATTTTATTCTTTTGTTTTGTTTGATTCATGCTGTCATAACGGTAGTGTATTGTATTCTCTTGGTCATATTGTCTGTTATTCGATTCGTTCCAAGAAGATTTTGTATCACAAAATACAAACATTGCGTTGACACACCCAAACAAATCGAATAAATCATGGATAGTAGCCAATGCGTGGAAAGGAAAAGCTCAGTGAAAACAGGTGAAAACGAAGCATGGGAGACAGTTTGGCAATAGACAAGATAAACTTTTAAGCCAATAAGCGTTCAGCAATCTGTCAATGTTTCAGCCAATAGGAGCATGGCTTCCAATTATCGGGCCGGACATTCCTGGCTGTACAATATCATCCCGTGCTGATATTGCGCAGCCAATAATGCACGGCCAGGAATGCACGACCCGATAATTCGAATCCATATGGCTTCCAATTATCGGGTCGTGCATTCCTGGCTGTACAATATCATCTCGTGCTGATATTGCGCAGCCAATAATGCACGGCCAGGAATGCACGACCCGATAATTCGAATCCATTTTGGGCTTCCAATTATCGGCCGTACATTCCTGGCTGTACAATATCGGGCCGGGCAATATAGGGACTCGTCTGTGGTTTATAGCATGGTCTAAGAAAATGGGTTTATAGAGAATTTGTCTGCCTGCGTCCTGCACGACATGAATTTGTAAATCTGTTGTTTAAGACACCAATAATTTCCTAGTCAGTCTCAGTTGGCTATGTAATTATTTGACCTGTGTTGTTTATTTGACTATCGTGGAGTGATCTCAAGTTGTGACGTGTTAGTGGCATCGAAATGATGTGAATGCTTTGTTGATCTGTGTTTATTACTGGAAGGAATTGAACTAAACGCGATAATTATGAACGTCTACGACAACAGCTCGACCGACCCTAATAATGGTACGGATTACAGGCGTTGCATGCTAGTGAATACAACACAAAATGTGATAATAACAGGGGTTTACAACGGCATACCACAGACTCTTATTCTTAATTTAGTAGCTTGGTCATGTCTCATTTTATTATTCTCGGTATTACGACGAAGTGCCTGGAATTATGGCCGTATGGCATTAGTGCAAAGATCAAAAAGTAGATGGACAAACTTATTTTACAGAGGAAGAGACTCGGACCAGGCATTAGTTGATAATAATAGACGAAGAAGCCAAGATGAATCTGTGAACATAGACGAAGGAGTTTTTACTTGGATTCCTGCCGTCTTCAAACTGACCCGTGAACAGATACTTGTTAAATGTGGCCCAGATGCTGTACATTATTTGTCATTCCAGAGACATGCTATAACCCTGCTGTTCATCATCACCCTTGTCTCCATTTGTGTCATCTTGCCGATCAATTTCCAAGGCGATCAGAATGGTAACAGCACAACATTTGGCAAAACTACACTTTCCAGTCTGGATGGAAATTCAAACTGGTTATGGGTCCACACATTATTTTCTATTGCTTTCTTACCAATGTCCGTGTTGATTATGAGAAGATGCACAGGTCGAAAACCAGTACCAACATCAATGACTGGCACTATTATGATCACCAACATAGCAAGAGCTGACCGAAATGAAGCTACAATCAGAGCATACTTCGCACACAACTTCCCACATATACAAATTGTTGATCTGCGGCTTGCTTATAACATAAACAAATTGAATGAAGTGCAAGAAGAAAGGGAAATGGTCACAGAAGCCCTGCAGTACACAGATTCATACTTCAAGAAGACTGGGAAGAGGATTACGGTGAAAACAACTTTATGCGGACCTGAAGCAGATGCATTGGAGTTCTACACGAATGAAGAGAAGCGACTGAAGGATGAAGCCAAGAGATGTCGTGCCATCGTTCTGAATGATCCATTGGGTATTGCGTTTTTAACTTTACCTTCACATCAATTAGCTCAACACGTAATTAGTAACTTTAATCTACATCGTGGCTGGGTGTTATCCCATGCTACTAATCCTGCTGATATACTTTGGGAAAACCTTTGTGTGCAGCCTGGGCTATGGTACTTAAGGGCTATAATTGTAAACTTCTTTCTTTTTATTGTTCTGTTTTTCCTTACCACTCCAGCTTTCGTTGTCAATCAATTTAATGCCTTATTTTCCAAACCGGAGAATGTTAGTAAATTCAGCAGCGTGATTTACGAGTTTTTGCCGACGTTATTACTTTGGACAATGGCTGCAGTCATGCCGGCAATCGTATCGTTTTCGGATAGGTTTTTGTCGCACTGGACTAAATCGCAACAAAACTACTCGATAATGACGAAAACTGTATCGTTCTTGCTGTTAATGACTTTGATTCTTCCTTCCCTCGGGCTTGCCAGTGCTGAAGCGTTCGTCATGTGGACGTTCCGTCACAACGACACCATGCAGTGGGATTGTGTCTTTCTTGCTGATAAGGGCGCATTCTTTGTCAATTACGTCATCACTTCAGGATTCATCGGTACAGTCCTCGAACTGATTCGATTTCCGGAGCTATTCCTCTACGTATGGTATTTGCTGCAATCGAAATCTAAAGCGGAAAAGAGTTACGTAAAGAAGGCTATTCTATACGAGTTTCCGTTCGGCGTGCATTACGCTTGGAGTTTAGCGATTATCACAATTACAATTGTGTACAGTCTAGCGTGTCCCCTGGTCGCGCCGTTCGGTTTTATCTATCTGTGTTTGAAGCACGTTGGTGACAAACACAATCTATATTTTGCGTATGGACCGTGCGATATGAGCGGGGTTGGTGGCGGCAGAATACACGCAACAGCAGTCAGGATGATTCGAATGTCTATATTGCTGTTGCTAATCAATATGGCGGCTTGGGCTGGCTTGCGATCAGGTTTTGGGCCGAGGACGATAATTTTGATCATGGCGTCGATCGTTGCTTTTGGTACATTCCTGCTATTGAGTCCTTTCCCTAGTTGTACCCCACCCGCCCCCCTGCAAGAGGAGTCGAGTATTCGCTTCACGGAATATGTGGCCCCGGTTTTGACAAAGCGTATTGAGACACCTGTTTCGACACCCTCCACGCCTGACTACGGCGCCTCCTCACCAGTGACAAATTCATCATACTCTCCTGGTCCTATCAATATCTAGAGTGTTAATTAATTAAACATGTAGTGAAACATTCGTTATTGCTGCGCGATATTCGTATCGAAATGTTCCCACTTTGTATCCGTGATAAACGAAAATGTCGATAGTGTTGGATAGATACCTAGTATTATTGTACGAATGAAGAATTAGATCTAAAAGGTGTAAATATTCTAGATAATGCGATATTTTTTTATTGTAAACTCATTTAATTTTATGTCTCAAGTCTTCTGTACTCACTGATTTAAAATACATCGAAATTCAAAATGGTATTCTTTTAAGTATTATGTAGAATTTGATTACGACTACGATACATGTTATTAATCAGAGGCAAGTTATTTTTCAAGGAAATTAAATTCCGATATTGATCATCCATCGTGTTTTTGTGACACCATATTTTTCCGCGATTTGTTCATTTGTCGTCGACAACCACCTTAAACTCATTTTTCCGCCGTTCACTCATTTTCAGTACTTTTTCTATACATTTCTGTCTTTGATGAGTAACTTAAGATTAATTTAGCATTAAAACTGGTTCTGTGACTCACGTTTTATACGTTTACTTCATTGACAGTTTGCTCGTGAAATCATACGCCACCGACCGGTATTTCGCCTTGATGAGCTCAGCTTAGAGTAGCCGCACCTATTGAACGCATATCAGGTTACACTAATACGGTCAAGAGCAGGTCGAGCTGAACACGCACCTCGCGATTCTGTCCCTTATTTAATGGACATAACGGTCCAAAGTCCAATTTGTTTAATTTAATTCGCTCTTGACTGTATCACCTCTGGCCTACTACTCGTGACATTTTGTGACATATTTTGAACCGCAGCTCGTAAGACTTCAGATCAGACATCACAATCATCTATTTCTATTCTATTCTATTTTGAATCGCCCTTAATGTTTTATAGTCCAGTAATTTAATTATATTACTATATGTGTTTTGTTTAACGATTTTCTATAAAGCATCTGTATAGTTTATCCTTGATTCTGTGTACATAATAATCATGTTATTAATAATATTATTCCGCAGTAGCGTTATGTTTTAAACGGTTTAGAGATTTACTAATTATTTCCTGTTAGCTTTGCTCTTTTAAACGTCTATAGTCGCATGCGTTACGCGCTTTAATTCCTGTAGGTAGTTCAAAAACTGTTACACCCGTTTGTACTAACCTTGTTAAGACAAGGCCTAAGGGCTTTTCGTAGTTAAGAAAGACCTAAGCTAACTAACGCTTAAAAAATGATTGGTTTTCACTAACAGTCTAATTGTGCTCATAAAGGTAGGCAGAAACTAAGCAGTCTGATGGTTTACTAGCAAACAAAAGTTTCTAAACACTTTAGGCACCAAATTAAGCGATTCTTAAGTTTAGTGCAAACGGGTGTTAGTGTATTTAGATAAAATATCGTTTTCAACTGTGATAGCACCAATGACACAAACAAACCTGTTACTTTACCAGTATTTTATATCTCGTGGTACATATTTGTTGACTTGTTTCTTGAATCTAAGTCTGCAGCTCCTCTGTTCTGTTATCCAAATTATACATGCTATAATATAACCAATACGACTTGACACAGGACAGGACACTATATTCATGTATAAGACAAGCTTTGATAATGTTTAGCAAAGCGTTGTTTACACAATAGTTTATTACTCATAAACGGCTCCTGGAGTCTAGAGTGAGGGACATGCATTTCTTTGATGAAGTAAATCGACCCTTTGAAGTTCAAAATATGCCAAAAAGTAAACACACGCGTTCACCTTTATTTAAATTAAATATTTGACACACTTTTCTTCATAGATATATTTTTTTAATGGATCAGGCGGGAATTGACTCACTCACTCACTTATTAAGCCATATCATCCACGTAGAAACGCATTTGGGTGATGTCGAAGCCACACAACTTGCCGTAACTTCCTTAAATTGTGTGAAATTTAATAGTGATATGTCTAGTTATTCTTAACCTGTTTAATATCCTTATTAAAATTTGATTCTACTAGCACGATAAGTACAGAACTTGGCAAATAACATATGATAATTCATAATTAAATTAAATAGTAATTTGCAAAGTTACGATATATAACAAAGGTCGGCACTTTCTGCATATTATTTTGTGCTTGCTATCCTGATTATATTCAAAATTATAGGAGGTTTTGCTAAGTTACATTACAGATAGAAAAAATCTGCTTATTTATAAATGTTTTGGTGATTCTGCTATTGAAGGTATAGAATAAATCCTCATAGTGTGTTATAATATTATTTCCTTCAATAAACATTCCTGACGAACGACGTAGTACCTGACAAGACAAGACAAATATTTTAATTAGAATACGACTTACACGACATAAGAAGAATGCAGCATATAAAATTTGTCCTTTATTTAATAGCGTTAAATTATTTTTCTATCTTTGTTGTCTACACCATAGGATGTTAAGTTGCCACCCTCATAATTACTTGAAAGAAAAGCTAGTTAATAATTTAAGCCCGGAACATTATTTAATTTAATTTAAAGTCTGGCATTGGGCATCTAGGGATCATCTAAGGGCCGCTGTTGTAAAGTAATTATTATTTACTGATTTACTACCCAATTAATTCCGATTTACGACTACAAGTAATTAAATCCCACAGCAGATTCATCATAATGTATTAGCATTCATGGTAGGTACGAGTAGAGTATTTGTATAGAACAGGGTCACTATTAATTATGATTCACTTCGACTCTTGTAGATAGTAAATATTAATAAAATCTTTAATGCACTTAACTATTAACTAACAGTCAGCACTACTAATGTTTTAAAAGTTATACTTTTGTACTTAGAATTCAAACTAATTAATTTGCTTACATAAAAATTTTCATATTTTTTCCTGGAAAGGATTTAATTGGAAAAAGGAAATCCTTTTTGAATAAGCACTAAGTATGTATAGTCTGTTTCAAATATAATTTGACAGCATGTATAACATCATAATATGTAAGTGCGATAGAACGACGACGCGCGATGGAAAATAGTACATAATTCTGTGTCAGACGTCTAGTTTTTCTTCAGAACAACCATTTTTTGATAACTTTTTTGCACTAATGCACATCTTTCTGTTCTACTGCCAAGACCACATTTTGATTTTGTCAAATCTTATTTGAAACGAGGTATAACGCAATAATTGATGACGTAGATATCGCAAACAATGACAACAGGTAGAGTCGTCGTTACTAAATGTTTTGTTCATTGTTATCTCCTATCACAAGTTAATAAAATAGCGTATTTCCAAATTTTACGATTCGGTAGAAGTCCTTACCCCAATTCTTATCGAATAGAAAAAATCTCGTTGCTTTTTAAAATTAGGGTCTTGCTTGATCTGTCGATTTAACGACTTAGATACCTAGACATAGTTCAAGAATAGGACTCTATATCGATCTAAACTCTATCATTTGCCTTTGATGAAAAAAAATGTGATAAAACGTGATTGGGAGTAGATATATGTAGTGTAGTGCTAATGAATTATGACTGAACCGGCGATAATAAGCGGCAGTCTGTGGCAGGGATTGGCAGTGGTACTGAAACCAGAGAGCGTACGAAAATTAGAAAGGAAATATTGCACAATGTAGTCTGGTTGGCTGAATTGAAGGTTTATAATAAACAACCAGTCAAATAACTCCGACTGTATGGAATTTCACTTAGTATCTATCTAATAAAAACATTTTTATCTTTTTCTTTAGAAATATAATGGAGACAATCTGTTTTTTTCCGTCTTTACCTTTTGTGTAAATTCTCAAATGGGATGTACTTTGCCGAATCAATAGCCGAATCTTACATAATATAGGCTTGCTATTTGTTCTGGTTTCTTCCATTTGTTATGGTAATTGAAGCTGCGAATGTCTTAGAAAATAACGAGCAAAAGTCATAGCCATTTTCAGATCTAAAGAAACTTCAGTATCTTTTTAAGCTACTAAGGCCAAAAGTTCAAAGTAATTATTTTAACCTTTTTTATACCACTTAGTTAAGCCAATGATACATTTTTATGTTTATAATTGTATGAAGTGATTATGAAGATCAGATAATTAATTAATATATATAAATTGCTGCATATAATACTTACATTCATTCGTGTTTTTACCCAAGTAATCAGACAGCAGCGACCGATTACAGTTTGTTGTTGATATGTATTGTAGTTGACGGTCAAAGTGTTACATTCATTATTTATACTACTGAAAATATATGTTACCCAAGATTTTAGATAGCATTTTCTTTTGTAGACCATCGTGTACGGACATTGTATCATTTGAACAGAAGACAAACAAATTTTTGAACTCGCCAGTAAAGAACTTGTAACTTTAATTTCTTTAAATATACTAAAGTTAAAAAAAATTCTTTGAAATATTTTGATCTACAAATAATTGAAATATTTTTTTCAAAACAGTGTTTCGAGACTCGATTGTTCTAAAAATGACTGAGATGGACCAATGACAATTATTTTTGTCAACTCTCAAAATCTAATATTAGTTCATGTTGGGTCAGTTTAATCCGTGTAATTAATAGGCATTTTCTTAAGTGCGAATAACGATGATATTGTTATTAAAGTAAAAATTGTGTGGTTCAGTTATATATATCTAACACTGTTAATCTAGGCTACCAGACAAGTTGTCTGCACGCGAACGGCCTAGTAAACTTTGTACGGAATTTTATGCTATGACCAATGTATACTAGTGTAACTAGTATTATATTATCTGTGCCAATGTATATTAATTATAAATTATTTGGAACGACGTCGTCATTGGAACTGTTTATCAAATGAACATGAGATGAGTCACAGTCAGCCAATTCGGTATGTGTGATAAAATAAAATAGATATTAATCAGCATTGAGATGGAAAATTTATATTTTCCAAACTAAACCGTCTTACAAAACGTAATTTGATGGTTTCTTGTATTACTAACAGCGCGCCTTCATCCACCACCTACAGAAGCCAGCACATGCGTTTGGACATTCGCACTACGAAATTCACCCCTACCGCTACGGAACACGTGCGCTCTCAATGTCAACATGTTCAGCAGTATGCGCTGGCTACTGTAAATTTAGATCCTTGACAGACTGTATTTTTCCTTTGGACTATCCTGGGGGCGTCGATCATTGTCTAATTCGCTCAATCCGTACTAGCTTCTCAAGAGTTTACCAAATACCCTTCAAATCATTGGGCAAACACGTCTCCCAAAAGCGCGAAAAGTTAATTTAAACCTAACTTAAGAATGCGGACCATTTGCCCCTGTCATGCATGCCTCTGTATATCAGTGCACGTATTACTAATGTAATCCCTATAGTATAATTTAGTACGATTGTTTGTTTATTATCTTAATCCGTGATGACGGATCCGTGTCCGGCTACAAGAAGTTTTAGCATACTGTTTTGAAGTTTACTATAGCCAAGCCACCTATTAGTACAGTAGGTAGCCTGCACGCGCATGCGGCTGGACATTATGATCTTGAGAGCGTCCGTATTCCGTAGCGGTAGGGGTGAATTACGAAGTGCGATTGCCCAACCGCATGTGCTGGCTTCTGTACCTACTAACTAAAAACTGATAATGGATCTGTCGATGACTGCTTATCTCCGGATACGTCATTCGCGAGAACAACAATAATTTATTTATATTTATATTCTGTTGTTTAAAAATGCAAATTCCATAATTTGTAATGCCAGCCAACAGGTATACATATAAATGTCCATCCGGTAAAATTTGTCCTAAGAAGTGGTGTCTAAAGAATTTCTACCAGATTAATCTATTTGTAAAAATCAAATATTACAGGTACCAGGATACCAGGTAGGTACCTATTCATATAATTATTAAAATACTCAATTCTGATCATTGACTGTAACTGTAATCAGGTAGCTATTTTTTTAAATGTCATTGTTTCATAATGTCTTTCTTTTTTAAAAGTTTTATGTTAATAAGAAACAGTAATAATTTGAATTCTACATTTCGAAATTGCAGTTGTTATTTTACTGTTAAATAATATGAATCCGAGTTATATAAAGATTAAATAGATTAGTTACGTACATTATTTCCGATCCGTACTGTGGCAGTTAATTTAAATCCAACTTTATTACGTTGAGCTACATGATACCTAATGCTTTGCAGCTGATGCTGTATGATTGTGATTGTGATCTGTAATTCTTATTTTGCTGCAGAAACAAATTAATAATTCTGCACGCACTCGACTTTGCACTATGTGAACACTACGTATACATATACCTACGTAGAAAAATATTTGAGTCTCCCAGAAATTTTTCTATTTATACTCTAAGATTTGAGTATTTCAACTTATCGATCTTGAGATTTTGTATGTTCCTTTCAGGATTGTTTTCATGAGGTATCATTAGATTCTCATTGCCTAGTAAATTGGTTTCAAATGATTTCTGAATTTAAAACCTGTTTTCCGTGATGTTGGTTCCTGTTGGTTGATTATACAATATGTAAGTATATGTTACAGTCAAAACTTATAGCTGATCAAAACCACTTTTGACTGCAAAAATCAGGCAAAAGTGGTTTTTAGTTTACCAGGCGGGTGCGAGCTTATCGAGCACGGGAGTTCAGGGCACCACTACTTCGGATAGTATAGGTTCGAAGGGTATGGCAGAAAGCGATGTGGGCGAGCGCAGCGAGCCCAGATTGCTGGCCATACCCTTCTTCGTGTTAGGTTACATATGAGCCTAAATTATCTAGAAGTGGTTTTGACCGGTTAGGAGTTTTGACTGTAACATATAATGAATGCCTAGTAGGTATTTATTATTTCTGAATTTTAACTTCGCAAATCGAAGTCCAGCAATAATATCTTTGGCGAAGGTTTAAGTCTGCACTGACTTTATAAAATTAATAAATCTACCTATTTGTAAATGTAAGAGATAAATTTATTGTATTGACATTACCAGCCGCAGTCGAGGACTACTTATGTAATATAATTTATTTTTACATAACCACCAAAGACTTCAAAGATTTTTTATAGATCACAATTGTAGTAAAATATAGTGGTTCTTTGGTTTTGTAATCACGTTTAATGATGTTAAAGTAATATAATTTCATATTCTAATATATTATAATGTTTGCTAATTTATTTTTGTAACTTATATAAGTTTTTGTATATTTAGTATCTTCTGATTGCTTGTTGCACCTGTGAATGATTATAGATATATACATTGTGTATAAGCTTTAAATAAATGCATTGTTTTACATAATTTTAATTATTTTATTTTATTGGTAAAAATGTATTATGGTATGTATGGTATTAAGCGGGCTCTATGCAACTTGCGAAAAAACATCTCTTCAATTGTATTTTATTTAAACTAATGTTTGCAATATTCCATAGCGATATGTCATTAAAATTACTGCTAGGTACAATCAAAACATAGCTAGGTAGTAGGTACCACATACAATGCTTACAGACTTTAATTCGACCGATAAGAATTTACAACAAAAGTTACTTCCTGCCGAATGCCGAGTGCAATTAATAACAGTTTAAAAACGAAACCCATCATGTGCGAATTTGACTGTCGTACAGATATTATGTATTTCCAAGTTCCGAAAACAAAAAAACTATTTACTTAACAAGCAGCGCCATCTAGTGACAAATTTTGCTTCTTCTGTATATCACATAAACTTGCAACGAAATTGAACATTATTATTTTAATTAAATACCTGGGAGTCCGCCCGCATAACTTTATATATTATATTTTTTTTATCCTACGCTGAAGGAAAATATGGTATGAAAATAAAGCCTCGCCATATTGCGGAATTTCATTGGAACAAATTTTCTATGGGAAATTGTTGCCATAGTCTATTATTTATTCTGTGCCATAGCAGGGCCGCCCGGCGGCGGCGCACTTCGCGCCAGAGCTCCAAAATGTACCTACGTACGCCCCGCCGGGCGGTCCCGATTAGGTACGCGGCCAGTTAGTAGGAAAAACGCGCGCGCTTGTGAAGACGCTATTATTTAGTCTGTGGTAATACGGACTCTCGCAGCGTGGTCTTAAGGTGCATTTTGTTTTAATACGAGCGCATCGACAAACGGTAGGCTATTATAGCCAGGGTCACGTTCGACGCGTTCAATGTAATTTGAACGTTAGTGGCGTGGTAGCTAGAATTAAATTCGCACGTTTGCTATCAGAGAGCGCGCCTTCTGTACCTAGTACTATTATTTATTCTGTGGCCATAGTCGTAAAAATATACACGTGGCGCCGCGCCCCCCCAGAAAAAGTTTCTTATTTCTTTGGTCAGGCTTTAAATCTAGTCTGTATAGATTGTGCCTAGGCCTATATGTTGTTGGCTCCACAGGCCCGAATCCACAAGTAATCAGACTTTTTTCGTTATTGGTGATAAATAGGAGTAAATTAAAATTATATAAATAAATTCTAAATTGATTTGAGACCCAGTTTCATTGTGTATCAATGAGGGGGTTGACCCATAGATGCTCATTGTAAGGAATCTCTCAGGGCCTACCACAGTCTTAATATCTATAGATTACACATGAAATGAAACAGCACAGGTATAAAAATCTTATTTTTATTGTTCATATAAATTATTAACAATGGGATGAGGATGAACATTTAATGAGCTGATGAACAAACATTGCTAATGTAATATGCATCACCTATATTCCATTTAAAAACAATATTATTCAGAGTATTCTTATGCGTACAGATACTTACTTAACACTGTATTTACAATTTTACTATAGAATGTCTTTAAAACACTTATTTTAGTTACACATCATGTTTTTTGTTATGTTACAAAAAAGACGAGGTGTAACTAAATTAATAAAAAATCACACTTATCCTTGACAATAAGGATTTATATTTGAAATATTTTTACAATGGATGTCAGCTTATATTGAATATCTAACTCTATTTTTTCACTGAAATTGAGATATATAATTATTATTTATTAACCCGATTAGTAAGTTACATTATGTATGATGTAATTGATGTTCTTTTCTTTTGAATAACTTCATTATCAAAAGTTGTATAGTGGGAAGTGATATTTAGATTTATGCTTCTGATTTAACTAAAACTATAAGCTGTTACATCCACTATTAAAAACTATGAATTTAAAAACCTAAATAAATGCATAGAACATTAGCATGAAAATTAACTATCTAATGCCCTTTTTTGGGCTTGGACAGCTTTTCATATTTGCTCTTGGAAGAGTACCACAGACCGAAGGGAATGGCTAGAGATGGCAAGGTCATGACAGCGAATGCAGCCCAGTCTAGGATGTGTGATGAGAACTTGCGGTCGTAGTCTTTAAACGCGACAATGGCGCCCTCTCCCGGGCCACTGGAGTGTGCAAACTGAAACTGAAAAAGAAATAGAATTATGTCACAGGAACATTTAATTTGAATCATCTTGAAAAACTAGCATTTTATATCAAGCACACTGTCTGATAAGCTTAGAAAATTTTGCATGTCTATAACCAAAGATAAAATATTCTAAATTATTAAATCATTTTATGGTATGTATGGTACCTATAGGTATGATTTATGCAGTGTCAAAGTTTCCAAGATACATTGTTTTTACTTTCATTAGTGTAGTTTGCTGATATAGATAGATAACTAAATAATATTATTATAATTTTCTCAAGTTATAATTGTATTTAAGTAAATAGAGGTGGTTCTTACTTCAGGGGAATCTTCACTGGTCCTGTATGTGACTTCAGCAGAACTGAAGTTGAAGTAACCATATCTGTTAGATCTAACAGTAGCAACATGGGTCACATTATTCTGGGGTGGGATTCTGTCTATTTCAGCTGTTAGCTGTCCTCCAACTACGGTGAACACATCAGGGTGGAAACCTTGGTCCACCAGCTTCACATCAACCGCTGGCGCAGTCCCGACGTTGTATAATGTGTATTTGATCAGAATATCCATATTTTCAACAAGATACTTATTCAGCACTTGTTTGGATACTAATAGCCTTGCAAAAGTAGCCTCGTCGTCAGCTGACACCGCAGCGGCGACGATAAGCACGAAAGACAGCAGTTTCATAGTCATTTTGTCTGAAAATAATCAAATTTGATTACGGTAAATGGGGGTTCTAGAATTGTTCGCCAGTTTGAACACGGATAACGTAAATAATTAATAGAAACCTACATTTTAGCACACACTGATTATTACTAGAGACAATATCCTACAAGCAAACAACAATCTTCAAGATAATTACCTCGTACTCTCGGTAATATTCAGCGAAATAACAGAAAAGAGAAATTGCATACGATGACAGATTTTCGTACGTGGCTGACGTTTCACTCCACGCGTCCGAAAATTATTGCCATAGTTAAAAAAACTTATTCGGATGCGTTCAGTTGAAATATGTGTTTAGTGGTTTAGTGCTGCTGGATGACCCATTTCAAGATGTCCCTTTGTCCACATTTTCACTTTTGAGAAAACGTAAAGATAGTTTTTAATTTTGCATTTGAAATATTTCCTTATGGAATAAAAATATATGTCTGTCTGACACCAAAAAGTTCGCCTTAAGGTCCTCTTTCGTATAGTGTTAAATTAAATATCATATTTTTAACTTTTTTAAAGAAAAAAGCAAAAAGTTTAAATGACTTAGGTCATAAAAATCTTGGACTTAGGGCTTTTTATACTGGACTTAGGGATTTTAAGTTGGACTTAGTGACATTCATAAACTAGGAGTTGGATGGACTTAGGTTTTCTGTGAGAAAAATTAACTCGGATCAACCTCTCTTGACTTGAGACTTGCTAACCAAGCTATCTTGATACTTTATAATAAAATGCCGTAAATTATTTTTATTGCAATTATAAAAAGAAATTAATATTTACAACATTTTTTGCAACAAAATACTCGAAAAATACAAAACACACTAGAAAAGAAAAGAAACGCTCGTTATTTTTTCAAAATACGACATTATGTCAAAGGACTTAGTGACATTTAGAACTAAAACTATAGACTTGGGGACTACGGGACTTCTTGAAATGAATCACGTGGACTTAGGGCATAGAATTTATTTTAAAACTACCACTTAGGAACATGTTACAAATATTTCAAATATACAGAACCATAGACAATGAGCTGTTTTTTATTGTGGTGCTGCCAGTTCCTAAAGTCCCTAAGTGGACTTAGGGATATCTTGAACACCGTATACATACTATATTTATACTGTGTCTTGAACTGGGCCATCCAAGTTTAGTGAGTGAACGCCAAGCATAATCTTACTCTTTCTTATTTCACTCCAATCTAAGCGATTAAAAAGAGACAGAATAATAAGATGAATATCGGTTGAGTTGATTGGAGAGGAAAAGGAATGAAACTGGGAAATGAACAAAGAGGTTGGAATGGAAGAGCCAGCTTAGCTGGCTCTCTGGAAAAGAATGTGTGATTTTTTTTTCTCAACGAATTTTTTTTAATATTTTTTTCTGGCCTGGATCCATGTCCTTTCAGCAATAATTCACAGTGTGACCAGATTTAGCAGAATTCTGTGATTTTAGCATTCGATCTAGATTTTCGATCCAATACTTATGTTCTAGCAGACCATCGTAGCAGACTGTTGTGTCGCAAAAAGTTAACAGATTTTGGCAGAATTTTGAAAATTAGCAGGATTACAATTTTAGGAATTTTATATAATTTTGAGTTGAGTTTCAGTAGTACTTAGTGTTATAGTGTTAGAAGTATTTGAAGAAATTCTGCCATTTCTTGTACAATAATCTTACAACTTTGCGTTCTGGTAAACCTTCAGCACTATTCAATAGGAATCCGCTGCTTTTTATTTGATTTATATCTTCTAAAATTCTTTTTAGTTCATTTTCTAAGTAGTTGTTTTGTTTCCGGTCAGTTGTATTGTAGCGGATCTATAAAAGGAAAGTAGGAGCGAAAATTATCGTAAAATAAGTACAAAAATTATTATCTTAGCAGATTTTAGCGAAAGGATAAGCAGCTAGCAGAATTTTCATTTTAAATCTAGTCACACTAATTCCAAATGTCAATGTCAAATTTGTTTTCTCGTTTCGTTCGTGTTCGTTCGCATTTTAGTTTAGTTAGATGTGAAAAACATGAAATTCTACGGTAATTTATAATAATTTTAGGGGATTACCTAGTTTATTTGACGAGGTGATAATAGGAAATACTTTTGGATACAAACTATGACAGAGAACGAAGATGTTACCAAAAAACCAGACACACAAGTGCTAGACGACGAAGCTCTAGAAAAGTACGCATATGTTCATAGTTTTTTCCTCTCTGTTTATGTTGGAAAGAACCATTACTGATTCTTGGAATGTTGTGTTTTAGATTAGCAGTGGAAGAGCTGATGCGGGAGGCAGTCCAAGGCGCTGCAAGAGCTGAAATAGTAGGACCTTCCGGTTGGATAAAAAGTCAACCACAGAAAACGAATAAACGTTTCCTAGTCAATACCTTGCGGAATGCCGTAAGCTCTAACAAGTACCACGGTACTAGAAAATCATACCGACATTCTTCTAACCGATCACCCAAAAGAGACCGATTTCCTGAGCCACCTATAAAAAAAGATAAACACAAAAGACGTTAAGATGGCAGACTATGATGTAAACGAGTTTTTACAAAGCATTTTTGATACCACGGAATCAAACTGGAAACCATCAGAAAAAATCCCTTTGGTTACTAAAGAAATTGAACAGCTGAAGTCTGAACTAAAATTGTTTTTAAATGGTACTGATTACGATTTATCAAACATTGTAAAGGAGGGTCAAGAACTATGCGAAGAAAGTAAGGCCTTAGTTGACGACATGGTGTCATGCAAGAAAGAGATAGAAGAAGAAACTATGGCTGAAATACTTAAATCAATAGAAAATCACGATATGCTCGCAAGAGAACTTGAGAGGGTGAACTTCTCATTGGGAATAGTTTTCAATATAGTTCAATGTGGGAAGTATGTTAAGGAGTTTGAAGATGGACGTGAAGCTCAAAGCTTTTCCAGAGCAGTTGAGAGTATTTATAACCTCTTGCAGTTCATTGAGGATCCAGCAGATGGATTCCAGAAGATGGAACTCTACACAAATATAAAGAACACAGCTCAAATTATCTTAGACAGTTTGCTTCATGATTTATTTGCAGAATGGGACCAAATGATCTCATGGAATGTAAAATCTGGAACTAAAAAAAATATTGTTACAGTTACTCTGAAAATGGAAGATAATCTGGTAACAGTTGATGTCTTAAATGCTTTAGTGAAAAGTAAAAAATTGAATGAAAAGATTGCACAGTTTGCTGAGTTTCTGTTGAAAGATGTGTTGATTCCGATAATTCATAATGATTGCACAGTTTATGCTGAAACTGATGAGTTCATGACTGTGACGGTCAATTTCAAGCAGAACTTCAAACCACAATATGATGCGGTTATTTCTAACTTGAGGTTACTTTTCCACTATCTAAGTAACAAATTGAATATAGAATTTATGAAAGACAATACTATAATGAGTATTATAGGAGAGAAGATTGGTACTGAGTTCAGAGACGTATTAGTAAAAGATTGTCTTATTGACACCATACCAAATAATATAAATGAATTACAAAGTTATGGTAAAATAACTGCAGAGATTGAAGATTTCCAAGATTTCCTAGCTATTGTAAAAATCTTTCCAGATGAAAGGTTCTCCATTCTTGAATATGTGGAGAATATAGATGTTCTATTTTCAAATAAATCTAGTCAGTACTTCTTAGAGACAGCTCGCACAATTATGCTCAAGGATTTGAGTGTCACAATGTCGATAGGTGTGAAGAGTATTCCGGAAGATGAGCAAAGCTCAAGTTCTGCAGGTGATGCTGAAGAGGCTTTAGCAGTCCTGGACAAGACAATCCCCAAAAGCTTGTTCTATTTCCCAAGGTGCATGATATCAAAGACAGCTCAAGAGCTCCTTGATCTGGTCTACGTGATGATGGAACAGGCTGTGCAGTGTTCAGATGTAGTTTGTAAAAAACTTTACCAGACAACCAGGCTAGTTTTTGAGTTGTATGATGCTGTAGTTCCTTATCACCATGAAAAATATTTGCAGACTATTCCTCAGTATGTCGGTGAGTCTCCTCCTTTGAATTTATTGATTATAATTATATTCAAATTTACATCTCTCCTCTCGAATTAGATATAATAACCAACTGATAACAAACCTTTTCTTTAGTAGGTGCTCAATGTATTCATGGAAATTTACTTACAAAAACAATTCTAGCAGCTAATAAACCTATTGGTTAATTTTTCACACATTATGCCTTAAATCCCACTTCTGATATCATGATAACCACCTATAAACTTGTAAAAAACTTTTCAGCTTTATTTCACAACAACTGCATGTACTTGGCTCACAATCTGCAGACATTTGGTGACAAGTGGCTCATGTTAATGGAAGGTCGCGAACTGGACTACGCGATCAGTTTCGTTGACCTAGTTCAAAAGCTGAGGGAGCTTGGATACAAACATCTCACCATTCATATGCAGCAGCAGAGGAAGCAGATTCTGGATAATATCAGGTCTTCAGGTAATGATAACTGTTTTGTAAAGTACCTAATACAGTATAACATAAAAATGACCAATTTAATTGAGTGCCTTGCCAGCTTAGTTATTTTTTTCCTTGGATCATTCATTATTTTAGCAGAAAGACATCTACTGACGGACAAAAGCTTTCCCCGAAAATTGATACAAGGATATGATCAATCTTGCTTGCTTGGCCAGCACTCGGCATCCAGTACTTTTCTTTAGTTAGTTAGATGATTGATAAATCTTATGGAGGCTTACATAACATAAGCCTTCCCGAGCGCGGTCGCCATTTAAGATTTTTTCTGTCCCAACAAAAATGAGGTTTCGCGCGATGTATCACTCTGATATATTTTTTACACTAAAAAAGCTTATAACTATAAATATAACTAGTTTTATTGTGAAAGCGTAACAGACACAGTTGCTACGGATTCACATCAGTAAGGATATCGTCGTGAATTGCAGATCTAAACAGCATAGTGGTGAAGGATGTGTTGGGCGATAACGCGGAGGCGGCGGTGCGGCAGTGCTTGCGCCAACTACAGCTACTCAAGAACGTGTGGATCGGTGTGTTCCCCGCCAATGTCTTCACCAGGTAAACTACCGCATTCGACCATTGAGGAATTACTTGAGCACACCTCGAATACATTCTTTGCGCTAACATGGCGGCAGCGGGAGGCGGGCGGAGTGTGCGGCGAGAAGAAAAACAAAACACAAACGACACAGAAGTTATTACGATTTACATAGATGAAGGTTTCCGCGGACACTTGCTAGCTTATCGTCTGGGTTTCGAGGTTAACCTACCTCAAAAACCCTGGTGTCGGAATTATAGAACCGCCTTAGGCTTCCGACATGGCTCCTATAACGAATACATCCGTAGATAGTAGTCGGGACCAACGGCTTTACGTGCCTTCCGAAGCACGGAATCATCTTTCTTTTCGGACTACAACCAGTGTTAGCCACTAGGATTTGGCTACATCTAGGTTTACCCGATATGATTACGTCTAAAACTAGGTGTAGCTGAAAACGTTCGTTAATTTCTAGTTTTATCCAACCATCTCAGGCTGCACCTAGTTTTAACCGGCTAATCCTAGGTTCAGCCGCACTTCGGCTTTTAGCCGTAACATACAACGAATTCTTATACTTCAAACTATTTCGTGGATTAGCTATTTTGCTAAAAACACAAAGTGTGTGACGTCATTTGTTAATCTGGTGGGTGTTTGTTTAAATTTCCCAAAAAAATTACCTAAGTACAATATTTATTAGACAGACTCTATCGTCGATATAAAATATTAGTTTATCTATAGTCAACTATTTGACTAAATCCTGACCAGAAAAATAATAAACCCGCTCTGAGGTCGCCACGTATATGTATATTTTTATGTTTATGGCAACAATTTCCATTATAAAATTAGTTCCATTGAAATTCCGCAATATGGCGAGGTTTTTTATTTTTCTGCTCGGGCTTTACAATATAATATCATCATATATACTAGACTATATTGTATGTTTGCAGACTGATGGGCACCCTAGTAAACATGTTTATAGACGAGCTTATACACCGCGTGTGCACCGCCGAGGACATTTCAGCTGAGATGGCGCAGCAACTCACCGATATGTACTCGCTTGTCGTGCAGAAGATACCAGCCCTTTTCCTGGTAAGAACAAGAGCCATTGTTGCTTGCTAGTTAATTGGCAACGCGTTACGAATACCTGCGACATTTTGAATAATGCAAAGGGCATGGGCAAGATTAGCGCGATATAGATAACTTGCATGCGTGCGAAAGAGACAGCTGCGTGCAATGACGCGCGAGAGGTGGGGGGAAGCGATGTTTCAAATTTCAATATCCGTTATTGCATGTTAAAGTAAAAGAAAATACATTGCATCAAAAACAACAAATTGATCTTAGCTTTCTAAGTCTGAAATGTTTCTTTACAGTCTCAAGCAAACATAGAAGCCCATGTGAAGACTTGGGTGAAGCTTCGCGAGCTAATATTCGTCCTTGGCGGATCCCTCAAAGATATCGAGGCACATTGGGCGGACGGCGAGGGCCCCTTGGCCGTACATTTCCGCTCGGAAGAACTCCGGAACCTCATCAAGGCATTGTTCCAAAACACACAATTTCGCGCCAACCTGCTGTCGAAAATAAAATAAACTTCAGAACATTCTATTTTGATGTCTTCATAGTGATAATAAAAATTGGTGTTGCGTGATTTTTGTGCTTTTAATTTTGTGTATGTAGTAGAATGGATGTCCAAAAGGTAAGACAAGTTTGTAGGCATAAATGTGTATTATTGAACCAATATTATTAAATAAAGACCAATAATGTGATTAATTGATGATAACAGAGAGGTGGGAAAAAGCTGCGCTTTATTAAGTAACGATTATGCACTGAGGACGGACGTTATTATACCTGTCTATTAACAAAATCTTAGAGCAACGCGGGCCTTCCGTACAACAAAATAAATATTGACCACCAATGTGATACTGATAATAAATTATGAATAAGTGGGAATGAGAAATTCTGCCTATGATGCCTATGTCACAGTATAAATATAGTATGTACTACCACCCTATGTTCTGTCCTTTGACACCTTTGACACAGACCTGAAATCATGGTTCAGTAGTTTCGGAGCCTATTTAATGCAAACAAACAAACAATCAAATCTTTCCTCTTTATTAGTATAGATTTTACCAGAAAGAATATAATATGATACTTAAAATTTTTTTTTGTCGAATAAACAACCATTGATTAGGCTGTATGGCTTGATCTACCTTACCTTTCCATCCATTTGGGAAGAATTAAAAAAAACAATAAAACATTTTGTTTTCTTTCAAGAAAATACGAAAAATATAAAAAAAAAAAAAAAGAAAATACGAAAAATCTTCTAAAAAAATGCATTTCTTTTAAAATTTGAAACAGTTGTGCGTGTAATATAACCATTATTTACTGAAAATGAATTGTTTAAAAGTGTTACTACCTCGTAGAACTATCAGTTTAGTTTATAACCGTGGTGGTTACGCCACAACAAAGAAGAAAATACCTGACCCAAAAGAAGAGGAGCAATTGCCAAGTAAATTAATAGTGTTTATTTTCACACTCTCTGACCAATTATTTTACATGACCTCTAATTTTATTTAAACAAACATATTTTTTGAATTCAAAAGGGTATTATAAACCTAACCTAAAATCGTGAGATTTTTAACTTTCCTCTTACAAGTTTTCGTGTATGTCGTCGTTGGTACCCCACCTTAGCTGGTCAAAGTCAACTTCAGCACCTATAAAGATCGCAGATAAAAAATACAATACATACTTAATTCATTTAATTTAATTTCTTCTTTTCGAGTCGACAGCAAACAGTACAAAATACAGTAGGTAGTTACATACAAAAGAAGCATTTCAATTTGACCAATAAGTTTTAAATATACTTACAATAAGTTTGCACAGACAGGACCAATCATTGTGGTGATCCTTGGGGGAGGCCTTTGTCTAGCAGTGGAAATTTTTCGGCTAAGATGATTATGACGATGATAACAAGTTTGACTGTATACTGCATTTTTTGGCACTAATATTATACTTACTTAAAAACATTCAATTTTCAGTATATCAGTACCCAGTTAGCAAAAGTTCTGACCGTCGTGTCTATGTATGGGGTTTAGCTGAGACTGGTGCCTTGGGCATACATCTGCCTAGGGGCAAGCGAGGGCGCAAGGCATACATTAACAACTTCTCACTGGCTTGGCATCCTATGAGGTCCAGTTTTGCTGAACGGTTTGATGTTAGTATTTTATAAAAACTTGACCATGTGTACTTTCATTTACACATTTTTTTCTTAGAACAAATTTTAAACTTTTTTTTCATATAACAGGTGACACAAGTAGCTTGCGGTTATGGTTTTACAGTAGCTGCTGTGCAGACTAACGAACAGCACAAAGTGTTTGGCACGGGCATCAACACGGACTCGCAGATTGGCTATCATGCTCCTAGAATAGGACATCCATTGGAACTGTTACTCAGCCCTGCACCTATTTATATACCGTACAAATCTTTGGAAAGCAAGGTTTGTAAATCTGTAACAGTAATTTTAAGAATAATAAGTCTATTAGCAAAAGCTTTTTTCCAAATAAAACACAAGATAGATCTTGATCTTAGAAAGAGAATGTGCAAGATTAAAGATCCATACAGAAGGTTCACTTAGCGACATATTTCAAACAAATTGCAACCCTCATTAGATTACAATTAAGTGCAATTCAGGTAGTACAGCAGTAGCTTAAAACAGAAAGTTGCTGCATCCCTTTCTATCACATATCGCGCCGATTCGTGCCTCTCTACTAACACGTTTAGTTCCTTATCTAAAGCCTCCCGGGGGGCGCAGCATCGGCCAATCATGCCTAAGCTGCAGAGTGACACATGCCTGCTTGGAGCTTGGACAAAAAAAATAGTTAAAGTTGGATTAATTTGCGTCACGTTTCTTCATAACGTTACGTTTCTCAGATCAAAGGCCTAGCCGCTGGCCGCGCGCACACTGCAATCCTAACCGACTCAGAGGGTGTGTACACACTGGGAAATAATGCATACGGGCAGTGTGGACGCAAGATCAACCCAAACGAGGAATATAAAGGCAGCATGGTCTCACATCACATCAAATCGCTGGGCAAAGAAGACATTATTGAAGTGTGCTGCGGGCAGGATCATACGTAAGTTTTATGGATGTCTGTTAATTCTATTCTAAAGTAAATTCTATTATATTCTTATTTCCCATAAGAACTAGTTCTTCTGTATGAGGCGCAAATTATTTTAATCTGTTTAGCTCGTTGGGTTCCCTCTAATATGGTTGAGCCCGGCGATGGCTGTCCCATACGTCAAACCCGTGAACGTGGTGCTGCTTGGGGGGACTGGTCTGCTCTAGTCGATTGCCGATTGTTTTATTGTTTATATAGTTTAGTTTTTCTACTTTGACTGGTTGCCTTCCTTTAATTTCATATTTCGTCTGCACTCTTTGTTATATTAATCAAATTGTATAAAATAATAATTTCCTATGTAAAAATATTTTTGAAAAGATGCAACGCCTGTGGAGTTTCTTCCGGAGAGTTCTTCTCCACAGAAGACAGCCAAATCGTGAACTCTCCTCGACGTCAAAAAATGATTTTGTGAAATCTTACTTTGAATAAACACTATTTGACTTTGACTTTGACTTTGCTCATTGTTTAGGTGTGAAAACATAACAGAAAAATAGACAGACACATTTGAATTTCTATTATTAGTAAGGATTTCTTCCTATTTCTAGCTATGTATACTCTTAATAGCCAAGTAAGCCAATTAGTTGCATTAGGTAAACTATGCACTGAATAGATTTGTTATTTGCATAATTGACCGATGCAAGATATATTGATTGTAGATCTTATTATACACCAATAATTTGTACTGTAGTATTCATTAATTAGAATCTTTAATCAAAATGACCTTTACTAAGTAAAACATACATAACAGATACAATCTGACTTTACAATCAGATCCTTATAAAAATAATGAAGTTTTCAGTCTGTTTATAACAGAATCCGGCAGAGTGTTTGCTTGCGGTTGGGGAGCTGATGGGCAGACAGGGCTTGGGATGTATGAGAACCAGGGGAAACCAGCTCCAGTGAAAGGAGACATCACCAGTGAGAAGATTGTAAAGGTGGCTTCTACTGTGGACTGCGTTTTGGCTTTGAATGGTGAGGGAATTTCCATGTATTGTGAAATAACAGTAATTTTAACACAGATACTAGAGTCGCAAATGCACTACCAGTACACTAAACAGAGAAATTATTGCTTTTGATATATTTTTTTAACCGCTGCAATTTTCCATTTTCAGATAAAGGCGAGCTGTTTGGTTGGGGCAACTCGGAGTACGGTCAAGTGCCGATGATGGCGGCCAAGTCCCAACAGGTGAACATGTCCTATTCGCTGCTCAACTTCACGCGTGGACTCGGCCGGATCGTGGACATAGCAGCTGGGGGGTCCTTCTGTATGATAGCTAATGGTGAGTTACAATACTCTTTCTTAGGATACGATACAGCGTGATTATGTTCGCTTTTTTCTTCTTGAGGATTTTGTTTAAAATGACATTTAAAGAAATAACGACGTTATTACGAGGGTTAGGATACATCTGTTGAATGTATGGTGCCGAAAGTAACGCCTGACGTTTTTTGCCTGACTGTGACTGTGTCATAAGGGACTGCAAGAACACAGCGAGCGTATTCAGCCGAACGTTCCGCGCCATACTTTCGGCAGGTGTGTCGCAACACTTGCACCAAATGGGTAGCACATTTTAATCTTACTTTGAGCTGATTTGATTATCTTATCTAAAAAGACTATCCAGTGGAAAAGTAAATTGTTGAAGACAGAAGTTTTTTGACCTATGCGTGTTGCTAAATCGACGCGTCAAGTCTCACTGGTCTGGGAGCAGAAGACTACCTCGAGGGCAAGAAGCAAACTAAATAATGTTACTTTATAATAATAAATAACTGTTTTATTACCTAAATATATGTTATTTATTTTACAGATCAAGGCGACGTCTTTGTTTGGGGCTATGGCTTACTCGGTCTTGGCCCTAGTGTTCACCATTCCAGCAAACCAAAACTAATACCACCAGCACTGTTCGGCCGAAACGAATTCAACCCTGAAAGTATGGTTGAAAAAGTGGCCTGTGGCATCGGACATTTAGCTGCTATAACCAGTACTGGAGATCTGTATATGTGGGGGAGAAATAGACATGGGTGTCTTGGACTTGGCCACGCTAAAGACCAACATTTCCCATTGAAAGTCTCCGTCGGTGCTCATGTGATTAGTGTGCATTGTAGCGTTGATCACACTATTGCGTTGTGCAAACCGTTTGTCTAGTTTTAATTTATATTTAGTTGTTTTTGTTATTTATAAGACTGGTTATTATATGACATTTAGAAGTTTATATTGTTTAATTTTAGTATTAAATTAATACATAAATTAAATATACAAGAGTGCTTACAAATACAGTCCTTAAAACCTTAATTTAGTAAAAAGCATGTAAACAAAATGTATGTACATGAAATACAATTATTTTTCTTTTAATAAGGCTTTGCATGCACCATTATACAAGGCAGTGCACATCCTTATTTTAACACAACAATACAGTTTGTTAATCTTATTTGCTAAGCAGTTAGAATAATGCACCAAGTTGATAGACTATCATCAACATGGGCTTTACCCCCTTGCATATCACACAGTTCACTTGATTCAGCACAAAAATATTGAACAGGAAAGCATACACAACTAGTCTATGCTATCCTATTCAATACCACAAAGACTATTGCTTGCACTCGTCATGAAAAGGTTCCAGGGTACGGAAGTCACGCCACGCTGGGGGCAGAAGAGACGTATGGTGAAGATGGCAGCCACAACGCTTGCATGGTTCACTAAAGAGGTTTACGTAGCTATGCAACCAAGTCATGAATGATCTCACAGCCAGGTCTGGAAGAGTCGGGGAGTAGAAATGCAGCATAGCTGCATGGGCATTCTCAGTGACTTTTCGAAATACATGATGCCGTGACTCTGTCCACAGATCCAAGGTTTCTCCATAGCCTTTAACCATCACCCATTCCATCAACAACCCCTTGAAAGCCACTAGGGCTTTTAGTACATGACTAAGGTTAATTTGAACAACTGCATTGCTAGCAAAAGGTCTTGAGATTGTAATCTTCATGTCATTGTATGATCGGTCAATGTTGTTTATCACATTATCAACTTGCATAGGCGCAACATTGTGGTTGCTTTGCAATTTACCTCTCCTCTTAGTACTTCCAGAGTTAATGTATGATCTTTTGAGAGAATTCTGGCTCAGTAGGGTGTGGGCGAAAGAGCTGTACTCATGAATCTTGTCTGTCCACTTGTAGCTGTTCACTAATTGTGTGTACAACGCCTGGCGGTCTTGTGTTGTCTCCTGGCTCAAGTATGTAGTGTTGCCCAGGTTAAATGGCGCGGTTGGTATAGGAAGCCCGTTCACAGTCTGTTCAAGGTCACGCAGGTTAATATTAACATTATTAAGGAGCTCTTGAAGTTCTAAAATGAACTTATCCTTGCCATCTTCGCCGTGATCAGCGCGTAAACCGTTCGCAAGCGTATCGAAAACATGACTGACACTGGACCGCAACGTACGCAGCGAGCTGAGGGCAGAATTTAACTGCTCTACATTTATTGTTTGGTTCATGGGCTGCCCCATTTGATTCATAGTGATATTCAACGAATAAATTCTTAGTTTCAGCGTTTTTTATTATAAAAGAAAACCGAAATCGCGTGCGTCTACAACTATAAACAAACGTCAAAATTTGATTTTGTGTTTGACAAAAAGCAAGCACCTGATCAGGGTTAAAAGGAGAAAGCTAACATGTAAATTGTATAATGCCGTCTCTGTTTGTCCTAAAAACTGTAGCTTTTAGACTGACAAAAAGTTCGCTAAATGCGTTTCGTTTCACACAGTTCTAAAAGAGTTTCAAACAAATCAACTTATTAAAATTACCTCTACAGCAGTGCAGCATTTTTATTTCGACCGACCGAGTTTCTTTGTTAGTTTTTCACGGTTATTGTTGTTTTAATAGTGACGGCCTCGTAGCCTAGTTGGTAGTACGTCTGCCTACGAAGCACTCGGTCGCGGGTTCGAATCCCGCCCAGGGCAAACATTCGTGTGATGAGCACTTAGTCTTGTGTTTGCCTTGGATCTGGATATTGTATGTAATATGTACGTATATCAGCTGTCTGACACCAGTGACACCCATAGCACCCAGGGGCTCTGCCTAGTTTGGGGTCATATAGCTAGCCGTGTGTGAGATAATTTCACACATATTTATTGATTGAAAATGGTGAAATTAGTGCGATAGTGTGCCGTTATGTGGCCGTTAACGAAAAACTATTCAGTCTTCTTCTTTTCGTCTCGATAGCAAGTCAGATTGCCAGCCACTGTCCTCGGCAGCATTCATCAGCTCAATTCAACGATCCGATTGGACTGAATAGTTGATTAACTATTCATTGAAAATGAGAAATAATGGATTAGCGATTAGCTGTTTCTAGTTTGTTTGATACCCCGCGTTAAACTCCGATGCCATTGGAATGTAAGGACTACCCTTGCATTTCAATGATTCCGTGGATTACACGCTTTATGTCAGATACGCAAAATGTCAGACACGCAGATTGTCAGAATTCGCAAAATGCCAGAAACTCAAAAAGTCAGATTCGCAAAAAGTCAGACACGCAAAATGTCAGAAACGCATAATGTCACATACTCAAAAAGTCAAATACGCAGAATGTCATACTCAGAATGTCAGTTACGCAAAAAGTCATCTATACGTTTACGAAAGATTTGATTGTTTTTATTGTATAGGCCGGAAATTCACTAGAATGGTAGCCCACAGTTGATTACAAAAATAATAATAGATAGTAATACTTTATGCATAGGTGTTGATGTCATCATCTCATCATCATCTCAGCCGAAAGACGTCCACTGCTGGACAAAGGCCTCCCCCAAGGATCTCCACAATGATCGGTCCTGCGCTGCCCGCATCCAGCGGCTTCCCGCGACCCTCACCAGATCGTCGGTCCACCTCGTGGGGGGCCTGCCCACACTACGTCTTCCGGCGCGCGGTCGCCATTCGAGAACCTTTTTGCCCCAACGGACGTCGGTTCTACGCGCAATGTGCCCAGCCCACTGCCACTTAAGTTTAGCGATTCTTCGGGCTATGTCGGTGACTCTGGTTCGCCTACGGATCTCATCATTTGTGATTCGATCACGCAAGGAAACTCCAAGCATAGCCCTCTCCATCGCTCTTTGGGTGACTTTAAGCCTTCTTATGAGGCCCATTGTAAGCGACCACGTCTCGGATCCATAAGTCATCACTGGCAACACACATTGGTCAAAGACTTTTGACTTGAGACACTGCGGTATTTGGGACGAAAAGATATTGCGCAGCTTCCCGAACGCTGCCCAGCCGAGTTGGATTCGACGATTGACCTCCTTCTCGAAGTTAGATCTACCCAATTGGACTGTTTGTCCCAGGTAGACGTAATGATCTACAACTTCGAGAGATGATTTCCCCACTTTTATTGGAGTGGGTACTACATGGGCGTTCGACATGACTTTTGTCTTCTCCATGTTCATCTTAAGACCCACTTGTTGGGAGACTCTGTTAAGGTCATCGAGCATTGTGCCGAGGTCCTCCAAGGATCCACGAATGTTTTGCCCTGGGCGGGATTCGAACCTGCGACTGTGTGCTTCGAAGGCAGGCGTACTACCTACCAACTTATTAGGCTACGCTACGAGGCCGTCAGATACGTAAAGTGCCATAGGCAGAGATCCTACTATATTATTTTTATAAGAATAGCATAGAGGATATATTATTAGCTCATTCATGTTCTAAACGTAGTCGCAAACAACTTTAGTCACAAACAAAGCATCAAATAATTTTATCTATATTAATGCACTTTTTGCATATCGACGTTGAATTTATCTGATATATACTTGACAATTTCCACTTATTAAATAATAACTCCAGTCAGGAATATTTTTGCATTGTTTTTGATAAAATTGTGTAATAGATTTTATCATGACAACTTCTGTTTATAATACTCGTCCCAAAAATTTTGATGATTATTTATACCTATTTGATCGTGTTTTCAAATGAAATTATAATTAATGTGAACAGAAAATGTTTTATTAATTTCTTCCTGCCTATCGTTCATTTCATGACATTGTGCGTATTTGACATTCTGAGTTTCTGACATTCTGCGTTTTTGACTTTCTGCGTATTTGTCATTTTGCGTTTGTGACATTTAGCGTATATGACATTTCGCGTACAGTTTCACTAACCTGACAATCTGCGTGTCTGACATTTTGCATATCTGACAAAGCGTGTAATCCGATTCCGTGACGTGACAAGAATACAATAAGTACCTACTGTAGAATAAATAATAGTACTTAACTAAAGACGATTAATGGACAAGAAATGAAACTATTGCAGACTTTTAACTCTGATCTGAATTCCTAAGCGTGTGCGGTTAACCCCGACCGCACACGTTCTGCGCGAAAAAACCGGATGGAATCATGGTAGTCCGGTTCATTTTAGACCAAAAGTGCTCTAGAACTTGAGTTTCATCTGTCACTCCTGTAAATGGCAACGACTCCTACCGTTGGATTCGTCTTGATGTCCTGAACGTGAAACTGTCGGTCGTCAAGTGCTAAAGTGGTGGAGGGATGAGGGGGGGGTAATCAAAGATCGCTGGATTTTACGTTGTAATTTGAAAACTAGTGGACCGATTTCTTTATTATTAGTATTATTTGAACGGGTATAACATTATCTACAACACGTTCATATACATCGAATACGTCAATGCAGTGGTTACCGCGTAATAATACGAAACATAATAAAAAATAATTGTGTTTAAATAATATCACAGATTACGCTAAATCTATAAAGTTTTTGTGATAAAAATGTTGCTTACTTTAATTCTACAACAAATTACCTAATCAAAAAGGTAACAATAATTACTATAGGATTTATGGTGCCTGAGCTAGAGTTAATTAACTAAACGTAGTCGCAGGTCAATATACTACGAGTACGCAATAAAAAATTGTTTTCCGCGTTAATTGTTACAAATTAAACTGTACTAACATGTAATTGTATGTACTGAATTGTCTAAAATAAACATAATTATTTTTTTATTTTTTTTTATTTTTTTTCGACCTAAATTTCTTTTATTTTTATATCATGGGTAGATATTACCAATATATATCCCCTGGCATAGTTTTTAACCTGTCAGAAACCTTAGGCCAGGGGCTACAGGCAAATTAAAAACTACTATAGTGAAAACTAAAAAAATGTTTTCTGCGTTATTTCGACGTAAATTTCTTTTATTTTTTTATCATGGTTAGATATTACCAATATCTATCCCCTGACATAGTTTTTATTCTGTCAGGTACCTCGGGTCAGGTGCTACAGGCAAAGTCAAAACTACTATAGTGAAAAGCTAAAAGATTGTTTTCCGCGTTATTTCGACGTAAATTTATTTTATTTCTTTATCATAGGTAGGTGTTACAGATATCTATCTTCTGATGTTGGTTTTATTTCGTCAGGTACCTTGATTCAGGTGCTACAGGCAAAGTTAAAACAACTATAGTGAAAACTAAAACATTGTTTTCCGTGTCATTTCGACGTAAATTTCATTTAATTTTTTATCATGGAAAGGGATTACTAAAATCTATCACCTGACATAAGTTTAATCTCGTCAGGTACCTTCGGTCAGATGCTACAGGGAAAGTCAAAAATACTATAGTGAAAACCTAAAAAAATGTTTCTCGGGTTATTTCGCCGTAGATTTCTTTTATTTTTTTATCATGGGTAGGTATTACTAATATCTACTGTCGCGACGAACGCGAAATTGGCAGAATTTGGCCATGTTGGACCAATCCGTTGGCCAACTATAATGTTTTTAATATTGGCAACACAAGAATTATTTTAAGGTTGGGTAGTTTTTGTTTACTAACAGAGCGGCCATACTGGTTGGGTCGATGATGATTGGCTACAGCAGAAGCCATATTGGAATTGTGATTCGCTTCTGATTGGTTGATGTCTTTGAGTGGTAGGGGTTGTTTGTTTCCCGCCAAAAAGGTCGTGTTAGGTCAAATGTGGTTAGCTGTCGTTCAGTCTTGTGTCAGTGGCCGGAGAAGCAAGAAGTGTAAGAGGAATCTATGTCGCGTGGCGGCAGACTCTGGAGCAGCGGTGGAACTCTGGGAATATAAAGCTAAGTAGTCTTGATGTGTTTCGAGCTCTTAGAGATGTCCATGTATATATATATTTGTCATGTTTAACTGTGCCACGTGTTTGTGCTACCTAAGACATTGACCTGACTATGTATGACTTCCCCACAGACTGTTTACTTGGACTGACTTGCTATCTGAACTGTTTAACTTATGATATGTGGCCTCCCAATTGGTATCGTGTATGATAAATGTATCATACTGTGAAATGTGATGTAGAGAGGTTGTTATATGTGATGTAGAGAGGTGGTTATATGTTGTACCGGTGGTCGCGCCACCTGGAGGCCACTTGTGGGGGGTCCAAGTGTGTGAGTCGCCCTTACTGAGGTTTGGGCCATAGGATTCTGGCGCCAGTATCTTTCCCTTAGGATCGATATAGGGGAATGTAGTTTCTGGTTGCGAAATTACTAGCGAGAAGACACCATTTATCTGGCCTTCAGATTTGCATTCCCACTCAAAATTACTTTCATCACTTATCAGGAACTTGTAACGAAATTGCTGTCATCATTTATCTGGCTTTACAGTTTGACCTTAGTCTCCCTAGTGGCTCTGGTCTGGGATGGGGGAACGATAAGTCAGTTGGTAAGCCATGTATGACTACTACTAATACTGTCGCGACGACTACCTGACAATCCTGTTGACTATAGACACTCTGTTGAGTGTGTGACTGACCATAACTATACAACCCTTATGATATCTTATATGTATTTGTATTATTCTCTAGCTATCACTTATGAGTATGCATGGAAATCAACTTATCATAATCCCACAGGTTGTGCAGTGATTCCTTGGTCTTGTGTCCTGCGTCTCGTCTGGTTATCACAACGTCAGCGGAGAGCGACAGTTGCAGTGCGGTCGGAGCTAGAGTTTCTATCAGCGAAGCAAAAGGGAAGTCCGGCGGTCAAGGTAGGAAATTTGTTATTCCTTTTTGTTTTTCGGCGAGCGGCTACTTCCCTGGATGACGTTTCGATTACGTCATATAGTACATATATTCAAGGAGACTATAGATACATGTACATACATATATGTTTTTTATTGCCCCCAATGCGCGCTCGCCGACATGGTGGAGATGCTGGGATATGAGATTCAGCAAGATTTGATGATGTACAAACCTTTTTAGAGAAGTGGCTATACATGAAGATTTAATTTGTTGGCATTCCGTTAACCTAGTGGCATTCTGGCTAAATGATGAGGCTACAGATATGATAAAATTATTTTAATAATTTTTTACATCGAAGAACAGCATAGGCTGTATCGTGCTCAGAAATTTGCCTTTCCCCAGAAAGATAGTGTGAATGAGATTTTACCGTACGTCGTATAAACTTTCGAATTGCGGGTAGTGTTACGAACACGTTAGTTATTGATACAAAGCAGCGATAAGTTACTTTTAAACGTATGTAATTTTCGGATATTGTTTTGCCCATTTATCTAATTACCTGTACCAAGGACCAGCCAATACCAAGAGGTGGTTTGGTTGATACTTGTCATGGATGGCATTGGTTTATAACAGGGCCCGTTATAAATCGATGACAAAAGGATAATGGTCTTAGACGCTTGTATTTTACCAGTCGTTATTAGAAGTAGTAACGCGAAATTTTAATGTTACATTGTTTGGCGTCATGGTACAGGGTAATACCTACTACGTGAGATTATCAAGGGAATACGTTGATAAAATAGGCACGGCTCCTTGTGTATCTGTTCTTGTTGCAAGTGTATTTTTCATCTAGTTCACGCAATCGGTACATACATTGAGATCTTGGCTAGGAATATGAGGGAGTATAAATAGATATTTATTCCGCGTGTTTTGAGAAAATTCTAATTTAATCAAACGGCAATACTATTTGCCGGTAGCTGTCTAAAGGGACCTTTTCTATGGGATAGGGAGGAGACGAACGAATATTACATACAATGTCTTGTATACTAATAAGTCTAATAATCGTGATTCTTGATTTTTCATTCATCTAAACCTATCACTTTAGTAATTCATATTTGTAGGACGCGTTGTTAAATTTTCCGCGGTAAAATTATTATAAATCGAGATACGAGTAATACGTCCCTAGCAAACCTACGTCAATTGTTTTGGAAAAATTAAGAGGTAGCTTTGTAGCAGAGCAGACGTTCCAAAATTTAAGAAGATAGCGTTGCGCATACACACCGTTGATGTGTAGGTACTTCATTGCAAAAAAAAGGGGGACATAAAACGTAGGTACCGTACGGAAAAGTTGTGAAAGGTAGGTCTTATTATTCCAGTCAACCTTAGAGTATCGAGGAGTAAAAATTGGACTTTGTAGAATATGCGTCAGATATCGTTTTAGTCTACCCACCCACAATAAAATTTATACTCGCGAAAGGTGTAGGCAAAGATTTACGGGTTATACCGCCTTGACTTGAGTTTGTCAGAGTAAAGTTCCATTAGTAGAATACAAAATTTTACATTATTGTAGTGGTGTTTTGTTTTTTAACTATCCGATAAAGTCGGTAAGGCGTCAGAATTTATTTTTAAATTCAGAAAACTAGCAAATAGTAGGAATTTTACGGAGTGTAATGTTATAATTGTTAAAACCTAGAATTGAAATAATTAATTTGGCAATAAATTTAATTTGACGAAGTTAGTGACAATAATTTCTTTTTTAATGGTGACTTATTCTTGTCAAGTGGTGTGACATGTACCAAGCGATTATAGTAGCAAGTAAGTGTTTATACTCACTTCTTTAGAAATAGGTAAATTCTATTAGCGTTTGAAGTTGTAATTTATTTACTCGGTCATTGATATGAAGTAGTAGTAGTGCTGCGTTTCGGACGTAGGTACTTGAATTTTCCAAATAGCACTAAATAGTATGTTTTTTGCAACGGAAGTAATGATACTAGATAACACACATTATTATTGTTATTGTATCGTGACGTTATTATTATTCTTATCCATTATTGCAGGGCTTATTATGATGAAAAATTGTAGGACCTGTTGTTTGTTATATTTTCTTAATGTGTAGGTAGTGAAATCATTACTTAGAGATTTGTAAGCGGAGAGTGGTAATAGTTATTAACAAATTGTGACAGAGATTAAATATTTTTAACGAAACATTTTTGTACCTACCTACTTAAAGTTAAATTATTACGAGATTAGATAATTAATATTTTTTTAAGTACCGTGTAAAGATTTTATAGATTTGAGTTAGTGTCAGTTTTGAGTATAGAAGAGAAAGGGGTACATAGTAGATTTAACCTTACCAAGTTGCCGCGTAAATCATTTGTTTACATTGATTAACTTTTTGATTTTACTGAATTTCCTATAGTACACTTTTTCAAGGTAGTGTAAGTAAAGTAAATCTTAGGAATGGTGGAAATTGTAGCTTCATACTGATACAATGATAAGAGATGTCTAGGTCTGTTTATAACGTTATATATTATTGAACTTCTTGATCGGAGATATCGTGGTGTTTATATTTCATTTGCTCGTTTAAAATTCTTTACTAGCTTTACCTGCCGCGAACCATACGTGTGATGAGCAACTATAGACGCATTGCTTATTAAATAATTGTATTTTACGACAGGTTACATTTCTATGAAACAGTATAAGGTTTGGTTTTCGGATTTTCTTGGTACTATTTTTTATGTTCTACGGAGTGATAAGTAGATTGATATTATTTTTGCCATTTAATTCTAGACTGTTGATGTAGCTAGTAAATAAAGCGTTGATGAAGTGCCTACGATACTAAGATTATCTGATGCGTATTTTTTGAGAACGATTGCTCGATTTATCCGGATAGTTAAATTATTTAGCTGCGATTAGAAGTTCTTCACAAACAGGAGTTTTAGACTAGTACCGGTAGTATGCGTACTCGCTAATATGACATTGATTAAATTCAATTACGTTAACCAGTGAATTTTAAGATACATTATTATAATTTGAAGAAATAACGAAGCTCTCTCTCTATCATAGATGTATTATTGTAGCTGAGGTGTTTTAATTTCTGGTTAGTTACTTAGTGTATAAAGTTCGAGTCGTCTAGTCGTTGAAATAGATACTTACTTAGATTGATTTGGTTAGTACCATGATTGAAGAGTTCGTGACTACTAGTGTAACGACAAGAATAGCCAATCAGACGGTCGTTTTCGAATTTTTGCTAATATGTATTAAATAATAGTAATACTTATAGATTTAATTCATTTAACGAGATTGAGATAAATTCAGATTTACGAAAGGATTGAAGAAGTAATTTTTCTTGATTCTTACTTCTCGGATTTTTGTAATTTTACTAAGCCTTTTTAACGTCAAGTCTGGCTCACTATATTGAATATAGGTAGTATTATTACGTTCAGTAGTTAGTGTTCAATATTGAGTATATCGTTGCTAGGTATGTCGATCCAAAATAATATGTTAAGATACACTAGTCACAACTTGAGACCCTATTCTTGGTTAAAGGATCGAGTGTTTAAATTTGTGGACATAACATTATTTATAAATATTTGTAGTTCGTTTAGTTAACGTGACGTTTACAGAAGTGACAGATATTTTTCTAAGTTTAGCTACGTGTTTAGTTTCACTAAGTATTAATTTGATATCGTTTCGGTCCATAATGATACGGAATTGAATTGTAGTTGAATCTGGAACAGAAGGGTAATAGTTACTTTATTTGTACAAATACAAATACAAAATACAAAATACAAATATTCTTTATTTTGTATTGATACATTTGCCTATATAATTTTGACTGTGTTCGAAAGCAATGAGTATTTGGATAATGTAGTAATAAAAGTAAAGGTTGATCAATTTCAGGTTCTACTTGTAAAATAGATTATCAAACCGGAAACTTAAACGCGATGAGTAAATAAATAGATAGTTTCTATTTGCTTTCTTTTAATAGCGTAATTAATTAATAGCTTTCCATGTTTAGTATAAACTCAATATTAGTATTTAGATAGTAATAATAGCGTGATCTTCGTGTGATGATCTTGAATAATTTATCGGAATTAGAATTACAAGTTCCTCTCCTCCCCCCCACAAGATATTACGGCCTCGACAAACGACATCTGCCTTCTTGAACTTACATAGGTACACATAAATATGTAATAATATTATAATAAAGATAGAAATACAAATTGACTTGTTGATATCTACGGTTCAAAAGGAAATTAAGGGATTCATTCGAGAATTTGAATATTGTAAACTAAACTTTGCCTTTTAAAGATTCACTCTTAATAATGACGTTCAGTTCAGAGTATTGAAGCTGGTAATATCGATAAAGAAGTTAGAGTGCTTTTGAGAAGGTTACATGCGGCTATTAAAGTTTAACATTAGTGAAATTAATTGGAATATTATTGTTATAAATTCGCGAAGGAATTTGTATAAAACTAGATACTAATAGTAACGTATTGTTGTTAGTTAAAAGTATGTTGTGTGAACGTTACAAAGTCCTAAGGCTGAATGGACAATTAATTGACTACTAAATAAAGTGAGAGCGCTTTAGATGAAAACAGTGGATTTTTAGGGAATTCTAATTTTGAAAGTTAACGATAGACACGGTCTTTATAGCAAGCAATACGATAATGTTCCAATTTGGATAGCTTTACGGAAGTGAATATGATTTGTCAGAAAGGTTAAAGAGGCGCGAAAGACCTGGTAGGTTAACGTATTGTGTATTGATTAAAGGAAACCTACTGTATGATAAGGTTAGTCATAGCCGGGTTATCTAAGTGCAGGCGGAGCACTTGAATCGAATATTTAGATTGAGTTCACGAATAGTTTTTCATTCAGACCGCGGACAGAGTAATTGAAATGTTCAAATTGCATAAAAGTAGTCCTTTATTTGCGTAGAGATGCGCCAGTTGTAGGTCATGTAAAGTTGTGAATTCAAGTTATGTTTTATGTACCTATTGGCTGGGCAAATTTTTGTGTTAGTTGTGCTTAAATATGTTAATACGTTGAATGAGAGTGCTTTTATTATTCGAACTCTTTAAGGGATAAAGTCGTGATCGTTTAAGATAATGGTTTCAAATAGTGAGAGATAAGAGAGATAAACTAGTAGTATTTTATTCCGTAAAGAACTTAATACATTCTTAATTTTTATTCTGAGTTATTGTTGTTAAGAGGCCCACGGATGAGATAAATAATGTTTAATTTTGTTAGAACCGCGAGATAACGAAACAATTTCGTAAAGTAAATACCTACCTATCTATGATTAGGAAAATTAATTTAAAATGGGACATTAACTTTAGTTAACTGAAATACTAAATAACGTACTAAGTAACGTTTAAATAGTTGGCACTTAATGAGACGAATAATTTTTCAAGGGGTTTTAGAAATTAACTTTGATATGATAGATGGAATAAAGTTTGCATAATTTGGTTTTGATTAAAGATTATTATTGACGTAGTAGTTCAGATATCTTTATTGGTAATATAAGTATAGACACAGCTTATAGTAAAAAACTTGAATTTCATTTTAGTTTAGTGATCCGAGCTTTCGAGATAAGCCAAGTTTCCAAGAGTAAAATAATTTAATGATTAATTGATTCTACTTTTGTGAAATTCGTTCATGATGTTTGAAATCGTAGAAGTTTAGAAGTAGTGTTGTAGTTAGCTCATGAAGTTTGAAATCGCGATGATTCGATGTTATTGTGCGATGCGACTACATTCCCGATCATTGAAGGTGTAGTAGTACTAGTATTTAATTGTGAACGGTGTTCATTAAATATTTGACAAGTACCATTTTAGTCAATTCTTTATTTGCTAATATTTTTTGTTGCTTGACTTATTGCAGATAGGAACTATTGTGCGAAGATTTTATTTGTTTGAAACACAATGAATTGGTAAATGGTTTATCGCTAAAATATAAATTGAAATAAGGTCGGTAATGTTGTCCATCTAACGAGATAAATTATTGTGCAGTATCACTGATTATCATGGACCGAGTTTCAAGTGAATAGAAGATAGATATTGAAGAAAGGTTAGTTCAACGGGAAATTAATAACTCTTATACGATACGATTTGTTTAATGAACAATAGATATGTCGGGTTCAAACATTTCTTCTTATTAATTGTGGATATAATTGTGAAAATAATTGCTGTTCAGTTGTATGAAATGTTTATGCGGTAGTAATAAATGATAAATATTCCTACGTACAATCTTGTAGTAGAGAACCAACCGTTTGCGATTGATATAATATACCGTATAAAGAAAGTTTTGATAGTTGTGATAGTTTTGATTTGGTTGTTTAATATTGCAGAAGAAACTAAAAGGTAGAGTATTATTGGAGTTAAACAACTTTGAAAATAAAATTAATTAATAATTGATAGTATAATAAAAGGGAATATTTGTATTGTATTGTATTGTGTGATTGATAAGGATGGCGTAATTATGAATACACGAATTTAGATTTGAGTCATTGAGAGACAAGAAATAAAGTTATCAATTTTGGACAGAAACTGAAGTACTAGAATGAAGTTGGTATATCGAATTTAGAAGTTTGAGCGTGCGTGATACACAAGGAGCTATGCGTTAGTCGAAAGGTACGGAAAGGAATCGTAAAGAAGGCGATTTAATCTTTACGAGAACTATGCGATGCGATGAAAACGGAATTGAAGGCGGAGTTAAAATACACACGGAGTTAGGAGTTTAGGACATGAAAATACCTGTAATACGTGTTTAATTTGAGACGGTTAGAAGGATAAGCTCAAACATTCGTCATGTAAAAGGATATTTTCGGTACTTGATTTCTCTTATGCTGTCTTGTGGTCGAAGTTGTGTCAATTTTTTCAGTGTTCGAGCTTTTCTGAAGTCGAAGAGTGGAGTCGTATTATTGCCTTTCAGTTACAGGTTGGGCACGTGGAGTCGTATTGCCTTTCAGTTACAGGTTGGGCACGTGGAGTCGTGTTGCCTTTCAGTTGTTACTGGTTAGACAAGTGGAGTCGTATTGCTTTTCAGTTGCTCCTGGTTAAACAAGTGGAGGCGTATTGCCTTTCAGTTGTTCCTGGTCAGACACAGGAGGATGTGTCTCAGTGCAGTATGCTTATGTATTGAAGATGGGTAGATTGTGAACAACAGTTATTAGTCGTTGTGGTATGATATGGTATGTTGGAGTTAAAGTTGTTCAATTGAAAGCAATATTGAAACGCCGAGAATAGCGAGGAATGAAGAGCGTTCATGTAAATGTTTAGTTGCGATATAATGATCCGATAATAGACCTATAGCAATTACGGTTATCGTTGTATCTGAGTAAGAGGATGTAACTCGGTAGTGAAGTTACGGTGAAAAAGGCTGGTCTGATGCGAGTCTATTCGATAAGATGCGAGGTTTAGTTCGCAAAATATTAAGCTGCGTTGGTTTAATAGTTAGCTGTGTAGCGTTACGCGTAGTTAGAAAGATTGAGACTGTTATTGTTGTTCTGAAAAGCGCTGCTGGTTCGATAAATTCTTTAAAGTAAACTAAACTGAAATAAGCTGTATTATTGTAAAATTCATCATGACAATAGCTTACTCGCGACATAGGTCGGTATAAATTCATAAAGGTAATGAAAACGGATATTATACAGACACAAATTACGATGCTTTATGTTAAAGATTAGGTACGTAACAGGAGTAAGAATACAACCTAATTTAAACGGCGTAAAATGTTTGTAATTTCTCGTTGTCAGACGAGAGTTGTTGGTCTTTGGTACCTGGAACAACAACTTTTCCTGTCGCGGGAGGTTCTTCCTAACGAGGTCGGAAGAAAGTCTCATGATGGAGTCTGAGTAACACATTTGAGTAAAATAACGTTGAGAAGATAAGGCGAACTGCATTATTGAGTTAGTTATTATTACGTTGACGGAAATTTTGCGAACGGTTATAAATTTTTGACTGTTATAAGAATCGAGTTATAAGTTTACGGGAAAGAAAGATATGGATTCCAATGATGAGCCAAGTGATATCGGATTTGGTCGGACGTAGTCTACTGAGATAACCTTCTAGCAAATCTTACGTTTAATGAAGTCGGAATGGTAAAAGCTTACATATCAATGTGAGAATGTTGAATATAACATTGAGTTGATTATCTCAAGACATTAGAGAACTTGCTCTACGAGATATATTGAGCCAGCCACTAGGGGAATGCCAACAAGGACCACTATGCCAACAGGGATTGAATAAGATAATGTTCAAATGGAGAAATAAAAGGAAAACACATTTATTTGCACTGTCGCAAATCAAACAACTGATGATATTAGAAGATGCCACAGATATGAGACTTCAACAGATAGTTGCGAAGCCCTATCAGGTGAAGACGGAACCGGAGAATTTGGTATCGTGATTTAAATTTATTGGTACAGAATTTAAGACAAAAGATTTCGCCTTTCTGTATGTGATTTTATTGAAAGTTGAAATGCAATTAATCGGCAGGAGGCCGAAAAGGACATTGGAGACTTTCCATGGGAAAGTAATTGAGTATGACCTGAGATTGTAAGAAGTGTTATAGAAAAGGAATTGAAATTAAGAATATTTGGCCAAAGTGTGTTGATGATGATGTCACTTAGTGTAAGTGAAATATTGTCAAATTGGACAGCGACAGTTAAAGCGGTGGCCGAGATACGTGAATTAAGCAACAGCCTCGTGGCTCACTTCTTGTCGGCCGGGTGTGTCGCGACGAACGCGAAATTGGCAGAATTTGGCCATGTTGGACCAATCCGTTGGCCAACTATAATGTTTTTAATATTGGCAACACAAGAATTATTTTAAGGTTGGGTAGTTTTTGTTTACTAACAGAGCGGCCATACTGGTTGGGTCGATGATGATTGGCTACAGCAGAAGCCATATTGGAATTGTGATTCGCTTCTGATTGGTTGATGTCTTTGAGTGGTAGGGGTTGTTTGTTTCCCGCCAAAAAGGTCGTGTTAGGTCAAATGTGGTTAGCTGTCGTTCAGTCTTGTGTCAGTGGCCGGAGAAGCAAGAAGTGTAAGAGGAATCTATGTCGCGTGGCGGCAGACTCTGGAGCAGCGGTGGAACTCTGGGAATATAAAGCTAAGTAGTCTTGATGTGTTTCGAGCTCTTAGAGATGTCCATGTATATATATATTTGTCATGTTTAACTGTGCCACGTGTTTGTGCTACCTAAGACATTGACCTGACTATGTATGACTTCCCCACAGACTGTTTACTTGGACTGACTTGCTATCTGAACTGTTTAACTTATGATATGTGGCCTCCCAATTGGTATCGTGTATGATAAATGTATCATACTGTGAAATGTGATGTAGAGAGGTTGTTATATGTGATGTAGAGAGGTGGTTATATGTTGTACCGGTGGTCGCGCCACCTGGAGGCCACTTGTGGGGGGTCCAAGTGTGTGAGTCGCCCTTACTGAGGTTTGGGCCATAGGATTCTGGCGCCAGTATCTTTCCCTTAGGATCGATATAGGGGAATGTAGTTTCTGGTTGCGAAATTACTAGCGAGAAGACACCATTTATCTGGCCTTCAGATTTGCATTCCCACTCAAAATTACTTTCATCACTTATCAGGAACTTGTAACGAAATTGCTGTCATCATTTATCTGGCTTTACAGTTTGACCTTAGTCTCCCTAGTGGCTCTGGTCTGGGATGGGGGAACGATAAGTCAGTTGGTAAGCCATGTATGACTACTACTAATACTGTCGCGACGACTACCTGACAATCCTGTTGACTATAGACACTCTGTTGAGTGTGTGACTGACCATAACTATACAACCCTTATGATATCTTATATGTATTTGTATTATTCTCTAGCTATCACTTATGAGTATGCATGGAAATCAACTTATCATAATCCCACAGGTTGTGCAGTGATTCCTTGGTCTTGTGTCCTGCGTCTCGTCTGGTTATCACAACGTCAGCGGAGAGCGACAGTTGCAGTGCGGTCGGAGCTAGAGTTTCTATCAGCGAAGCAAAAGGGAAGTCCGGCGGTCAAGGTAGGAAATTTGTTATTCCTTTTTGTTTTTCGGCGAGCGGCTACTTCCCTGGATGACGTTTCGATTACGTCATATAGTACATATATTCAAGGAGACTATAGATACATGTACATACATATATGTTTTTTATTGCCCCCAATGCGCGCTCGCCGACATGCCCTGACAAAAGTTTTATCTTGTCACGTACCTTGGGTCAGATGCTACAGGCAAATTCAAAACTACTAATAGTGAAAAACAAAAAAAAATTATCCTCTTTATTTCGACGTAAAGTCTTTTTTCAAGGTATTATTTGAAAAATGTAAGCTTGAAATATATAATTAAAGTAATATGGTGATTACTTACCCATCTCTTCTCATTCATTTACTTATATTTGCGTACTCGTAGTATAGTGATCCTACGACTACGTTTCGTAAATTAGCTCTAGCTCAGGCACCATAAATCATATAGTAATTATTGTTACCTTTTTGATTAGGTAATTTGTTTTAGAATTTAAGTAGTAAACATTGTTTCCACGAAAACTTTATAGATTTAGCGTAATCTGTGATATTATTTATACACAATTTCTTTTTTCAATGTTTCGTATTATTGCGCGGTAACCGCTGAATTGGCGTATTCGATGTATAAGAACGTCTTTTAGGTAATATTATACACTTTCAAATAATACCAGTAACAAAGAAATCGGTCCACTAGTTTTCAAATTACAGCGTAAAAACAAAAGTACAAATTCGCCAACTTTGATTACCCCTCCCCTCCTCCCTCCACCACATTAGAACTTGACGACCGACAGTTCCACGTACAGGACACCAAGACGAATCCAACGGTATGAGTCGTTGCCATTTACAGGAATGACAGATAGAATTTTTTCATTCAGTACTGGAGCGAACCGGACTATGGTACGGAATGCAGATTTATCGCGCATACACATCGCACACACCAAGTGCAGAAATCGGTCCACTAGTTTTCAAATTAAAGCGTAAAAACAAAAGTACAAATTCGCCATCTTTGATGCCTAAGGCGGCTCAACAATTCCGACACCAGTTTTTTGAGGTAGGTTAACCTCGAACCCACTCGATAAGAAGAAGTTCATTCTGCCTAGCCTAAATTGCGCTCTCCTACGAAGAAATTCGAGCTAGAGTCCCTTGAAGGGGACCTTTGACATGGGAACTTACCACCGGCTTTCCCACCTCCCTGAGACATATCGTAGACTCGTTGATATACCTACTTATGAATAATAAATTATTAAATTTTACTTGCTGTTTAAAATTAGTTCACAATAGCAATATAAAATGTTAACGAATACAATAAATAATATATTTTTTTACTTTTTCTTACATTTTTTATTTTCTCTTGAAAATGCTACTAATTCTTTTGAGAGGGGTTCCGTCTCCGGTGTCGTTGCGAGCGGAGCGGAAGAGCGCGCGGATCCTGGAGGGGTTGCTAGTCTTGCGGGGCGCCGGCTCGGGCTCCAAGCGCCGAGACTCGTGCAGTTCACAGTCCGTAGCGGAGCGCCGGCCGGCCTGCTTGCTGAGAGTGTGCGGGTCGGGCTTCTTGGACGCAGTGTTGCCCACTTCCTTAAACGCCTTGCGCCCGCCCAGGCTCAGGGCTCTGTCACACTTGGTGCCCTCTTCGTCTAACTCCGTGTCGGCAGGGTAAGAGCTTTTGAGGTGCGGCGGACACAAGGAGTTCCTCCTGCGAATCTCGGTAAGGCGCTGCCCGTCGATGGACTCGCGACGAGGCGATTGCAGTTCTCTGAGACAGTGGTTATCGAACACCTCGCCTTCCTCGTTCGACATGTGCAGGCGACCTTCTCGTTTCTTGCGATCTCGGGGCGGTTCATGAGTCACCGTCAGCGAGCTCAAGGAGTGAGAGTCGGGTGGCGTAACTGGCATCTCATCGTGGTTCGTAGCTAGGCCCGTCAAGTGTACGTGCTGCAGGGACATGAGGGAGTCTGACTTCTGTTTCTTTCTCAGCCGCTCGGCTTCATTCTTCTTCATGCGGAACTTCTCACCGACTGTCCACAGTTCGGTGGTCAATGCTTTAATATGCTCTTCGTATGCACGGCTAGACTCCGCTAGTTTTTCACGAGTCCTCGCCAGTTCCCGCTCGAGATGAGCTATCTCCTCCTTCTGCTTGTCGTTGAATACTTGAATCTGGTCTTGGTAAAGTTGTTTCATTTTGGCCTTCATGCGGTTGAGCTTGTACTCAGCGCGTACTTCCATCACGGTAGCCGCCTGCGTGTCTTTAGCGGCCTCTCCTTTAGCCGCCCGCATTGCCTCTTCTAGAAGTTTCTGGAACGAGTGCACTAACTCGTCCAATTGAACTTCAAGACTCATGTTTTGGAATGTGTTAGGAGCGAGCGAAATGCGCTCAAGTATCGCTGGTAAACGCTTGTTTCCGCGCAATTGATCGTTCCACCCACCTCTCTAAGTTCTTTGAGCACTCGCACAAATCTTGCATCACCGCGGTATAACCCCGCTCTTAGTTTACACAAAACAGAAGTCTGGTATCTTTTTTTTTTGCGTTCCCGTCAATATTATAACAAAACGTCAAGTGCACAGTCAGTTATTTTTTCTTTTTTTTTAATTGGCCTATGCTTGAGTCGAAAAAGTACGACCAATGAAGCCTCACCGAAATTGGTTTGGTACAGTCAGTCAATCATATTATAGTTATTTTTCTCTTTGCAGTCGATAAATAATAATATTTGGCCCCATGCACGCCTCCCAAAGGACCGGGTCTCTATAGACCCGTGATCTTAAAGTGTACCAACATAATAATAATAATAATAAATAATATCCTTGATCTATACTAGGCTTCAAAACTACTGTACCGATTTCAAAAATTCTTTCACTGTTGAGAAGCTACAAAACTCGTGCCGTACGATCATTAGAAGCTACATGATCCCTGAGTAACATACCTAGGGTATATTTTATTTTCTAAAAATTAGGGATCCTTACTAAAACCACTAAAACTTCAATAATACATTAATACCCAAGGTGTAAAAAAATAACTAAAATATTCCTAATAATTGAATAGGCTCCGAAACTACTGAAACGATTTTGGTGAGAAACTTGAAACAAAGATGGAATAGACCCCGGGAAAGAACATAGGCTACTATTTACAACGGGAAAATTTCTCATTCCCACGGGAAAATTTGTTAAAGCAGGCGGAGTTGGTACAAAGATAAAATGAAACTTGCGGAAGTATAAAGGCTAACTTTAACAGCGGGAAAATTCCTCATTCCCTCAGTAAAAACTATTAACAACGCGGGCGGAGTTGCGGCGGGGAGCTAGTTTCAAAAATTTTTACAATAACATACCTAAGTAAAATATTTCTAATAGCTAGGTAACCAACCGCTAAACAAGATAGGTAAAGAAAAAATATCTGGTAGAGTTTATAAATAATGTTGCTTTAATATGCTAGATTAGCTTCCCACCGCGGCGCTGCTTGCGTTGATAGTTTTTCCCGTGGGAATAAGGAATTTTCCCGCGGTAAAAGTTAGCCTACGTTTTTCCGCAATGTATATTCTATCTTTGTGCCAGCGAGGTAGAGGTAGAGTAGGTAGAGGTTCACACAGAATTCAGGGTAGCTCCAGCCCCTCGGTAACAGAATCTTAAATTAGATATCAAAACAAACTGTTATATTCCTTTAAAAAAAATAAGCCGTGTAAATAAAAGTTAAGATATCTTGAAAAAAGTGCTTGCACTTGAACAACAATCTGTTTTATCGGAGAAAAAGAAATATTGGGTAACAAACAAAAAAAGAAATGGGCCTCCTCCTCATTTATCACAAAGAGGAATCAGTTTTCCTCCTCTGTCGATTGCTCCTTCATTTTTCTTGTTCGCAAAATAACACGTACCCAGCGGGATTGTACGTACCCTAAATAATTTATCGCTACGATAGAATACCAACACTCCAATAGAGATTCAGCAGAGAGCCTTTATATTGCTCATTATAGGCACTAACAAAAGTTTAGTATGCAAATGAAATGAACATTTGGCAGAATGGGAATCTTTCTTGGCTTGGCAAGTGTTTACCTAGATGATGAAAAAAATATATTTTGGTTGTATAAATTAAGTTTAAATAGATAGGTATCTGCACTCTTTGTTATATTAATCAAATTGTATAAAATAATAATTACCTATGTAAAAATATTTTGAAAAGATGCAACGCCTGTGGAGTTTCTTCCGGCGGGTTCTTCTCCACAGAAGACAGCCAAATTGTGAACCCGCCTCGACGTCGAAAAATGATTTTGTGAAGTCTTACTTCGAATAAACACTATTTGACTTTGACTTTGACTTTGACTTTGATCTTTTTTGATATCCGTAGAATAAGGCGAAAAATCAATCGGTGTCCGTCATCAAAGTTAAAATTATGTAGCGGATTTAACTTCAAGGGCCACCTAACGTTTTACAAAGTAGTAACTAAAAACAAGGCTTTAAAATATTTAAAAATGTAATAGCAGGAACAAGGAACTAAAATTTTAAAAGTAAAAGAGGACTCCCCGTACGTACCCGCCAAATTGCTAGCGAAAGCTTTTCAGCTTTCATTTTCGTTTGGCAAAGTGCTTATTTGATGTGAGCCTATTTGTTCAAGAGGCTTTAAAGTGGCGGTTGATCGCCATTTTAGGCAAGTGGCGTCTGGCATTTAGTTGCGAGATGGGAGCCATCATAGTGTAATAGTTTTTGTTTCAGAAAGTTTAGCGCTGAAATATTATTGTACGTTATAATTTTACTATCCGGCAGTTTCATTAGATTGACAGTAGAGAGCTTCGAGCAACAATTTTACTGAGCGCTATGTTGGTGATTATTTGTGTTGACAGAGTATAATATTATTTTTTCAGTTTGGATTTGTTTTAAAAATTGTACTGAAACACCTAAGTAAGTACTATTTTGTGAAATATTAATGACATATGTAGGTACGGTTATTTTATAACAAAATAATGAGTAGTCGGGTCGTTTTAATAATTATTTTAGCTTTAAGCCCATCTGCTTGCCACACATTTATTTATTTATTTATAGTGATGTCACATTTTACAGATGATACTATTCACGCAAACAGCGGGAACCATAGTTTCCAATTTTAGCCGTGTATTCTCTTAAGGGCTATTTAATATAACTGCAAATGCTTTGTTTCCTGATTGAAATAAATAAAAGCGGGTAGTTAGAATCTGCATAATACAGCCGTATTGATTTTCTCTTCGATATTTACTTATTCGCTCTTGGTATTACTAACTTTGAGGTTTTTGCTTCGTTTTTGGGAATTAAGCTACTATTACGTAAGTTTCTAGCTTTAAAAATTTAAAAGGGCATTGTTTTGCAGTTCACAGCTTAGAATTAGTGCAACTTAACTTTTTCTGTAAGTGTTAAAAAAAACATCTTATGTTTTATTCGAAGTAAGATTTTACAAACCACTTTTCGACGTCAAGGCGAGTTAACAATTTGGCTGTCATTTGTAGAGAAGAACTCAACAGGCGTTGCATCTTTTCAAAATATTTTACGAACGTATAAATTATTATCTTATACAATTTTATTAATATAACAAAGAGTGCAAAGGACATAAACAAGTAGAGGAAGGCAACCAGTCAAAGTAGAAAAACTAATATCTTGTGTATCTTCATAAGTATAAGTAAATAACTATATCTATCTACTATACGTACAGTTCTACAAAGCGAAAACTGTGGGATGTAGTGAGCGGTCAACCAACGGTTTAATTAAGGCGGGACCTTCACAACCTTTATTTTTCTATTAACACTTTCATTATTTACAAACACTTTCTGGTGGCTTTTAATTTGCTTTTGAAACCCTTCCTACAGTTTTTGAAATCTGCCGAGTTAACATAAAATTTCACACGAAACAGACATAGTCTTCTTATCGAGTGGGTTTCGAGGTTAACCTGGTGTCGGAATTGTTGAGCCGCCTTAGGCTTCCGATATGGCTCCTATAACGACTACATCCGTAGATAGTAGCCGGGACCAACGGCTTCACGTGCCTTCCGAAGCACGGAATCATCTTTCTTTTCGGACAATCAGGTGATTCAGACTGCAATGTCCTAACCAAACTGGGGAAAGTCTTACAGAGTGATATTTGTTCGACGGATCCCCATCGGGATTCGAACCCGGAACCTCCGTAATGTCAGACGAGCTTTTGACCATTCGACCACAGACGTAGTATTGTCATGCATTATACTCTTACATTGTTTGGTCCAGTCAGCAATAGACTATGCTATCATAGGCTCTACTACTATTTTTTTTTTATTAATCGTCGAGCCTACGTAATTTGGCAAAAGTCGTGTACGCCTGTAATTGGCGCACATATTAGGATTTAAAACATTTGTTAACTTGTAACTATACTAAAATGTTATATGGTGTGCTGTTGGCGTTCCTATTTAAATAAATAAAAAAATAATTCAAAGTCAAAATGTTCATTCGAAGGTCGATTTTACAAAACCATTTTTCAACGTCAAGATGTTCCATAGATGTTCAAAGGCAGCATTTGTCGTCCTTCGCAGTTAACGTGTTAAGGAACGGTTCATCAAAAGCCGTCCCAAAGTGTTTAAATTTTAACGGCGGCGGGTGAATGTCAGATGAATCGGCTATCATACTCTGTGTTAATATTCACCGCGGCCGCTGGCCTGGACATCAAATGAGGATTTAGTTGTTATAGAGCAGGGCTGAAACTGCGTAGATTAGCTTAACAAACTTGAGAGGTATTATTTTATGAATTTCAGTTTTTTTTTATTGATCTATCATATTTATGCTTGTGTCAAAAAGTACGACCAATCAAGCTTCACCGGACTTGTATTTCCAGTAATTCAAATAACTGATTGTCTACATTTCTACAATTTAAAAAGGCATTTCAGGATAATGAAGCTCTAACGGCTGAACGGATTTCGATGAAAATTCACAGATTGAAAGCATCATATAGAAGAAAATAGACTACTACATGCTGTATTAAATGTATAAATATGTCTGAAAATCTAGTACAGACATCATCATCATCATCATCTCAGCCTGTAGTAGTACAGACATAATGCATTGTAATTAAGGATCAATAAAAAAATAAATAAACCCGTATGTAAGAATGAAGATGATGTTAGAGCCAATTCTTCCATCAATAAAAGCTAGTGTCGCAGGTCAGGATGTGGGTAAGATAAAAATATAGATTTTTTTATAGAGTAGAAATGGTTATTGTGGGTTATCACTGAGTATATTATGCATGTGATTTACATATAAACCTTCTTTTTAAATCACTCTATCTATTAAAAAAAGGGAATTAAAATCCGTTGCGCAGTTTTAAAAGGCATAAATACATACAGACAGACGGGAAACAATTTTGTTTTATACGATTAGAACCAAATAAAAGATTTATTTTTGCCTGCAAGACATTTAAGTTGATGGTGATGATAATAAGGAAAAGTTTATGTTTCGGTTTTAGTGACCATTTAAAGACGTCTAAAGTGGCATATAGAAGTTGAGAGCATAGAAGTTGGCTGTGTTCTGTGTTATTCTGTTCTATAGGTAGGTGTATACTAAAAATATGGAACTGCCGCTTTCGCCTCGACCAACGCAAAGCCTCAATACGATAAGAAATATTATTAAAAAGGTGATGATTTTTCTAAGTCTAACTTTTTAATTTGCTCATCTCTTTCATTCATGTTATGAAAACCGATAAGTTCGAGAGAGATAAACGGATAAAATTTTTAGTAAACGATATGCTAAAATAAGAGCATAGGTAACTGTCAAATAACGCATTAGGTACAAGTCCGGTGAAGCTTGATTGGTGGTACCTTTTCGACACAAGCATAGGTCTATTAAAAAAAAAGCATTACACTGAAAAAAAGGCTTGATTACTAGTAACATAATATACTTTAGGGAATTGCGAACTATTTGTTAAGATGTTATGAAACGGTTTTGCTATTTAGAAACTAAGTTGAATTACACATAGCAAAACTGTTTTGTAACACATTAACAAAAGTTCGCAAGTTCCTAAAGTATGTATTACTGGTAACCAAACATTTTTTTCAGTGTAGGTACGTGCTAAAATTAAGTCTAATATTTCGCATGCACCATAAGCTTGTGAAATCGACTTCTATATCTCTTTTTGTTCTCAAACCATGAGAAGAACGAGACTAAGGCGTGACAGAAATAATCAGTTCCATTATCAAAGTAAAAACGCCTACAATCTCACGTCAACCCAGTTTACAACAAAACGCACACCCCTAAAAAAGGGCTGCTACGATGACCTTGGCTACCGTGCCCTATTTCGCGTTCCCTTTCCCTTTGAATGAGGTCCTTTGCTGGAGCACCTACTTGTGTGTTCCGTTGAGTCTAAACAGCGGATGAGATGCCTCGTTACAACACAAGAGGCAAAGGCTCTACGCTTTCAGCCTAAGAAACAAATCCTGCAATTACTGGGGATTTGCCTAGCTTTGTGATTATGGAGGGTAGTTTTTGACGTTTTATGTACGTTTTGTTTAAAGTCATACGTAATACATCTTGTGATTTAATTACGAACTTATTTTAGTGTTGAAGCACTGTTTTAGCTTTTCTATCCATTTTTGTTTGTATCCGTCTGTCACAGGCTTTGACAAAGTAGGGCCTCACACTCGTATAAAAAGACGACCTATTTTTTGTACTGCAAAAATACCAGATTCACGGATAACTAGTAACAGTGAACATCGTCTTGACTCTACTGATGATAAGTTCAACTGAAATATGCAATAATAACGTAGGTAAGTAAGACAGTTCTGTTGTTTATTGGATGGAGTTCTATTCAGTCTGACTATAAATTCGGTTGTTTGTTTGTGATGTGACATCTTGAGTAGAATTGGATGGAAGGATTCCAAGTTAAGAGATAAAGTTGAAATAATGTGCATCTATTGAGGTCGTTTTACTTCTTAGGTATACAAACAGTCATTCTATTGACTTTTTAATCTTACAAGTCCGGCCGGTGAAGCTTAATTTGTCGTGCCTTTCGACAAAAGCGTGGGTAAAAATTTTTATCGTCAAATTTTGAACTACCTACCTATGTTCTTTTTTCTTCACAATTTTTTTTTTCTTTTTTTTGTGTCCACAAGGACATTGAATAGCCTTATAAATCCATTGATCTGCTCCAAGGATGTACTTATAACTTAAATAGTAGGTACTTATAACATCCTTGATCCGCTCAAAGCTTATTTTTGGTACTGTCACCAGCTTGACAGACGAGTTGTGTATTGCAGTGGCTGTTGTGTAATTACCTATATGTTTGCCTTCTTAAAGTAATACTCTTTAATAAGGATTGACAAAACCAATACACAAAAATGTTGTTATCAAAACCCTTAAAAGTTGGACCTATTTTTACAAGCGAGTCAGTTTATATATCTCTACGGTGTATACCAGTAACAAGGGTATGGATGAGCTCGGAATAATAAACAGCCTGTGCCGGTCCCTGAATGGCTAATATGTATTTTGATTGGAAACAAAACAACTTTGATCGTTGTATTATATTGTATGTGAAATAGTACTTCTTCTTTTTAGTCCTGGTACTTTCATATTTCGCAAGATTTTAGAGTGTCGGTGGCCAAGCAAGCGTTGACTTCCATTCGAAAGGTCGCGGGTTTAAGCCTCGGCGTGTACCAACGATTTTTGAAATTATAAACGTTTATTCGACGATCTTATGGTGAAGGAACACACCGTGAGGAAACCTGCCCACACCTGCGAAGTAATTCTAAGGTTGTGTGTGAAGTTGACCATCCCGCACTAGACCAGCGTGGTTGGCTAAGGCCTATTCACCCTGATCTCAGGATAGGCTCGAGCCTCTCGGTGGGGACACGTATGAGCAGTTAACGAACTTTAATATTTAGTTCAATTCTTGCAACCATTATAAAAACAATATTTTAAAAAATTCAAAGTTTGCTCATCAATGTCTTCTTTTCTTTGAGCTGTTTTTATACCCTAAGGTTACTTGGTAGAAATTGCTACCTAAGCTTCGTTTTTTGACTCTTGTATGTGTCTTTGTATTGTTTTCTCGTGTACTGTGTATCCTATAAAGTGTATTGTATTGTAATGTCATGACCAGGGATCGAAACCGGTTTTGAAATACCTGTTAAAATCGTTCGAAAAACCGATATAATTCCGTTCCCCAATTAACCGGTAACAGATGGAACTTAATGAAACAAACCAAAATCATTCTGGTTACCCGGTTTTTGATAAAGAACGGAATTATATCGGTTTTTATCGGGTTTTCTTTCTAACGATATTAACAGGTATTTCAAAACCTGTTTCGATCCCTGATCATGACGATGATTGCCGTGCGGGGTGTGTCATGTCATGTCATGGATCCTGTCATGGATCTCCCGGCTTCATCAATGGCAATCATCAGCTCGCGGGGTGCGTTGTGTTCATAGATTGTCGGAGTCAGCTGGGGACGGCTGGGCGGCGCGAGGCGAGTTGAGCTGGGATCGGGCTGCCAGCTCTCGTGAACAGAAAATTAGCTAAAAAGTATTATTAATTTAAAATGTTCCTCAAAACTTAGAAACTTAGAAATATTAAAAACAAAACAATCTCAGGTATTGAAAAAAAAATTGGTTTTAAATATCCATGAAAATATATACGAGTAACTTAGTCAATTGCAAAAAAATCTCCAATAGCAGTGAGTAGAGCAATGAAATGATGCGAAAAAAAAAGTTTGTTGGTTTGTCTACAAGAAGGGCCGTGTATCTAAGAGGAAAGATTTGATTGTTTGTTTGTTTGCATTGAATAGGGTCCGAAACTACTAAACCAATTCCAAAAATTATTTCATTGTTGAGAAGCCTTACTATCCCCGGGTAACATAGGCCTTATTCTACTTAAAAAAAAAATTTGATCCTAAATCTCTAATGATGTAACCCAAGGAGTAAAAATAACAATAATATTCCTTTAATTGTTAAATAGGCTTCTGAACAGATTTTGAAGAAACTTTGGCACAGAGATAGAATGAGACCTTGAGGAAGAACATAGGCTGCCCTTTGCTGCAGGAAAATTCCTCATTCCCCACGGGTAAAAATGTTTAAATAATCAAAATGAACATAAAATTAAAAAAAAACCCCGCCACAAAACCGTTACTTGATCCTTTAAACAACTAGACTAGAAAAGGGGTTTAAGGACTGAACTCCGACAAGACATTACTCCGACAAGTTCGGTAGGTTAGGTTAGGTATGTTTTGTCGGAGTAGAGTCTGTCGGAGTTCGGTTTTAGATTCTAGAAAAGGGCTAATAATCTTCAAATGGCTAAAGATATTTTCTTGGATCATAGCTAAGAACATTCTCGACGACACCTTGCAAACAAGAAAAAACCTTTGCTTGATCTCTACGAAGACCTTCTAGGAGGTAAAGTATTAAATGTAGCAAGTAAAGTATTAACGGTCTCGTAGTCTAGTTGGTCGTACGCTTGCCTTCAAAGAATGTTCGTGTGATGAACATTTGTTGTGTTTGGATGTTGTATATTTATTTATAGTATTTATTTATCTCACAAGTATGTACATCAGTTGTCTGACGCCCATAGTATATGCACTGCCTGGTTTGGGATCAAATGGCCGTATGTGAGATGTCTCCAGCCAATTATTTTTTTTAATGAATAAAAGAAATTACCAAATTCGATAGGAATACTGTGTTGAGCACAATTTGTAACTATTTGATATTCAATGCATAAACATTACTAACTTGTGCAGTAACAAGAAGTTTTTGTAGTCAACAGTTTCGGTTCTACTCCTACTACGAAGTAGCTACGAATTTCGTAGTCATATGCTACGACGTAGCCAACGTGAACGACGCGTAATTTTATTCTAAAAAGGAGTTCTTTAAAAAGAACATGTTTTTAAGTAGATTTTTACTGCTTTCTCTTTTTGTAATTTTTTTATCTGTACTACGAAGAATTTTCTTGTTGTTTGTATGTAGCGACAACGGCTCGTATTTTTGCAGTCAATTTCTACGACGCGTCGTAGCGACGTAGCCAATATGTCTTTTTATCTGAACTTTTTATCATATCTCAATATTTTCAATCAGCTTTGTGTGTTTGACCTGGGTATGTTTTCAAGGGAACAGAAAGGTCATAAATACATATAGAGTTTTGAAGAGCCTCGGATGTGGAAATTAGTGTCAAATTTGCGAAGGGTAGATTTTTATTAATTTCGTTATTGCTTTATAATAATAACTAAATTATTGTATTTTGGAGTGTTTAAAATTTGAGGATGGGGTGTTAATAATATTATGTAACATCTGTTATAGTGTTATACATTGTTCCATAAAACATATAAAATATATCGCAATACAACTGGCTACGAATACGAACCTTCAAAATCATTCCAATTTTGAAGTGCTGGCAGCCTTCACCCAGCACCCGAGCGTCGGCGCACCTGGCAGGGCGCGGGGGGAGGACTGCGCACCCCCCTCGAGGGGTGGGGCGGGAGCGGGAGGCAGGAGCAGGGGAGGGGGGTTGTCTCGGCTCAGTCCCGCGCCGGGCTTCGCCGCGGCCGGCCGCCCCATGCAGCCGTGCTAGCGCAGCGAGCGCGGGGAGCGACCCGCGCAAAATGGCCCAGGGTCTGGCGTGCGTCGTGCTTCTCGCCTTACTCCCCGGTAAGGCCAGTGATGTGCCCATGTGCCCAGTGCTGTGTTGTGTGTGTGTGCCAGTTACACGGTAGGATAGATTAGTCGTTTCAGGTCGGAGACTCAAACAGGTCGTCGAGGCGTAAACGCTCGGAATCCTCTGGTACTCGGTACCCCCGCCCTGAAGGTTTTGGGTAATAAAACGGGAACACATTTTACGAGGGACTCTACTATTTTCAGTTAAAAGGCTGTGCGGGCTGAAATCGTAATCGCGATGCACGTACGAAGATTTTTATGGTTCGTTCGTAGGCTTAACGTGTTCGAGGATTTGCTTCGTATTTGCTGGTTTGTAAAAGGAAATGAGATACATTTGCTTGGCGAATCTTTTTGCGTGGAAACGCGCGGCGTTTGCAAATCTCTCTGCTTGTAGCTCGTAAATAAGGTTTTCAGTTGTGTGAACGTATCATGAAACACCCCTTTCACAATCCTTTCCATGTTCGTATTTAAATTAAACGTCGATAACTTTTCAGTTTTACTACAGGCATGATACTTAATTCCAACGAGATCAGAAATTAAACCTTAAAACACGTTTTATCTTAAACTCTTTAACCAGAACCGCATAACACTTAAAAATCATAACCAAATTAAAATAAAGCTTAGAAAATACACAAAGGAAAATCTGAAAAGAGAATGCCTGTCTACGAAAACGCTTAAGATCGGTATCTGGCTGTAATTACAGCCCTAATAGCTTATGGTTCCATTATAAGAACGGAATTCGATCGCCGTTAATATTAAAAAGGATCTTAAATGGGACCTTCTGTATACATTCGACCCTTAGGGTTGTCGCTACTTCAACTTGCTATAACAGTACATCTCTAGCAGAAAGAACTACTCATCTTTTAAACAAAAGTAGAAATTACGGCAACATCCTTTAAAGAGAGATGCGCTTTATTCCTTAGGAAAGGAATATAACAAAGCAGTTATTTTGAAAGAAGTTAAGGCATCTCTTGAGGGGTGAGTAACGGCAATACTTCACTTTCCTTGGATTGGGGATCGCAGTTATCGTTATAACTGATTGCCTGGGTCGCCAATATTTAGGTTGGTCCAATTCTAAACCAGTAACCACGCGGTTGGGTTGCCACTGAATAAGACAAGTAAAATTGCTGTCCTATAAAATTATGCGTAGGTTTTCTGATTCAAACATAAATTACTTGAAGCAGAATGAGACCAAACTAAATCTTCCTAAGGCGTTGCACAGACGTACTTAAAATATGTAGAGAATCAACAACTGCAATTTACAACCCGACGACTGCAAGTGTATGGTGATATGGCAACTCAACTTCCGATCAAGGGAGGCTGTAGTTCATCATTAACAGCTCACATATGTCCCCACCGAGAGGCTCCAGCCTACCCAGAAATCAGGGTGAATAGGCCTTAATCGACCACGCTGGCCCACTGCGCTTGTATATACAATACAATACAATACAATATTATATATTACTGATCTACTGCAGTGATAACACAGTTTTCATTAGACCCAACTCTATTACCTGTATATTCTGGAAAACGAATTGGAGTGTTCTCTAAATTTATCACCTAAAAGTCGCTTTCATGTTTGAAATCCATTATTTATCACACGTTCGTCTTTGGGTCACGGATTTACATACGTGTACCAATTGAAAAAACTGGAAGAACTTTGTTTGTGCGGATCCCTCTACATGTGAATTCAACTCACACTTGGCCTTTTTTTATTGTAAAGGACTTGCTATCTTTACCAAATCTTTGGAATTCTTGAAGGACTGGTTCACAATCAAAGTTATTGTTATTTGTGAAAAAAAAATCTTTCTTTCTTTAGGTCACAGTTCTAGTTTCGTAGTAAACAGGTCTAGTTTCGTAGGTAGGACGTGCGAAATTAATTCAATTGAAAAATGTATAACGCCATCTATCAATTTTTAGAAATAACAGCTGGAATATTCTTGAGTATTATTGTAGCCGTCGTTCCGTGAACGGCTTCAACGTACCGTGTGTGGAAATTTATCGGATCGTAAAAATAAACATAGTAGAAATACGCGTTGAAATAATAGCGAAGGCATTTTAACCTTTGACGTGACGCGTTTTATTCAGTACCGAAATATTTTGATATGTATATGATTGGGCTGGAAGGTATTTTGGTTTGTTAACTTGTTTCTGTTTTTTAAGCAGTGAAAATAACATATAACCCATCTATCAGTGAAAAGGTTATACATAGGTAGGTAATATGATTTTAAATTTCCAAACCGGAAACCTAACGTGAATGTTAAGTATTTCAAATTAAATATTAGTATTAACGAAGGTTTAACAATCTTTACGTACGTTCATTTTTGCACAATGTTCTACAAAATAAAAAACGATCTTAGGTTTTTTAACTTACCGTTTGTATGTTCAAATCATAACACCTAATATGAGTTCATACATGTAAAACATGGCACAGAAAATCTATCATATCAGATGAAAGTACAAGCAAATGGCGCTATGCTTACCCAAAACCTTCACGCATTCAGATAGCCCGTGCTTTCGTGAAATGAGGCAATTTCTTTGGCAGCGCGAGCACAGGTGGTGTCGATATACAGCCATCTGTCGTCAGGAATCGAGGTGTCTCCATCTCGTTTGGTAATACTTGTTAATGTTAAACCTGGATGATTTCATTCAAGTTTTCAGTGTTTTTTTTGTGGTTCAATATTTGAAAAAATGCAAATTAAATTATAAGTAGGTACCTACATTGAATTGACGATGAATATATTATTCAAAATGAACATAAACTTCGTCAGAAAATTTTGATACTCTGATATTTAAACAAATTTTCTTTAATTACTATAAAAATAAGCAATAAACGCTAAAATAATAAGGAACAGCTATCTCTTCTGAATAAAAACAATAAAAAAAATTGCACCATGAAAATTTCATTCCAGAATATTCTACTCGTGTAACATTGACCAATTAGTTGAAAGAAGGGCGTTTTGAAACTAATTTAGTGTATGCAACAAGTAATATAGTTAAGCCCGCTAAGTTTACGACCGGCGAGATCCAAGATGGCCGCCCATTAACTTAAACCGAAGGCCCGGCGACGTCGCCGATGTTAGGCCAACATAATCGCCTGTGATAGTACCACAAAAGACTAAATATGTTTTTATTTATTTTGGTTAAATATTTCTTTATTGGAAAAGTTTCATACTAATATTATAAAGAGGAAAGTTTTAATTGTTTGTTTGTTTGTCTGCATTGAATAGGCTTTGAAAATACTAAACTGATTTTAATGACTCTTGGTACAGAGATAGAATAGACTTTGGAAAAAGATTTACATAAATACATACCTCATTCCCTAAGGAAAAACTGTTAAAGCGGGCAACCTAGTTTCTTATAAAATGTAATAAGTAATTATTTTTTTACTTAGATTGGTAAAAAATAAATTATCTATCAAGAAAATGCAAGATTTACTACTATTACCAGAAAAAAGATAAACATGTCTAAAAGTCTTGTATAAAAAATCTCATTGAAGATTTTTTAGACACGCACTCAACGCCTGTTTAATTGTTTATGGTAAGACGTGGAGTAAGAACCTAAGTTTGACCCATAATAATATATTTACAACCTATATTGAAAACCTATCTGGGTCCAATACAAACTATCTCCTTTCCAGAATTACTAGTAACATTACACCCACTAGAAGTTATGAGGCTTTACTTTCATAGCTCTTAAAATCACTTAGCCCAATCTGGGTCAAGCCATGACCTACAAATGAGACATGTGCTCTTAACCGTTAGGTGCTTTTTACACCTACCAAGCGAAGTAAATGTAATTCAAAATATGTATTCAAATATATTGTGTATAAAATCAATTGGATCTGTACGTAGTCTCGTAGCAAATAGCTACGCAAAACGGCTACGCTGTAGAGGTTAGCTACGAGTTCCAGAACTTTCGACTACCCTTGGAACCCGAAGTCACTCAGTTTGCACTGTCACGTGCCATGCAACTTTGGCACTTAGTACGCAGTCATTAAACTCGGCCGAAGATCTCAGCTGAATATTCAGGGTCCATCGCAACTTCGCTAACTCGGCTAACTCGGCTAATTCGCCTGACTTGTTGTAGGGCTGAGTTTAGTAGAGGGCAAGCCTTACTACATAGTTGTATGAAAAATGGAAAAACTATCTTCTTCTTCTATTCGATACGTTTTTGTTTTTCTCATGAGCATCAGACTATTTTCCAGGTGAAAATGACCTAATGTAATCATATTACTCGTAATATGCAATAACATTTGATTTACTAATTAAAATTACTACATGCGAAAAATATATTGAATAAAATACAGTACAAAATAAAATATTTTCCAGATTGTTAACATAGTTAATTAATTTGACATGAAATGTATATCAGATTTAATGTTGTTAGATATTGTGGGAATGAAATGAAATGTAGAGAATGTTAATTATGAAATATTTATGTACACCTAACAAGAGAGAAGGAGAGAAAATTGCGAGTTGTTGGTGAAAATGCACAAACAATCTATTTTATTTCACTATTTCAGTGAAAATATTACAAAAAAACTAGATTAGACCCCTGATGATGCTCATGTGAGCGAAACCGGTCGGGATTTTCCTCAATAAAATTGTATGTGAAACAAGTTGTTTTTTAAAACTACAAGTATAATGGGAGTTTCACCAAGCGCCAACAATCGCAAGTATAAAATTATACCTTGCAAAGTGTTTGAACTGACTACATCTACATATTAATATTATTTTCCCTCAGTAAATGTTAACCTCTTTAATAATTTCCACGAAAATCTGTTGATTCGTTTTATGACATAATTATCATACAGTCATCCAAACTCCATCTAATATTATAAACGCAAAAGATTTGAGGATGGATGTATGTATGGACGTAGGCATGTATTTTGGTATTATTACTCTTCCACGCAAAAACTACTGAATGTATTATGTGTTTTGTGTAATGCTATAAACGATTTATTATTATTATTAATGAAACTTTACTATAATATAGCTTATACCTCAGAATAACACATAGGGTCTTTAAACACGGGAAATCCCTCATTCCCACGGGAAAAACTGTTATTGCGGTCGGAAAACTTGTTGTGTAATATAGGAAGTATAGAGTTGGCTCAAAGTGTTTTAAAACCAATTCAATGTTTAAATTATCGTTTCATTTCAATGAACACGTTCGGCGAATCATTCTCGTCACGTTTCCCAGACTGCGTAAAGTTAACTTGATTTAGGACGGTCTCGAACGACTTAGCCGAAAAAAGCGTTTGGGCGCTATATTAGAGCTAAACTCTCCAGCTCTGAGAACAAAGAGCAACCCTCCTTAATCTTATTATTCTCTTAAACCCAGGTTTGAATTTGATTGTGTAAGTATATCCGAAGAAAGTCTTTCAATCGGTTTATAGATCCTGTTTTTATTAGCAGAAATCTCACAAAAGCTCCACTTTATTGTTAAACTTTCGAGTAAGTGTAAATTCATCTATTTATTTGTCACACTTCATTTAATTTCCTTAAAAAAATATGGAATAAACAATCGTGAAAATCTAATATTGGTAATCTTGTTGTAAAGTAAAATTTTTAAACCAACTTTAAGTTTCATTCCCATGAGAAAAATATAAAGATTAAACGTAGCAGCACGTGCAAATTGCAATACATACATATCTGACGGACATATAGTGTAAATCAAACATATACGCCGTGCACTGAACTGTAAATTAACGAAATTTTATCGGCGATAATTATCTGTGTAACATTGAAACCGAAGTATGGTTTCAATAAAATGAATAATTGCTGGTTAACCTCTGCTGTAATGAATCGCGGCTGCGGTCCAGTGCAGTTCGGTGCAGTGCAGTGCAGTTACAGCGCAATTCAGTCGACTGGTGGAACTAACTTGATGCAATCGGGTGTTGGCTTTTGAACTGAAATTCAGGCAAATCAACACGTAATTATTGCATACCTGACTCCAAGGTGTTTTTTTAAAACCGTCGACGTAAAAAAGGGGTGTTATAAGTTTGACGTGTGTGTGTGTTTGTTTTTTTGTTATTCTGTGTTGCGCCTGATTTTGTGTAATTTGTTTTAGTACTTTATTTCACTTTATTTCGGGGTAACATTCTGTTTTCTTAGAAGTATGGATGGTCAAGTTTTATAATTATTAATTAATAAATGTGTGACGCCTACTTCAGTCAGCTCGCACAATTTGCAATTTCGCCCAAATGTCGTATACGAGTAATTATATTAAATATTCACACCTTTAATGTATTTTGTAAAACTTATCAGTGATACAGAGTAGTGAGTTTCCCATCTTAGATTTGACAATCCGTTTAAGATTCTCTAAAATACGTTATACATAAAAAATGTGTAGTCTAAATCGTATTATTGAAGCATATTATTATTCTAAAACAGTGATAATTGGAACTATTGTATTGAGACAAGACCTACATCAGCATATAGCACTATTGTGTATGTATGTGTATAAATTAGGCAGATTAGTCGGCAATCAAGCAGCCATCAAAGAGGCTTTATTCGCTGAGTGCTCCTGTCTTTACGTCAACACGGATCAATGCATAACGCGACTCATACGTTATTCACACCGACACTGAACTGTACTTAATCACCAGCCAACATTATTGATGAAGACTGTACAGTTGTAGCGTGCTACGACGTAGCAATGGGCTACGGTTTCGTAGTAAGTGCTACGACTACTCGTATGTTTCAAAATCAATACATCAAAATAAATTTTCAATTTTCTATAATATAATCTAACTTTGTATGTTTAACTCATCCTATGTACGCATAAGATTAATAAAAGAATTAAGTTAAGTGCTCTAGCCTTTACTTATGCATACTCAAGTTACTAGTAATTAGGATGTTAAATTAAATTGTTAATAACGAACCACGCTAGGGTAAGGCAATTTAATTATTATGAAATTTGTGATGGCGGGTAATATTCTATTTAATAACTAAAATATACTAATATATTTGGGGCAAATATTGCAGTACTTTTTTAGTAAATTGCTTTCAACATACATCTGAAAGCGTTAAAAAACAATAGTGTTTTCATTTTAGTTTGCTATGGGTATTGTATTTTTTTGTCGATATATTTAGTAAATAAATAGTTGCATTTTGATACAAAATATACATCACGCCTGTACACAGAAGTCAGCGCATTGTGTTAGTGAATTTTCAATTAAAATAAAGTACAGTAGCCAGCACATACAGCCGGATACTAGCATTACGAAATTAGCTGCTTTTGCTATGGAATAAGGACGTTCTCAAGGTCAAAGTGTCCAACTCATCAGCAGTACATTTGACTTCTGTATGAGATGTGTGTGTGTGTGTGTGTGTGTCACGATGTATCTCATTTAACTTTATTTTGAAACCACTTACGTGATTAATTTGGGTTAATTTGTTACCAGACTATTTAATGAACAGAAACCTTGATTCGATCTCCTAACTTTAGACAGACATAATAATACATTTCTAATGAGCTATTTACCACCCAACTCCATTACAGATAAATAGGTGACTTTGGACCTGAAAGGTGTTTATTTAAGTTTAAATTAGCTGCTGAAAATATCTTGTTTAGTCTGGCTTAAAAAAAATCTAATTCGATTTTATTTATTTATCAATAATAATATAAATCATGTATGTGTAATGTTCTATTATTCACACTAAGACCACAGAACCGATTTTGGTGAAACTTAGCAAATAGATAGAATAGACCTTCAGAAAGGACGCATGCTACGTTTTACCGCGGAAAGATAACCCATTCCCACGGGAAAAAAGAAAGCTAGTCCTACTAATATTATAAATGTGAAAGTTTGTGAGGATAGATGGATGTATGGATGTATGGTTGGATGGATGTTTGTTACTCTTTCACGCAAAAACTGCTGGATGGATTACAATAAAACTGTACAGTAATATAGCCTTTACATCAGAATAACACATAAGTGATCTTTTACCACGGGAAAATGCCTTATTTAACGCAGGCGGAGCCGTGGGGCGGAAAGCTAGTTTCTATATAATTTATTTCTTTCTTTCTTATAAAATAGCTATAGTTGCAAGCATATCTTATTGCAGACAATCGTCTAGGCTCTATCGAAATTAACGGCCCTCTGGAGAGTCGCGTGCAGAACCGAACAAAGTAAAACTACCCTCCTAAGTAATTACAATTACTAACACGCCAATAACTTAGTGCGCACACGACGGTAAGCGTAAACATCGCCATGAATAATAGATTGAGATCATTTTTAATTTAACCTACAGCCTAGTCCATTGGCAGAATTACACTGACCTGTAAACTATAGAAGTTAGAGATTTAAAATGAAAAACTGCTAATGTTGGTTCTGGAAACCGACATATAAGAAGTTGTGTTTGTTTTGATAGGCAAATAGACAAACAGATTATCGAAGAGTAGTCGAAATTGGCTATTCATAATCAAATAATTACAATATGAAGTGTACGAATTCAACAAAACGCTTAAGATAACACAATTTTCCGTATCAAATGGTCCCTTGAATCTCATCTCCGCTAGATTTATGTCAGTTTAGTGATGTCGTCTCGCGGCATCTATCACTTTCGAACCATTACCGTCCGCCCCTCACCCCCTCTCAACACAATTCCCGCAACCCCTCGTCCCGCAAAACATTCGTCATTCTACGGACTGCGATGTTGGAAATGCGGTGTGTACTTGAGAAGTTTGAAGTTGTGGCTAAGCCATCTTATTTCGATGAATTAAGCAATCGTTTATCTCATACATACCAGTTATCCAATTGCAGAATCTGTGGCCGAGGGGTGAAACCTCGCTCCGCATTACGAAGGTTCCGAGTTCGAATCCTAGTGGAGTACACATTGAACTTTGTGAGAATTTCCTCCGTTAAAACATCTGAATCACCGGATTCTCCGAAAAGAAAGACAATTCCGTGCTTCGGGTACGTAGAGCCGTTGGTCCCGGCTATTATCTACGGATGTAGTCATAATACGACCCATTAGGCGGCTAAATGATTCTGACACTAAGGTTTGATGAGGTAGGTTAACCTCGCATCAAACAAACAAGCAAGCAAGGAAACGTTATGCATTTTGCCTGAAAAACTTCTGGTCCAGGAGTATTCATCACACTGACTAAATTGCCACAAGTGGAATGGGCAGGCTAACGATTTGAATGAATGAATAAATCATTTATTTGCTTCGCAGTTGTTGGGTGTAAAAAATTATATAACATCGTTTATTATTATTAGAAAAAACTTGTTTACATTGACATCTGCGGCGATAAGACGTAAGCTGGCGGCATCATTCTTTATGAAGTATCAGAATTAAATTTGGTTTTATTTTGTTATGAATTAAGATCATATTTCATTGTTTATTAGTGAAAACGTAATTGGCTGAATGTTTTGTAACCTTGCTTCCTAGTTTACTTTTGTTAGCTGTTGGTTTTCCATTAAAAAAAACATAGTTTACTAAAACAACATTATTATTACTTACTCTATTCTACACTTTAAATAAAATTTCATTAAACAAATATACCTATTTTACATTAAGAAATGTAAGACATGCGAGGCTCCTAGAGTTTCTAGTTAGTTTCGTAGCTTACCTTTATAGGTATCATCAATGTTCACGGTTAAAGAAAAACTAAATAAATACTGACCGGTTTACAAGCTCCTTAACAAAGCTTTCCAAATTCTTTCAAAAATTCTTCAAGACCTTAAAACCAATAAAAGACAAGTGCGTCAAAGCATGCATCCTCGCATTCGAAATTGAGGTAAAATGAAACTTTCATATTGCATTTTCAGAGGGGAAGTGGAAAGTATTAGATTTCCTCCCCCCTCGCCCCCCACAACCTTTGCTCCCCTCGGCCTACATCTATCATACTACACACATGAGGGAGCCCGGCGCTCGCTACCGAAATTCTTCAGGCGTAAACTAGAGACGATCCAAATTGAATTGACACATTCAATTTTTGAAGGGTTTACGTTTCAAACTAAAATTTTACATAAAATGTTTGTTTATTATTCATTTCAATCATAATAAATATAATCACTCATTCGTTCTTCCTCCGTCAGCTTTCAAAGCGCTTGTAACGTGATGTGTAATTCTAATTGTTTTAAAATACAATAAACAGTGAAATTAGAGACTGAACCAGTGTTTTTAAATTTATAGTCCACACATAGATACCCTCACATAGACATTCAAATATCGAACAATGTTGTCTTATAATAAATAATAATAATTAAATATGTGGGACATCTCACACACGGCCATCTGACCCCAGACTAGGCAGAGCCTGTACTATGGGTGCCCGACAGCTGATTTAGATTTTCCCGCAGTTAAAAGAAGCCTGTTATCTTGCCAAGTTCTATCCGAATTCATGTAGCCGTTTAGATGTTAAACAGACAGTCAGTGATACTTAAGCATTAAGACATTAATAACCATTTACTTATATCTGTGATGTATTTGTAATTTTTCATATTTGGTAAGAAGGTAAAATCTGAATAACAGTGCGTAGGTCTTCGATGATACTACAAACATCCCGACAATCTCATTCAATCAACAATCAGCGCTCAATTCTCAGTTCTTGCCTACCCATATCCACCAATCACGGTTCGCTGACACAAACACGACTCGTCGAAAAATAAAATCCCGTCTGTCGTCGCCACTTTTACCGCTACCTGTTTCTGACAGCCGAGGTCAGATATGTGGCGTCGAAACGCTTTTCTTTGGTATTTAATTCCCCGAAATATTTCTTTTCTTTTGACCTATTTTAGTATTTGTTATTTTTGAACTATTAACATTTTATGCATCTTTTCTTGGATACCTATGTGAGTTGTAAGTTCGCCCACCGATCTCATTAACCCGAACGAATCGAACCTTGAATAAGTTACTTCTAAAACGAATTTAATTTCACACAAATCAGATTTAATGTCATCGCAAGGAATAATGTAAGTATAACAACAATAAATATATTTAAAAATATGTATTTTTGAATAAAATGGCAAATAATTTTGTGTTAAAAGATGTTTAACAAAAAAAATGTTGCCAAAGGAATAAAATAAAGACGAACCTAACCTATAAAATCAATAGTAGATATTGCTTGTATATATCGAGTAAAAGTGTAAAAGTGCGCCTATCGAGCAAAAGTTATTCGCATAGACATGCGAGTAAACTCAACAAGCTGCGAAAATGAAATATGTGTATATTTTCCAGAAAAATACGTGTCTACAAAAAGGAATAATCGTGATTTGTGACGACAGGAAAGTAACAAGAGATTATGTGAGCGGTTCTCGTTAAAAAGTCGAGTTTTGTCGAGCGACGCTCACAAGTTTCAGGTTAATTAGGTTGATAGGTGAAGGAAGCAAGAGGTTTTTTATTGCAAAGTTATAGGATCGAGGCGCATGTTAATTTCATGAAGCTCACGTTATTTTTATCTGTATCTACGATTAAAGATATATTTATCGAAAGAGAGGCAGCGTTCACCATAATAAAGTTTTTTACTCTATGTCAAAACAATTACTGCCCGTAAAGAAATGTATAATGGCCTCGGAAGCGCGCAGATTTTTCTAGCTCTTTTTTTCGACCGATTAACCCCATAAAAACTAGAATATAACACTGTATTTGACACTAAAATACAGTGAAGGAAAGTACTCTCCAGGTACTAACTGACTGACTACAGCCAACTTTATTTTTATTGTTGTTGTTCTATGATAAAAGCCCTTATCTTAGATACACAAGATGACGTGGCTCTCTTATTTGAGCGTTTTCTCTAAAAAAAAAACCAAAGAGTTAAAAATCTAAGCTGTCCACTTCCCATCCCGTGATAGGTTAAAAGAGTTCATCAAAGACTTCGTTTGGACACGCGAAGTACATACACATCGCATCGCAACGCATCTAATCAAATCTACATCTGTGTGACCTACACTTAATTATTTATGGGATGCCATGACACATTTTGCAACTTTAGTGCTTTCAAACAAAGTCAATTGACTCGATATGCGCAAGCTACTTGCACCGTGTACAAGCACCATTAGCTGACACTAATATCTTGCTCTCTTTTTTTTTCATTTTTTTATTTGACCTATGCTTGAGTCGAAAAAGTACGACGGATCAAGCTTAGCCATTATCTTGCTCTCAAGTTGAGAGGCCTCGAGCCTCGCCCACTGTCCAGCGATTTGTTCCTACATTTACCGTCTTTAAGAGTCAATATGTTGAAGAGGTCTTTGACAATTCCATGGTCCTCGAGATGAGTTCTGAGTTATGTATTTGTCCTGCTCATTCACATGAGAAGTTTCTGTAATATCTTTAAGAGCGTTTGTGTTGTTGGATGTTTTTCTGTGTTGATTTTGTGTAGACAAACATAGAGGAAATTCTTTACATATTATATTGACTTAAAAAATAGAAAGTATGGAAATGGATAGTTAGATATTGGTCAGTAACTAATACGTTCCCGCCGTAGGACCTTAAATCTTGAATTAGGGCGGATAGACCTTACTTCAACTCGTTGGTTAATTGGTGAGTTGGTGACTGACTATATGCGGTTGTTATTACAAAAGTAATTTCATATTTTGTAAAATGTATTGCCTAGGTTTCAGTTCATTTTAAAAAGCATATAAGAAAGATTGCTTTAAAGAAATCGCTTAAGCTTTATGGTCGCTATTTACATGTACTTCGTTCGATATGAAACTTTGTAAATTTATGTACATTAAAGGTGTGTTGCAAAATGTATTGTAAGATTAAATACATTAAAATATTTATGCGAACCATCCACTGATAAAAAAAACATCTTTTTGTCTGGTCTTATTGCAAGACCTTTTGGCTGATTCTTATTTGGACGAGTAATGTAATGGCGTCTAACATTGTATATTAAATTAAGGCAGTGAAAGTAGCAGATTTTTGACCTTTCTTCAAACGCAGCAAAAGGTAATGAGGGCCGAAATAATTTCAGAACGAAACGCGAAACAAAGGCCCCTAATTACAAAAGCTGGCGAAACGTGGCACATGTCTTAAACAGGGTCTTACTACTCCTATTTTATTCTTTTTACACATTTTATCTTACCAATTATAAGTAATTAGTAGGAAAGTAGGAAAAACTATGTCCAAAATGGTTACCTTTATAGAGCTACTACCAAATATAATGCAAACTTCTCTGACCTCGATATATTTTATTTATCCTTGACTCAGTTCAAGAAACAATTATTACTCACTTTAATGAATCCCGAGTAATATAAAAACTTTATTATTTATAGTCAATTTATGATATTCTCACTGGTTCGATTCTCTGTTGAAACTATCCATATATATATATACTTAGGTTAGTTAAATATAATGTTCTCACATAATGCAAAAATACTTACTTATGTAAAAATAGTCTAAGAGACCTTTCGCCTGTTAAATTCATATTTGTAACCATAAGTGGATACCTATAATTGGTTAATTAAAATTAAATATGTTAAATTTACTCATACTTCGTAATTAACTGTTGGTTTCCTGAATAAAAATTTATTAAAAAATTATTTATTATTTATTATTATCTTAGGTACTAATAAAGTATTACTAATTACTAATACGTAAAATAAATGTGTAAATTTAGATATTTGATGATGATGATGAAAAATGCAAATTTGATGTGTAGCTTTTTGAATTGAGACATGGAACTCTTTTTTCTGTCAAGTGTCCTGTAATCACTACATACACCCCTTAATTATAGTAACCAAATTATGTTAGAATAAATAAGTCAATCGGCTGAGTCTTGAACATATAAAAACTTTAACTCTATCAGCCCATATCAACCCATTGCTGGGTAAAGAAGCCACCCGTATCCAGCAAGACTAGAACTGAAAATCTTAAAATGTGACGTCTTATTTGGTGCAGAATAATTTGGTAGGAAACAAGTCATTTTATTTCCCAGGATACAAGTCCGGTGAAGCTTGATTGGTCGTACCTTTTCGACACAAGCATAGGTCATAAAAAAAACCCAGGATAAGTGTATACGAGGTCTTAAAAACTAGGTAAACAGTCTAATTTAACCAGTCTGCTCGCACGTCTAATTGTAAGTCCGAAACCACGTACAGCTAAATGAGATTAATCGTAGTCCAGAAAGACCTCGCATTGTTATTATTCTGCTAAGAGCCGGGTCGCGTTTTGGCTCAGAGCCTGTGAAAAGTGAATCCTTACTAATTGAAATTCTCGCCGGCCCGCCGCCAGAGGGCGTATTCGGGGGCTCGGGATTTACAATGTCTTATTAGTACGCCTTACATAGGAAATGGATCGGAGAGCTTTTTAGACTAATATTTAAGAAAATTAAAATAATTTGAATGGTTGCTACTTAATATTTGGTTGATTGGTAAAAATGATATAAGGCCGTCTTGATTGAGCCATTGTTTTCACCAAATTGAAGCTGTTATCTCTTGTTTATTAGTGTCATGTATTGCATGGATGTATGTTTGTTCAGCTTTCGCAGATTTGGATATTTAGTTGATAAATAGAATAGGCTTACAATAACAGTTTTATACAGCGAAATATCGATTTAGCTGAAAATTATCTTAAAAAACACGGAACCGGCTAGTTATAACCACTTTGAAAAATATAGTACTGAAGTCTAATAATTCATCAAAACTTAGCCTACAATCGGGTTTTATTACACAAGTGAATCCTTGCTAATTGAAATTCTCGACCTCGGGAGATATACAAATACAATGTCTTATTGTTATTAGAAATTCTTACATAGGAATTAGATCGCATATCTCTTTGCACGAATGTTAAAAATGTAAAAGAATGAGTGTTTATTTTTCAGTTTTTATAAGTTTGGATGCTTAGTTGGTAGACAGATCCAGGCTTTGGATTTATTCATGAGTCTCTTAAGCCGTGTAAAATTTTGTGTGTTCCACTGGAAATTAAAAAAAAACATTATAGAGATACCTAAGTACGACTATTAAAATAAAATCCAAAATAAAAATAAACCAAAAGTTTTTATTCGAAGTGAAATTTTACAACAAATTTTTCGAGATCAAAACGATCATAAATTAATATAAGCTTTGTTCAAACCACAGCACCTAGAATAGGTTTTTATTATAAACGTGAATCTTAATTTAAACTCTCTTTGGGTTAACAACATACGAAGGGTTACCCAAAAGAAATTTGTATATTACTACGGGGGGGTTACCATTCCACAGTGCAGTAGTAAGTACCACAGAAAATAAAGTAGTACCTACGTTTATTTTTTGTAGTTCTGTAGGTAGTTTACGTATGGTGTCAAATAGCGAAGTAGTGACATAAGAATCACAGTATAGCTTGGCCATTAAGAGTAGAAATTAATTAATGAGGAACTAAAATGTTTCCGCAAATGACAACACCACATCTGTTGTCAAACGTCAGTCGATTTGTCAAAGTTCAAAGGATTTTTGACTCGTTCGATATTTGTTTGTGATTTCTGGATAAATATACGTTTTAGTGAATTGTTGTTAGAAATGGGTAAAACGATAAAAAGTGGCACCAGAGAAGTAATTGTAAGTAATATATAACGTTTTTAAAAGATGTTTGGCGGAATATCATGCCGGGTCACAGAATTGGATGACCTTTACAAACGAGTTTTATACACTCTAATTCTACATAAAATACGTAGTTCGCGATATAAATTACAATTATTATTATTATTATTATTTTTTGTCAACTCTTTATGGTCAAGCTATAGTTCTGTCACTATGTCGCATTTTGACATCTTCTTTAGCATTTCTATAGTAGCGCCCCTGTAAAGAGATTATATAGACTTTTTTAATTGACCTAATACTTGTGTCGAAAAAGTACGACGGAATAAGCGTCACCGGACTTGCGGCGGAAGGCTCTACCTCTCTATTTATATATACGTAGACTCATTATAATTGTATTTTCTAAATATGTTTGTGCAAAAACAGAAAGTTCAGAATAGGCAGCCCCAATTTCCAGCACGTTCTTGGCACGACCGCCTGGAGAAAGTGGGCTGAGATTCCAGCGGTATTGGGGCGGCGGACACCAATCCAGCTGTTCCCTAACGGCCAGCGATAGTGGAAACGTTCTGAATTCAAATTGCTAAAACGGTACAGATTTTCTTTGGCTGGCTTTTCTTTATTCTGTGATCACGAGTTGTGTTAATAGAATCTCGTATAAAGGGCACTCTATCTGTGTTAGTATGCCAACTGCTGTGGGAATAAATATTTTTCCCATGGAAAAAGTACCCAAGGCTCAATAAATAATGCTACCATGCATTTTTTAATTGCAATCTGTTTAGCCAATTATGTGTAACAGTTTAACAGACGGACAGTTTCGCATTTATTTAAGTAAGGATTTTCGTGACTGTATTTTGTTTGAATATTGCATACCAACTTATGTTTTAGTTTCAGAAGGAAGATTTTTTCAGGGGTATTTGAGCTAGCTCACACGTTATTTATGACACTAAGGTCTGTTTACCTCACCATTTAAAAATAGGCTGCAGCTCTACAAGCTACAGCCGTACATGAATTAAAATGATGATAAAAATATTCAATTTTGTTTCGCTCAGGTGATCAATGGCCTGTCAGACAAAATATGTAGGCACTAGACGTTCGATTCTAAAGCTTGTACTTTTGACTTTCCAACTATCGTTCCCAAGAGCTACCTCACTTTAAGTGGACGAGCGCGAAACAGTTTTATTTTATAGTTCTTTTACGAGAGTTTGTAACTATCGGGCCATCGGCGAATCTCGAATTTGTCTCAACAAGTCTGGCATGAGCTTAGAGGAGGCAACGGCCCTATTACGACGGTAATAGGGGTCGTTTTGAGGGCAACAGTTTAACATGTTTTAAAATATGAATATATTCATTATATTATCTAAAATCTCTCGTGAAGAAATAGCTTTTGTGATACATTTTCTTGCTATCTATAGGTAAGCGTAAGTCTGAAGAATAGAGTATTCTTTTATACAATGAAAGTTCTTTTGGTATCGTTAAAGAAGATTAACTGCAAGGCTAGATTTGTTGCTTAAAAATAAATATAAATGTACCTAAACTGACTTTACGTTTGCTCTGCAGTATTAGATGTGTTGTGAGATTAAGTTTCTTTAATTATTGAAATATATTTGAAAAGATGCGACCTGAAGTGGAGTTTCTTGTCTTCCTTCTCCATAGGTAGACGAACACCACCTTTCATCGACCAACCATCTTGGTACAATTATTAGCATTGACGTTGAAACTTAGTTTTGAATAAGTACCTACAGTAAATGAATAATCTTACCCTGAATAAAACCTTTTGACTTTGGCTTTCATCGATTTTAAACTTTCGCGGTCATTATTATCAAATAATCGCGGTAAACCGGTTAATTATCTCAATCAATCAATCAAATCAAATACAAATACAAATACAAATACAAATACAAATACAAATACAAATACAAATACAAATACAAATACAAATACAAATACAAATACAAATACAAATACAAATACAAATATTCTTTATTGACACCACAAATTAATAGTATTGTTACAATTTTAAAAAGTGAAACAAAAAGCCAATAGGCGGCCTTATCAATTCAAATCAATTAAAAGGTTTTTATTCGACGCAAAACACTTTTCGACGTCATATTTTAATGAGTGTAATCTAATGAATAATCTCACCTTTTTGTGTACCCATATAGTGTAATTTATATAAACTAGCTCTGACACTGTAACAAGGCCATGAAATATTATTCGCAAACAACTCGGAGCTTGCAATTTGTCGCTTACTTATGTCAGACAGGACGGTGGCCAGACAAGCGAGAACAGACGGAAGGGGACGGGTGCCCAGACACGAATATACACGTTTATTTGTGGCACTATAGTACTTTGTTTGAACTGAAAATGCAATCTTACTTAGGTGTTTGTAGTGATAATCGCTTGCAGATCAAAAGATGTTAGTTACAAGTAGTAGCAGTTTAATCTAAAATGTGCAGTTTTACTTGTAAATAATAGTGCTAATCTGTGTTTTTCCTACTTTTCGCCCGTTCCCCTTTGTGGTAAGTTGGGAATGTTTTCGGTAAATTTTTTGTTGCTCTCTCGTTTGATAGAAATATTAATCTAATATTGATTGATTGAAAATTATTTACCTAATGCACATACATAATACCTTATTATACCTTCTTTTTCTAGCAAATGGTTGACGAGTGTTTAATCGTATAACTAATAATATTTGATTTAATCAGCATGCAACCATTGTGATACAGTGAAAATTTTATTAAAGCCTGATACAAGAAATTTAAAATTTTCATATAGAAGTTCTATACTAACGCAATTGAGCATAAATAAAGATTATTTTTACTTCCCAGCCAGAAGAATCGTAAAATATCCCTTTACAAAGTATTTCTCTAAAACCAACCAAATGTAATTTTACATGGTAACATGAGTTTGTTTATAATGCCAGAGTTTCCTGCTTAAGCAGTAGTGTAGCAACAATTTCTGTATCTTGGCTGAACAAGGTACACAATAATGTCATATATTTATGATTGTTCTACGAAGCGTATTGTGTCGGAAATCAAATAAAACGTGGTTATCATAGGTTCCGCCGCAATATCGCCGCACATTGTTTGGGGAAGCGTGCAGTACACTCGCTACTACAAGTGGATTTTTACTATTTATATTATATTATATGTTATTTATTACTTTAATAATATTGTTAGGTGATGTTATTTGTTACGATGCTATTTGACGTCGTCTTGACACTTTTTCAGTAGGATTAACTTTTCCTTATTTAATTCAAGTGCCTGTAAATATCTATCTACACACCACAAAAAATATATTTTTGAAGTAAAAATATAATCGATTGCAATAATTCTAACACAAGCAAATATATTTCAGAAAAATGTTTCAGAAAATATATTTCTAAGTCCTCGCGTCAAATAAATTAAACTGGTAAGAAAAATGTGTATTTTAATCACGTAGTTGGTATTCTTGTTGTTCTATCTTTTATCTTCTTTGTGTTAGTATTTTTACTTTATCCAATTCTATTATACATTTCTTTTAAGTCGTTCTTATATAAAATACCTTAAAACACATTTATCTCAAAAGCAACACGAAAACGAGTTTGGGACGAATAAGAAAAGTTTTTGGGCAATTACTTTGTAAGTAATGGCACAATAGATAACTTTATTGCATTTACAACTGAATAAGAACCATTAATTTTGATAAATGTTACGTGAGTAATGACGTCGTTTATTATTGCAATACTTTAATGAGCTTGGCATTTTTTTCTATCTAGATAATAAGTATTTTTAAGGGGCATTAAAGTCGTATTATGCATTCTCTGTTATTTTGAGCTGTTGGTTTTATAATGAAGTCAGAATTCTACAAGCTTTGCTCAAAGTAAAAATAATTGCCTTTTGAATGTCTTTATAAATTATCAAAATAACGTAAGTCTGATGAAGCTTGATACATCAAGACAAATAAAACCAAAAAGGCAATGATTTTCAATTGCACTTGTCTGTTCGCCAGTACTACCAGCAGATCAATCAATCAAGCATTACGGTATGTGTGAAGAGGAAAAATGTATTCGTCCCATTATTGCGCGCCCGGCAAATCTTCCAGCGATTACCGTGATTTCACCACATAAATCATGATTTAACCAGATTTATTGATATAATTTAACGGATTATTGCCGCAATTATAATTATAAAACAGTTGGGGTCAAATAAAACGAAAACTACTACAAAAATTACTGAACTGAACTGAACTTAACAGAACTGTTTATATTTTTTAACGTTATTTTTTACAGACTTTCAAAACGATAATTTTCATATGCCAAATGGGTTGTTTCAATAAAATCCATTGATTGCTTCATTGAAAAAAATTGTTAAGTGACTAATATCTGATTAAAACACTGGCAACACTAAGTAAATCCTAAATTGCGCTCAACGGAAGCCCTGTTTTAGCATATTCACACAAGCTTAAAGTCTGTTGCCAGACTCTGTATCGAGGTAGAATAAAATTAACCTACATAGTGCCGGTAAACAGTATCGGTAGTCTAGAGGTTCTTGGAATTAATTAAGAGCGACCGTATAAAGGGTATTGTTTGACAAAGTTAATACACTTTACTCATACTATACCAAATTAATATGATCAAAGTCTAACGCTTTGACAACTGTATTATCCTTATATCTGGTGAAGAGAGAATAAAATAGTGTAGCAAGGAAAAGACGATTTAAGGAAGTAGGAAAAAATATTTTCAAGTTTAAGTTCCTGCTAAGTTCTAAATAGGTCGATGACATATCCAAAAGAGCCGGACGAATAGGATAAAAGTGGCAAGAAGTAGGCAGAGATGGAAAGAATTGGATTCCTCCTCCTATGTCCGAAGATGGACAACTTAAGTATTCCCAAGGGCCGTGATGTGATGGATGGAAGTTTTAGGTAAATTTTACACCACGTAAAACTTCTTAATTATAATAGCTTACTTATTTTAATTTAAATCGTTACTCTCTTAATAAAATCCTGTCGCTACCAGTACAATAATCAATTAAATTTTCTAGTTCTGAAAATCTAATTGAAAGATTAATAAATATGAATTAAGTGAAAGAAGAATGTCCATGCAAGTATAGAAGTGTTTTTCCTTGTTAAATAAGAAAAAGGCTTGACTTATATACGAGTATTTACATATTAATTACATGTTCTAGAAATTGGACAATGAACGGTCAAATTTAGGCCCCGGTATAACCCAAATGCCTAAATAGGGACCTTCTCAGGTAGTGGTATTAAGGGTCTAATATCCAGGCATTACGATAGGTATTTCAAATTTGCACGTGGGTTTACATAATGAATCGATTTTGCTGTCGATATTGAGAGTTGTTTTAATTTAAAGTTTTTGGTTACTAGTTTAATCGTTAATGGATGGTTGAAAATATATTTTATATAAGTAAATAGCCAGTATTACACATTACAATAAAACTTATAATTTATAGCAGTAAAATAAGCGACTAACCCTCTTCTTACCTGGAACTACTGAAATGTAACTGATTTCAAGCGTCACCGCTCGTACATTTTCAAGTGAGTTCGCACACGACGACGCTACTAGTTACGAGTACTAACCGTGGCGATAGTTTTTGAGAATGTATAGAAAGTATGAAATCTGTTTTATTTTAGTAACTCCGTGTGAGAATGGCTAAGGTTTTTCATGTTACTCCTTTGGCTGGGAAATGTTGTCACAATTCTCAAAATCGCAATAATTAGGTTTCGTAATAACAAACCCTCGTGATAGGTGTGCCCACCCCTATCGTTGCTTTGGTAAAAATAAAATGTCTTTTATTTTCGGAAATGATTGAACAGTGTTAAAAATTACGATTTGTCAATTTAGGTATCTGACTTATTTAACACATCATCTTAATAAAAGACAAAAGGTTTTTTATTCGAAGTAAGATTTTACAAATCACTTTTCGACGTCAAATTTTAATGAAGTTATTAAGTGAAACAATGACACAACGATAACAGTGTTATTATGAAACAATGCCAGTTTTCAAAATATTCCCATAGATTTTATATTCCTCTTTTAATTCAATCTCAGAGTCTAACAGCGTCCACTAAATTGCGAACTGGCTAATACAGTGAAAATTGCAAGCGAAACCAGATTGTTCGAGCAATAAACCCCTGGCACTATTCCAGAATTTCCAGGGGTGTCAGGGGCCAGGGGCGATCCAAACACGGCTTATGAGCGGTAGACAAGCGGTAACTGGGAACCAGCGATCAGCTGCTGGCCGATTTTGGGATACAGTGACTATAAGTTGGATAAGTTGTTCTATATTTGTAGTAGTAGTAGTAGTATATTGCAAAGTGACATTTGATAAAACAAAATTTGATTTCAGAGTAGGCACAAGCCCGTCGGTAAAGACGTTAATGAGCTGTTAACAGCAACTATCTGCTAATGGCTGCCTGGAAGAAATCGCTTAGCGCAATATGGCCGCCACTTGCCCTTGTGTATTTTACTGTACTACTTTTTCTTGTTTTGTGCAATAAAGTATATTTTGATTTTATTTGATATGTTGGCAGTTTTTTGCACGGTTAAGAAGGTTTCCGTGTTATGGTTTTGGAGGACGAAACCTTTAAAATTACAACTTTTTAATTATCTTGTAACTACAACCTGGCAAGTGTGAAAACGTGGTTAAATTCACGCAAATTAACAGTCACAGTGAACCAGGGGCGCAGCAATTACGCCCCTGGCATCGGTCCAGCTGGACGTGGGTTCGAGCCCGGATTATGAAGATGGCGCTATCATGAGCCTGACTTAACTGGGATTCAGTTTAGTACCTTGCTAACGATGCGCGATGGCAATAAAATGAAATAAATCTATGATAAGAATAATATACTTGATGTTAGCTATATTCTGTCCTATGGCTTATGTATACCTACTTTACTGTCAGCTATATTATTTTATAACATAAAAAAAGTGTTTTATCGATTCAATGAATAAAATTCATACGAATCTTTCCTATCATCTGATTTGGTTCAGCCGTTCTTCAAGTGGTGCGCGTAGGTACACATATTTCGGCGACCCATTTTTATTGATATAGAAAATGAAACGTAAAAATATAATACGTTTGTATTTCCGTTTTAACATAATAGTCATGTTTATTTTATGAGTGGTTTTACAATTATTTTTTGAACGACACGTGAGGTAAAATTGTACATATTTCGGCTTAATTTAAAAACGATGACTTACCTATATAACGTTACGAACATAACCAACATCAGAACCAGAATATAAAAGTGTTACGTCCAAATGTTACATTCACTCGCAAGTGACAGAAAAATAAATTGAAAGTTATATGACACAGCGCGCAGAATTTTCTAGTTCTTTATTATATTATGAAGTATACAAACAACGTTATTATGCATATTTTAGATCAGAACTCCGGTCTCAAAGACAGAACGAATGAACGAGTGAATGAAGTCTGGTCAAGCGGAATGCTATTGAAAGAACTTCAAAGGATGTTCAAAGGAGTCTGTTTGAGTTGTCGAGCTAGCGATATTAATTGTGCATCGCGTTCTAGTTCTCTGCTTGCATCTGCAATTTGTCTTTAGTATTACATAATGAATACATGGCAGCACATGCAGTTGGACATATTGACCTTGAGAGCGCCGTTATTACGTAGCTGTAGATGCGAGTTCGTAGTGCGAGTGTCCAGCCGCATGTGCTACTTACTGTACAAAATCTACATCTACACTAATATTATAAAGAGGAAAGATTTGTATTTTTGTGTGTGTGTGTGTGTATGGGTGTATGTTTGTAACGAATAAACTCTAAAACTACTGTGCCGATTTCAAAAATTCTTTCACCATTAGAAAGCTACATTCACCCTGAGTAACATAGGCTATATTTTATTTTCAAAAAATTAGGGATCCTCACTAAAACTTCAATAATGTAACCCAAAATTCCTAATAATTGAAAATGCTCCGAAAGTACTTAACCGATTTTGGTGAAAATTAGTACAAAGAATAGACCTTAAGAAAGAACATAGGCTACAATTTACCGCGGGAAAATTCCTCATTCCCACAGGAAAAAATGTTAAAGCGGGCGGAGTTGGCACAAAGATAGAATAGACCTTGCGGAAAATCATAGGCTAACTTTTACCGCGGGAAAATTTCTCATTCCCACGGGAAAAACTATTAACGCGGGCGGAGCCGCAGCGGGAAGCTAGTTTATTATATTTTGCTACTTTTTCCTTAGGCTACAAGGGGTAAAGTAAGTAAAAATACGAGTGACGCAAATTACTTAATTTTTAATGTTTAGAAATTTTGTTAGTTGTTCTAAGGGTTGTAATCTACAATTTATGAAATCCAGTCCAAATTCCCGGTGATATATAAACGGTTTCGGCCGGAGGGAAATGGCTGAGACAAACGAAACGTGTAAAACTATTTAAAAAAATTCAGAACATAAAATTAGATATACTGTAGAAATACCTCTCTATCACTTTTTGAAAACGACCACTTCCACAACCTAGAACAACACCTAAAACATAATAAGTATACAAGTTATACGAATATTTTGTGTCGTATTTTTCCAAATAACAAGATAGTAATGTATGACCTGGACAATATCGCGTACATACAAGAGCTTTTAGATAAGAGGCTACACGGTCCATTCATTACGTAGGCGCGGCCATTCGTCTTGGATAAACGCTCACAAATTATAGCGAGACTCCTGGGTGGGTCTGGTCGCTTTTATATATAAATGAGACATCTATTTACATCTATAAAATGATTATAATCCTATTTGAATGAACTGTCTTATAATAGATACTCATTTTAACAGTTTTTTTTTAATGAAGTGAATGAAAAAACAGAAGCTAACATTTAAAAACTTTGTGCACTGAAAATTTCCGTTGTCCTTTTAGCCAGTCGTAAATATTTGAATTTCGAATTTAACATTTTAAAATTTCGTCTATTTACTAAAGATATTGGCATTTTCTAAACGTTGAATCGACTTACCCTTGTATTGGCCACAGAAGTATATAATAGGCGAGATTAGGCCGAGAGTTCGAGTGGAGCGAGCTTGCCCGAAAATGTTTGTTAACTCTTTCTTTAAAAATAAGTATCGCCTGATAATGTATTTTTTACTTCATGTTGAATGAGGCTATTAGTGTAAGTCACGCTTAATTTCTAAGCGTTTTGACTAAACTCTAGAACGTTGCTTCATAGTCTTGCTTCTAAATAATTTAGTGACATAACCGTACCCCATTCGTCACTGGGAATGCCTACAAATTACAACTGAAATCAAGGTGATATACACAATGGGCCACATGAAGCTACTTCGCTGGGATGGTCTTTATTAATGTTAGTTTTAGTGTTGAATTATTTAGTATAATCTGTTTGGGCTTGTTGATAGTTTTTAGTATATACCACATTTTAATACGAAAAATAGTATTTTAATTTTTTCGTGCAAATTGAGTTGACAAATCACTTGATTTGATCGAAAACAATATAGAATTAATTGTATCTAACTAATATTTTTATTAATATTGTCTTTTTCACAGGCAATCATGCAACAGATATAAAATAACTTTTGCAGTATTTTAATAAGAACACTTTAAACTGGACTACATATATAATATGTCTCTTAATTAAAGGTCTGTGGTTTTATCCATACAGTATTCGCCAATCTTCTCATTTCTCTGCTAGTTGTTTGACCTCCTGATACGACCCAACCTGGCCTCTAACATAACCATTGTGACAAACTAATATCCCTTACCGAGCTATCAAAATTCCACAAGAAGTCCGCCATATTGAAATATCCACCAATAGGATTTATTTATTTATTTTATTTTATTGGGGAAAAAACGGATGAGTGACGTTTACACTGCAGACTTAAATAGATAAATCAGAGAGATGGGAGCCGCTTTCGCTTTAGAAACGAAGCGGCTCTTCAAATCTCTTTGAGATAAATACTAAATTATACTAACGCCACCCCCCTAAACATTTCTCGTTTAGAGTTAAGATACAAAATACTCAGGATACCAGAATACTCACAACAAAATAGTGTTTGTCACGCTTGAACGATTACACTATAAACGCCTCTTGTTCGTTTGCCTCTTCCTCTCTTGCCCTAGATTTTATAGACAAAGTTTATTTTCTTTTAATATTTTATTCATGCAAAAATATAGTCTAAACTGTATGTCTACTATGCGAAATATCGTATTTACAGTTCACGCCTGCTACTGCTTTAATTGCGCCGCAATTTAGTAGGGCTGCCTCTAATCACTGATTTGATTGGATTCTAATTACAAACTCGTTCTAAAATTTGCTGGGGTTTGATTGATCTACGTTAATAACTAATAGACTGGGCTCCGGTCGCAGAAATCCTTACCTCATAAGATTCATTGTTAGACGCACAATGCAGTGAAAGATAATGTTGCCGAGTAGGGGTATTTATATTGTTTTCTTCCCTAAACCTGGCAGGACAATGTTTATTTTTCAGCTGAAAACCCTAAATTTTGCTCAAATTTACATCATAAGATTTCAATTCAAAATGATAATGCAGTGAAAGATATTCCTTCCTAGATGGGGTATTTCGTAAGTTGGTTCCCCTCACCCTGGCAGGGACCGCAGTAGGCCGCCTCAAAGTAGGCAAAAAATGTCGATGTCTTACCTCATCCGATTTCAAGCTGAAACTAATGCAGGACGATAGTTTGAGAAGTGCCATTTATGAAAATATAACGATATCTGCCAGAATCCTGACCGAACCTTGTCATCGGAAGCCCCAAAGATAACACCTAAAATCTTTGAACGGCTGAAAATTGATGTATTTGCAAAAACATACTGAAAAATCCTTTATGCCGTGAAAGATACGCTTGTGTAGATGTGAATTTATATAAGTTTCCTCATCCCGACCCTTGCAAATTCCGCAGACAGCTGCTTCCGAGGAGACACAAATTACGTTACTTATCTCATCAGATTACAAGATAAAACTTATGCAGGATTATAGCTCGAGATGTGCCATTAATGAAAATATCAGGTTGAATGCGAGCAGTCTGGAAGAACCTTGTCATCAGCCTCCTCAAAACTAAAGAAATTCTTCGGTTGGGCAAAAATGTTTGTATTCGCCACTTATTGGCGTCTTAATCCTCCGTAGTAGAATAATAAAATGCGCTTTTCACATTTCAGAGGGTTCAGGTTCGAGTCCTGGTAGGGCACTGTTGGAAATATAACACGGTGAGTATAATTTTCACAGTTAAAGGTGTAAGTAATCATCCAAATTTACTTATAAGTATCAAAAAGAATGATGATACCCTGCTTCGGATGATAAGTAAAATCGTTAATGCTGGCTATAATCTAGAAAGTTGTTTTCAATATGTCGACTGCCATAATGGCGATCTCTATATTTTTGTATTTTTTTACCGACCACGTCGACTATGGAGATAATTCTGACATTCAACTACAGATGATAGAACTTTAGATGATATCTGAAGTTGGTAGGAGAATACAGCTTGGATGGGCCGCCTTTGGGAAGTTAAAACACGTTTTCCATTCTAAAGTACCGCAGTGACTGAAAACAAAGGTCTTCAACCGGTATAATATACTGTGCGAGATAAAAAATGCCAGTAAAACCTGGACGCAAAAAGAGACTTTGATACGTTAGCTCAAAGTAGCAAATTCTGCAGACAGCTTCTTCCAAGGAGACATAAATTACGTAACTTATCTCATCAGATTACAAGATAAAACTATGCGGGATACTTATGCGGGATGATAGCTCGAGATGTGCCTTTGAAGTAAATATCAGTTTCACTGCAAGCAGTCTGGAAGAACCTTGTCTTCAGCCTCCTCAAAGATAAATAAAATCTTCGGTTGACCAAAAATGCATGTATTCGCTACTTATTGGTATCTTAATTCTCATATTACTTAGAAAGGATGATGTGTCAGACAAAACGTCCCCCCAAAAAACAAAAACTAGTAAAATCGACCAACAGATTTAAAATGTATCTCAGTACATGCGTCTTATCTATGTGATTACTTTTTACTATGGCGATATCTTTCAAAGACGCGGGATATTGCGAGAAAAAAATCGTTTTGTCTTAATATTGATACCCAAAATAATAGATTGTAAGCATTCAATTGGGCACTGGACATTTATAGGCTAATGATAAACAATAATTATCTGTTTAACTGTAAGTACAAGTAAGTAAGGTACTCCTACGTGGATAGACATTTTTTGGTGAATATTTAGTATTTTTTAGAGTACATTTATATACTTATCATTCTAATAAGAGACTTTGATATTGTTAGTAATTGATAACATGTTTGTAAGTGAAGAATTATTGAAAAAAATATTTTTTTTTTTCAAATCCGAAACTGGTTACGAGCCTTTCTAGAGATCCATAAGAACCTATTGACATATACAACAAGATCTGTTGGAGGGGGGGGGGGGGGGCGGGGCTTATATAAAAATGGTCATCATCCTTTGCTCCGTAGTAGAGAAATAAAATGCTCTCTTCACATTACCGAGAGTTCAGGTTCGAGTCCCGGTAGGGTGGGGCATTGGCGAAAATATATCACGGTGAGTATAATTTCCCTGGTTTAGTTGGTATGTTAAAGGTGAAATCATCATGATGATTATTTGTTTCGAAAGGCACGTAAAGCCGTAAGTCCTGGCTATAATTCAAAGAATTGTTTTCTGCATGTCGACTCCCAGGATGGCGACCTGTTCCCCAACCTAAATAAAGGAGAGTTAGCATAAAGGGAATTTCTCAGAATGAGGAGTTCGTAAAATTAAAGCTTTTTTGTTACTTTCACACATAATAACGAAATTAACTCTGCCTTTTGTTTGCTAGCTAAAAGGCCTGGCCACAGCTTTGCGCGACCAGCGGCGAGAATCGCCAAGAGACCGGAGCCGCGAATGGTAGTGCGATGGTAGGCCACAGCTCGCAGCGAATTCGCTCTACAGACCGTTCACCGTAAGTTGTAGTGGACGGACTGTACGCGAGATGCCGAATACACCCACCACCGCCGCCACCGCCGCGCGACCCTCCCACCCCCTTCGCCATTCGCTCGATGCTCGTCTCGCCGCCGCGATTAGCTGTGACCTGCTTCATACAATTGCTTACGTTTGTTTCTATCGCTCTTCGCTGTTCGCGGTCGCCGCCGCCGCCGCGCGAAGCTGTGGCCAGGGGGTACGGCTACATTATTTTTCTTCGGACAATTATTTATGAAAATAAAACGAAAAATTAAAGAATTTTACCATAGACTTTTATTACAATACCACTAACTGCTTAATGAATTAAATCATTTAACGATCGATGTTACATTGGTTTAGAAATGTTACCTTAGCAATATTTTTTAACTGCTTAATTCGGGTGTGTAATATATTCTATAATTTAAAAGTTATATTGATTAAATTACATAATTTCAGACCACTTTATGAGACCACTAACCTTGTCAGTCATGTCATTGAACACAGGGTGTCGCGACGAACGCGAAATTGGCAGAATTTGGCCATGTTGGACCGATCCGTTGGCCAACTACAATAATGTTTTTAATATGGCAACACAGAGTTGGATTATTTTAAGGTTGGGTAGTTTTTGTTTACTAACAGAGCGGCCATACTGGTTTTGGGTCGATGATGATTGGCCACAGCGGAAGCCATATTGGAATTGTGATTCGCTTCGGATTGGTTGATGTCTTTGAGTGGTAGGGGTTGTTTGTTTCCCGCCAAAAAGGTCGTGTTAGGTCAAATGTGGTTAGCTGTCGTTCAGTCTTGTGTCAGTGGCCGGAGAAGCAAGAAGTGTAAGAGGAATCTATGTCGCGTGGTGGCAGACTCTGGAGCAGCGGTGGAACCTTGCGAATATAAAGCTAAGTAGTCTTGATGTGTTTCGAGCTCTTAGAGATGTCCATGTATATATATTTGTCATGTATAACTGTGCCACGTGTTTGACCTGACTATGTATGACTTCCCCACAGACTAATTACTTGGACTGACTTGCTATCTGAACTGTTTAACTTATGATATGTGGCCTCCCAATTGGTATCGTGTATGATAAATGTATCATACTGTGAAATGTGATGTAGAGAGGTTGTGATATGTGATGTAGAGAGGTGGTTATATGTTGTATCGGTGGTCGCGCCACCTGGAGGCCACTTGTGGGGGAGTCCGAGTGTGCAAGTCTCCCGACTGAGGTCTGGGACATAGGAGCTGGCGCCAGTATCGCTCGTCGTGCCGACCTGAGGGGTTTTGCGGGGCGATATAGTGGGGTGAAGGCCCCTTCCCAAAATTACTTTCCAAATTGTAGACATCATTTATCTGGCCGTAGCGAAATTGTTATTCATCTGTTATCTGGCCTTACAGTTGACCTAGGTTGCCCCTTAGTGGCTCTGGTCCGGGATGGGGAACGATAAGTCAGTTGGTAAGCCATGTATGACTACTACTAATACTGTCGCGACGACTACCTGACAATACTGTTGACTTTAGACACACTGTCGAGTGTGTGACTGACCATGACTATACAACCTTTTATGTTATCTATATGTATGTGTATTTATTCTCTAGCTATCACTTGTGAGTATGCATGGAAATCAACTTATCATAATCCCACAGGTTGTGCAGTGATTCCTTGGTCTTGTGTCCTGCGTCTCGTCTGGTTATCACAACGTCAGCGGAGAGCGACAGTTGCAGTGCGGTCGGAGCTAGAGTTCTATCAGCGAAGCGAAAGGGAAGTCCAGCGGTCAAGGTAGGAAATTTGTTATTCCTTTTTGTTTTTCGGCGAGCGGCTACTTCCCTGGATGACGTTTCGATTACGTCATATAGTACATAATATTCGAGGAGACTATAGATACATGTACATACATATATGTTTTACATTGCCCCAATGCGCGCTCGCCGACATGGTGGAGATGTTCTGGGATAGAGATTCAGCAAGATTTGATGATGTACAAACCTTTTTAGAGAAGTGGCTATACATGAAGATTTAATTTGTTGGCATTCCGTTAACCTAGTGGCATTCTGGCTAAATGAGGCTACAGATATGATAACATTATTTTAATAATTTTCGACATCGAAGAACAGCATAGGCTGTATCGTGCTCAGAAATTTGCCTTTCCCCAGAAAGATACAGTATGAATGAGATTTTACCGTACGTCATATGAACTTTCGAATTGCGGGTAGTGTTGCGAACACGTTAGTTATTGGTACAAAGCAGCGATAAGTTACTTTTGAACGTATGTTATTTTCGGATATTGTTTTGCCCATTTATCTAATTGCCTGTACCAAGGACCAGCCAATACCAAGAGGTGGTTTGGTTGATACTTGTCATGGATGGCATTGGTTTATAACAGGGCCCGTTATAAATCGATGACAAAAGGAATAATGGTCTTAGACGCTTGTATTTTATTTACCAGTCGTTATTAGAAGTAGTAACGCGAAATTTTAATGTTACATTGTTTGGTGTCATGGTACAGGGTAATACCTACTACCTACGTTGATAAAATAGGCACGGCTCCTTGTGTATCTGTTCTTGTTGCAAGTGTATTTTTCATCTAGTTCACGCAATCGGTACATACATTGAGATCTTGGCTAGGAATATGAGGGAGTATAAATAGATATTTATTCCGCGTGTTTTGAGAAAATTCTAATTTAATCAAACGGCAATACTATTTGCCGGTAGCTGTCTAAAGGGACCTTTTCTATGGGATAGGGAGGAGACTAACGAATATTACATACAATGTCTTGTATACTAATAATAGTCTAATAATCACAATTCTTGATTTTCCATTCCTCTAAACCTATCACTTTAGTAATTCATATTTGTAGGACGCGTTGTTAAATTTTCCGCGATAAAATTATTATAAATCGAGATACGAGTAATACGTCCCCCTAGCAAACCTACGTCAATTAATTTGGAAAAATTGAGAGGTAGTTTTGTAGCAGAGCAGACGTTCCAAAATTTAAGTAGATATCGTTGCGCACACACACCGTTGATGTGTAGGTACTTCATTGCAAAAAAAAGGGGACATAAAACGTATCGTACGGAAAAGTTGTGAAAGGTAGGTCTTGTTATTCCAGTCAACCTTAGAGTATCGAGGAGTAAAAATTGGACTTTGTAGAATATGCGTCAGATATCGTTTTAGTCTACCCACCCACAATAAAATTTATACTCGCGAAAGGTGTAGGCAAAGATTTACTGGTTATACCGCCTTGACTTGAGTTTGTCAGAGAGTGAAGTTCTATTAGTAAAATACAATATTTTTATATTTTTATAGTAGCGTGGTTTTTATTATCCATTAAAGTCGGTAAGGCGTGAGAATTTATTTTTAAATTCAAAATCTAGTAAATGGTAAAGGAATTTTACTACGGAGTGTAATGTTACAGTTGTTAAAACCTAGAATTTAAATAATTAATTTGGCAGTAAGTTTAATTTGACGGAGTTAGTGACAGTTATTTCTTTTTTAATGGTGACTTATTCTTGTCAAGTGGTGTGACTCGTACCAAGCGATTATAGTGGCAAGTAGGTGTTTATACTCACTTCTTTATAAATAGGTAAATTCTATTAACGTTTGAAGTTGTCATTTATTTGTTCGGTCATTGATATGAAGTAGTAGTAGTGCTGCGTTTCGGACGTAGGTACTTGAATTTTCAAAATAGCACTAAATAGTATGTTTTTTGCAACGGAAGTAATGATACTAGATAGCACACATTATTATTGTTATTGTATCGTGACGTTATTATTATTCTTATCCACTATTGCAGGGCTTGTTATGATGAAAAATTGTGGGACCTGTTGTTTGTTATATTTTCTTAATATGAGTAGGTAGTGAAATCATTACTTAGAGATTTGTAAGCGGAGAGTGGTAATAGTTATTAATAAATTGTGACAGAGATTAAATATTTTTAACGAAACATTTTTGTACCTACCTACTTAAAGTTAAATTATTACGAGATTAGATAATTAATATTTTTTTAGTACCGTGAACTAGGGATAAGATTTTATAGATTTGAGTTAGCGTCAGTTTTGAGTATAGAAGAGAGGGGGGTACATAGTGGATTTAACCTTTACTAAGTTGCCGCGTGAATCATTTGTTTACGTTGTTTAACTTATTGATTTTACTGAATTTCCTATAACACTTTTTCAAGGTAATGTTAGTAGTAAATCTTAGGAATGGTAGAAATTATAACGTCATTCTAATAAATGTAATACAGTATTAGTAAGAGATGTCTAGGTCTGTTTATAACGTTACAATTATATTGAACTTCTTAATCTGAAATATCGTGGCGTTTATAATATTTCATTTGCTCGTTTAAAATTCTTTACTACATTTATCCGCCGCGAACCATACGTGTGATGAGCAACTATAGACGCATTACCTATTAAATAATTGTATTTTACGACGGGTTACATTTCTATGAAACAGTATTAGGTTTGGTTTTCGGATTTTCTTGATACTATTTTTTTTATGTTCTACGGTGATAAGTAGATTGATATTATTTTTGTCATTTAATTCTAGACTGTTTATGTAGCTAATAAATAAAGCGTTGATGAAGTACCTACGATAATAAAAATAGCTGATGCGTATTTTTTGAGAACGGTTGCTCGATTTATCCGGATAGTTAATTAGAAGTTTTCACAAACAGGAGTTTTAGACTAGTACCGGTAGTATGCGTACTCGCTAATATGATATTGAATAAATACAATTACGTTGACCGGTGAATTTTAGGATGCATTGTTGGAAAATGAGGAAATAACGAAGTTTCTTCTCTATCATAGAAGTATTACTGTAGCTGAGGTGTTTTAATTTCTGGTTAGTTACTTAGTGTATAAAGTTCGAGTCGTCTAGTCGTTGAATGGATGTAAATAGATACTTGTTTACTTAGATTGATTTGGTTAGTATAATGGTTGAAGAATTCGCGACTACTAGTGTAACGAGAAAATAGCCAGTCAGACTGTTGTTTTCGAATTTTTGCTAATATGTATTAAATAATAGTAGGTACTTATAGATTTGATTCATTTAACAAGATTGAGATAAATTCAGATTTACGAAGGGATTAGAGAAGTAATTTTTCTTGATTCTTATTTCTCGGGTTTTGCAATTTTTACTAAGCCCTTTTAACGTCAAGTCTGGCTCATTATGTTGAATATAGATAGTATTATTACGTTCAGTAGTTAGTGTTCAATATTGAGTATATCGTTGGTAGGTATGTCGATCCAAAATATGGTAAGATACACTAGTCACCACTTAGGTGCCTATTCTTGGCTTAAAGGATCGAGTGTATAAATTTGTGGACATAACATAATTTTAAATTATTTATAGTTCGTTTAGTTAACGTGACGTGACCGATATTGTTCTAATTTTAGCTACGTGTTTACGTTTAGTTTCACTAAAGTACTAATCTGGTATTGTTCCGGTCCATACTAATACGGAATTGAATTTGTAGTTGAATCTGGAACAGAAGGGTAATAGTTACTTTATTTGTATAGATACATTTGCCTATATAATTTTCACTGTGTTCGAAGGTAGTGAGTATTTGGATTAATGTAGTAGTAAAAGTAAAAGTTGATCATTTCAGGTTCTACTTGTAAAATAGATTATCAAACCGGAAACTGAAACGCGATAAGTAGTAAATAAATAGATAGTTTCTATTTGCTTTCTTTCAATAGCGTAATTAATTAATAGCTTTCCATGTTTAGTATAAACTCAATATTAGTATTTAGATAGGAATAATAGCGTGATCTTTGTGTGATGATCTTGAATAATTTATCGGAATCAGAACTACAAGTTCCTCTCCTCCCCCCACAAGATATTACGGCCTCGACAAACGACATCTATCTACTCGAACTTACATAGGTACTGTGGTGTGCATGTGTCCTTCATGCACGCCGTTTCATGCTGGCAGCCTCTTTTTCGTTTGAGGCTTTATAAAGATGTAAAGTAATATCAGTTTGAATTTGGTTGATGTTTTGGAGATGGCCGTAGCCCGCGCTACGAGCCTGACGCCATTCTTATAATTTTCTAAAGCATTTGCATTTGTAATGTTTCGTTATTAAGTCTCTAATATATAGTCTTCAATTTAAAAGCACATGTTGTTTTCCTTGTCCTCCACCATTAGGGCCGGTTCGTACATGGTGGAGGCGCCTTAGGCGCGTTTTACAGTGTAGCTGGACGTGGATCCCGAGGACACTAGAGCTTGGCCTGGTGTGTGGGCAAGGAGCCCTATAAGAAGAAGTTATACCAGAGAAATAACCGCTACGCAACGCTATACCCCTGAAATTCGAAGATGAAATATGAAGATGAAATACGAAGATGATGGCAGCCATGACGAGGAGCGTTGGTGCCCAGAAGATGTTTGCCGCACGTTGTTGCAGTTGTTGCAGATGCATTTGTGATAATAATGCCTAAAGGATGCGTTGTGAAAGATAAGTGCTAATTTTATTAATAAAGTGTTCTCGACGAAGTGTCCTGGATGAAGTTAGCGAGCTTCGTGTGATTTGCTACGAAAGGCAAACGTGTCGATGTTTTTCCCGATGCGATATTTGAAGATGCGTTTTAGAAGAGTGCGAAGTGGAGAGACGACGGAAGAGTCGCCGTTTTTGCCTACCTAGTTTGCAGGATTAGAGTAGAAAGTGTATTATTGTGTAAATAATTTTGCAAATTTTCCCTTATTTTTAATTCAATTTCTTATTATTTTCGTAATTTGACGTAGTCATAGTGATAGGTTCGTTGCTCGGCAAATAGTATTTTTGTTTGTGTCATGAACAAAATGACTCGTGACAATTTTGACGGAACTATGTCAAACAATTTGTAAACATTGAAATATATGAATTGTTGATTAATTTTTACGCTAAAATATATAAAATATAGTAAATATAGGTTAGTTTCAATTCTTTATTGTCTTGTTAGGTTTGGTTAGGATGTACGAGTGTTTTCCTGTATTAATGCTTTAAAATGTTTCAGATATGAAAAACTTGATAACAATTGTGATGACGAATTTATTATGATGATCATTTCTGATGTGATGACCCTTCGAGAAAGCTGGACGACTTAAATCTAGATGACCATACGGTATGAAGAAAGAAAAACGTGCGCGTTTAACTAGAATTTGGGTAGTTTTTTTTGGGGTTAATTGGGTTGATGCTTAGTTAGGTGTGTTCCGTGACGGAATATTTACTGTCACTCCACATCAAGCACATAGTGCTGTGGAGGAACTTTGGTTGGGTTCATGACTTTGAGTACTCTCGTTACCGGTACCGCAGCTAGGTGAATTCCCACTAATCTTTTCAGAGGATAGGTTGGAGCAGAAGAAAGAAAATAGCTCCCATTCCCATGTCTTGCCCAAAGCTAGGTTTTGATATTCGAGATAGTCGTGAACGTTTGCTATAAATATATATTATGATTTGTTATTGAAAATCAGTGGTCGTCCAACTTTTTCAAATTTATTTTTATAACTTTTCTTAATTGATTATTTGGTGACTATTGAATTATTAATAACTAGTTGATATTATTTTATTCATAGTATCCGACACAGATAGGTTTAGTAAACTTTTTCAAAATTTTATTGAATGTCTATTTGGATTAACTGTAGACAGACATGCTTAGCTGTGTTGATTCTTTTTTGATGGTTTTTGATCAACTTGGTTGGATAACAATAAAACACCAACTAGCTGGTAGCAGCAGTCAGTTTTTGACATGTCTGTGACTTTGTGATGTTTTGTCCATCCTTAGGCAGGTAGCTTAGCTTAGGACGGACATTTGTAACGAAATATCGTAAAAAAATATATTTTTGCAATGGTATTGCGAATATATATTTTTTTTAGCTGTACCGGGCGGGATGTGGTGTGCATGTGTCCTTCATGCACGCCGTTTCATGCTGGCAGCCTCTTTTTCGTTTGAGGCTTTATAAAGATGTAAAGTAATATCAGTTTGAATTTGGTTGATGTTTTGGAGATGGCCGTAGCCCGCGCTACGAGCCTGACGCCATTCTTATAATTTTCTAAAGCATTTGCATTTGTAATGTTTCGTTATTAAGTCTCTAATATATAGTCTTCAATTTAAAAGCACATGTTGTTTTCCTTGTCCTCCACCATTAGGGCCGGTTCGTACAGTACACCATAAATATGTAATGTAATATTATAATAAAGATAGAAATACAAATTGACTTGTTGATATCTACGATTCAAAATGAATTGAGGGATTAATTGAGAATTTGAATATTGTAAACTAAACTTTGCCTCTTTTAATAATTTACTCTTCATAATGACGTTCAGTTCAGAGTAATGAAGCGAGTAATACCGATAAGGAAGTTAGAGTGCTTTCGAGAAGGTTGCGGCTATTAAAGTTTAACATTAGTGAAATTAATTGGAATATTATTGTTATTAATTCGCGAAGGAATTTGTATAAAATTAGATACTAATAGTAACGTATTGTTGTTAGTTAAAAGTATGTTGTGTGAACGTTACAAAGTCCTAAGGCTGAATTGACAATGAATTGACTACTAAATAAAGTGAGAGCGCTTTAGATGAAAACAGTGGATTTTTGGGGAATTATAATTTTGAAGGTTAACTGTAGATACGATCTTTGTAGCAAGCAAGCAATACGATAATATTCCAATTTGGATAGCTTCACGGAAATGAATAGATTTGTCAGAAAGGTTAAAGAGGCGCGAAAGACCTGGTAGGTTAACGTATTGTGTATTTGTAAAGGGAAACCTACTATATGCTATATGATAAGGTTAGTCATAGCCGGGTTATCTAAGTGCAGGCGGAGCACTTGAATCGAATATTTAGATTGAGTTCACGAATAGTTGTCGTCCAGATCGCGGATAAAGTAATGAAATGTTCGAATGATATAGGGGTAGTCCTTTATTTACGTAGAGATGCGCCAGTTGTAGGTCATGTAAAGTTGTGAATTTAAGTTATGTTTTTATGTACCTATTGGCTGTGCAAATTTTGGTGTTAGTTGTGCTTAAATATGTTAATACGTTAAATGGGAGTGCTTTTATTATTTGAACTCTTTAAGGGATAAAGTAGTGATCGTCTAAGATAGTAGTATCAAATAGTGACAGATAAGCGAGATAAATCAGTAGTATTCCATTCCTTAAAGAACTTAATACATTCTTAATTTTTATTCTGAGTCATTGTTGTTAAGAAGCCCACGGATGAGATAAATATGTTTAATTTTGTTAGAACCGCGAGATAGTAAATACAATTTTGTAAAGTAAATACCTACCTTCAATCTATAAAGCAATTTAAAAATGGGATATTAACTTTAGTTAACTGAAATACTAAATAACGTACTAAGTAACGTTTACATAGTTGGCACTTAATGAGACGAATAATTTTTCAAGGGGTTTTAGAAATTAACTTTGATATGATAGATGGAATAAAGTTTGCATAATTTGGTTTTGATTTAGGAATATTATTGACGTAGTAGTTCAGATATCTTTATTGGTAATATAAGTACAGACACAGCTTATAGTAAAAAACTTGAATTTCATTTTAGTTTAGTGATCCGAGTTGTCGAGTTAAACTAAGTTTTTCTAAGGGTTAAATAATTTAATGATTAAATAAAGTTAACGCTGCCTTTGTGAAGTTCGTTAATGATGTTTGAAATCGTAGACGTTTAGAAGTAGTGGTGTAGTTATCTCATGAAGTTTGAAATCGCGATGATTCGTTGTTATTGTGTGATGCGACTACATTCCCGATCATTGAAGGCATAGGTATAGTAGTACTAGTATTTAATTTTGAACGGTGTTCTTCATCGAATATTTGACGAGTACAATTTTAGTCAATTGTTGTTTGGTTGGGTACAATGTAGTCGGTATTTGCTAATAATTTTTGTTACTTGACTTATCTATCACAGATAAGTACTATTACGCGAAGATTTTATTTGTTTGAAACACAATGAATTGGTAAATGGTTAATCGCTAAAATATAGATTAAAATAAGGTCGGTAATGTTGTCCATCTAACGAGATAAATTATTGTGCAGTATCACTGATTATCATGAACAGAGTTTCAAGTGAATCGAACATAGATATTGAAGAAAGGTTAGTTCAACGGGAAATTAATAATTCTTATACGATACGATTTGTTTAATGAACAATAGAAATGTCGGGTTCAAACATTTTTTTTCTTATGAATTGTGGATATAATTGTGAAAATAATTGTTGTTCAGTCGTATGAAAGGTTTATGCGGTAGTAATAGATGGTAAATTATTCCTACTTACAATATTGTAGTAGAGAACCCACCGTTTGGCGATTGATGTAATATACCGTATAAAAAAAAGGTTTTCTGATAGTTTTGATTTGGTTGTTTATTATTGCAGAAGAAACTAAAAGACCGAGTATTATTGGAGTTAAACAACTTTGAACATAAAATTAATTAATAATTGATAGTATCATAAAATGGAATAATATTTCTATTGTATTATATTGTGTGATTGATAAGGATGGCGTAATTATGAATACACGAAATTAGATTTGAGTCATTGAGAGACAAGAAATGAAGTTGTAAATTTTGGACAGAAACTGAAGTACTAGAATGAAGTTGACATATCGAATTTAGAAAGTTAAGCGTGATACACAAGGAGCTATGCGTTAGTCGAAAGGTACGGAAAAGAATCGTAAAGAAGGCGATTTAATCTTTACGAGAACTATGCGATGCGATAGAAACTGAATTGAAGGCGGAGTTAAAATACACACGGAGTCAGGACATGAAAATACCTGTAATACGTGTTTAATTTGAGACGGTTAGAAGGATAAGCTCAAACATTCGTCATGTAAAAGGATATTTTCGGTACTTGATTTCTCGCCGTCTTGTGGTCGAAGTTGTGTCAATTGTTTCAGTGTTCGAGCTATTCTGAAGTCGAAGAGTGGAGTCGTATTGCCTTTCAGTTACAGGTTGGGCACGTGGAGTCGTATTGCCTTTCAGTTACAGGTTGGGCACGTGGAGTCGTGTTGCCTTTCAGTTCTTACTGGTTAGACAAGTGGAGTCGTATTGCCTTTCAGTTGTTCCTGGTCAGACACAGGAGGATGTCTCAGTGCAGTATGCTTGTATATTGAAGATGGGTAGATTGTGAACAACAGTTATTAGTCGTTGTGGTATGATATGGTATGTTGGAGTTAAAGTTGTTACAGTTGTTCAATTGAAAGCAATATTGAAACGCCGGGAATAGCGAGGAATGAAGAACGTTCATGTAAATGTTTAGTTGCGATATCCGATAATAGACCTATAGCAATTACGGTTATCGTTGTATCTGAGTAAGGGGATGTAACTCGGTAGTGAAGTTACGGTGAAAAAGGACTGGTCTGATGCGAGTCTATTCGATAAGATGCGAGGTTTAGTTCGCAAAATATTAAGCTGCGTTGGTTAAATAGTTAGCTGTGTAGCGTTACGCGTAGTTAAAAAGATTGAGACTGTTATTGTTGTTCTGAAAAGCGCTGCTGGTTCGATAAATTCTTTAAAGTAAACTAAACTGAAATAAGCTGTATTATTGTAAAATTCATCATGACAATAGCTTACTCGCGACATAGGTCGGTATAAAGTCATAAAGGTAATGAAAACGGATATTATACAGACACAGATTACCATGCTTTATGTTAAAGATTAGGTACGTAACAGGAGTAAGAATACAACCTAATTTAAACGGCGTAAAATGTTTGTAATTTCTCGTTGTCAGACGAGAGTTGTTGGTCTTTGGTACCTGGAACAACAACTTTTCCTGTCGCGGGAGGTTCTTCCTAAAGAGGTCGGAAGAAAGTCTCATGATGGAGTCTGAGTAACACATTTGAGTAAAATAACGTTGAGAAGATAAGGCGAACTGCATTATTGAGTTAGTTATTATTACGTTGACGGACATTTTGCGAACGGTTATAACTTTTTGACTGTTATAAGAATCGAGTTATAAGTTTACGGGAAAGAAAGATATGTATTCCAATGATGAGCCAAGTGATATCGGATTTGGTCGGACGTAGTCTACTGAGATAACCTTCTAGCAAATCTTACGTTTAATGAAGTCGGAATGGTAAAAGCTTACATATCCATGTGAGAATGTTGAATAGTACTATTGAAAACATTGAGTTGTCAAGACATAGAGAACTTGCTCTACGAGATATATCGAGCCAGCCACTAGGGGAATGCCAACAAGGACCACTATGCCAACAGGTATTGAATGATAATGTTCAAATGGAGAGATGGAAAGGAAAACACGTTTATTTGCACTGTCGCAAATCAAACAACTGATGATATCAAAAGATGCCACAGATATGAGACTTCAACAGATAGTTGCGAAACCTATCAGGTTAAAACAGAACCAGAGAATTTAGTATCGTGATTTGAATTTATTGGTACAGAATTTAAGACGAAAGATTTCACCTCTCTGTATGTGATTTTTTATTGAAAGTTGAAATGCAATGAATCGGCAGGAGGCCGAAAAGGAGATTGGAGACTTTCTATGGGAAAGTAATTGAGTATGACATAAGAGATTGTAAGAAGTGTTATAGAAAAGGAATTGAAGTTAAGAATATTCGCCAAAGTGTGATGATGATGATGTCACTTAGTGTACGTGAAATATTGTCAAACTGGATAGAGACACCGACTGTTGGCCGAGATACGTGAATGAAGCAAGAGCCGCGTGGCTCACTTCTTGTCGGCCGGGTGTGTCGCGACGAACGCGAAATTGGCAGAATTTGGCCATGTTGGACCGATCCGTTGGCCAACTACAATAATGTTTTTAATATGGCAACACAGAGTTGGATTATTTTAAGGTTGGGTAGTTTTTGTTTACTAACAGAGCGGCCATACTGGTTTTGGGTCGATGATGATTGGCCACAGCGGAAGCCATATTGGAATTGTGATTCGCTTCGGATTGGTTGATGTCTTTGAGTGGTAGGGGTTGTTTGTTTCCCGCCAAAAAGGTCGTGTTAGGTCAAATGTGGTTAGCTGTCGTTCAGTCTTGTGTCAGTGGCCGGAGAAGCAAGAAGTGTAAGAGGAATCTATGTCGCGTGGTGGCAGACTCTGGAGCAGCGGTGGAACCTTGCGAATATAAAGCTAAGTAGTCTTGATGTGTTTCGAGCTCTTAGAGATGTCCATGTATATATATTTGTCATGTATAACTGTGCCACGTGTTTGACCTGACTATGTATGACTTCCCCACAGACTAATTACTTGGACTGACTTGCTATCTGAACTGTTTAACTTATGATATGTGGCCTCCCAATTGGTATCGTGTATGATAAATGTATCATACTGTGAAATGTGATGTAGAGAGGTTGTGATATGTGATGTAGAGAGGTGGTTATATGTTGTATCGGTGGTCGCGCCACCTGGAGGCCACTTGTGGGGGAGTCCGAGTGTGCAAGTCTCCCGACTGAGGTCTGGGACATAGGAGCTGGCGCCAGTATCGCTCGTCGTGCCGACCTGAGGGGTTTTGCGGGGCGATATAGTGGGGTGAAGGCCCCTTCCCAAAATTACTTTCCAAATTGTAGACATCATTTATCTGGCCGTAGCGAAATTGTTATTCATCTGTTATCTGGCCTTACAGTTGACCTAGGTTGCCCCTTAGTGGCTCTGGTCCGGGATGGGGAACGATAAGTCAGTTGGTAAGCCATGTATGACTACTACTAATACTGTCGCGACGACTACCTGACAATACTGTTGACTTTAGACACACTGTCGAGTGTGTGACTGACCATGACTATACAACCTTTTATGTTATCTATATGTATGTGTATTTATTCTCTAGCTATCACTTGTGAGTATGCATGGAAATCAACTTATCATAATCCCACAGGTTGTGCAGTGATTCCTTGGTCTTGTGTCCTGCGTCTCGTCTGGTTATCACAACGTCAGCGGAGAGCGACAGTTGCAGTGCGGTCGGAGCTAGAGTTCTATCAGCGAAGCGAAAGGGAAGTCCAGCGGTCAAGGTAGGAAATTTGTTATTCCTTTTTGTTTTTCGGCGAGCGGCTACTTCCCTGGATGACGTTTCGATTACGTCATATAGTACATAATATTCGAGGAGACTATAGATACATGTACATACATATATGTTTTACATTGCCCCAATGCGCGCTCGCCGACACAGGGCTTGCTGACTGAAATATAAATTAATGTATAATATATTGACACGAAATATTTATATGTATCGGATTACGTTTTTATTTTCTTTGGGTCTTATAGGAAGGGTAATTTAAGTTGGTTTAGGTTCTGAACTCAGACCTAGCAACCGCGCATGGAGAAGTGGAAAGAAAATTCTGCGAAAGGGACGTGGGGACAATTTTTTTATTCTGTTTACTTTTCTTTCATTTTTCTTTTATCAGTCCTTATTTTTCTACAGTAATTGTAGCAAAAATTATGACACTTTTTAGTACACAAATAAATCATATTCGATCTGGGTCTGTTGTAATCAGAACATATAGCTGAAAAGCATGGTCAAATAATTTTGATCCCTTCAGGAATACACGAGGAGACGACATGATTATGGTAGTGGCTGGGACAGCCTGTTTTTTTTATTTTACTACAGAGAAATGCCATACTAAAGACGGATGAACTGAACTAGCTATTAACTACCCTACTCCCTACTTACCCTATCAGCAGCTTGAAATCCGTCCATTTTGAATTTAATAGTATTTTTTGTTGTAATAAAAATTTTGAATGAAGCTTTCACACGAAAAACAAATGATTAAAAAGAAATTGAATTTAGAAATTGTTTCTTTTTCTGACATTTGACTTGTAATTTGAAAATATGTATAAAATAAATTGCATACCTGGTTTGACCTTCGACGTATTAATATAGTAACATTTTCTTTCTCTCTTCTTCAACACTGTGTGTGATGCCGAGTTCCTGGAGATACTGTTTGTAAATTTCATCCAGGATATGCGAGTTATTATTATACAAAAAAATCATGCTAGACAGACATAGGTATTTTCTTGTGCCTTACTCCATTTAACCGAATGTTCGACTGCAAGCATCCAGCTACTACCAGCCACTTTCTTTACGCAGATCGGCGTTCCATGTAGCCAGGGGGCATCCCACAATTTTTGCCTTGATATAGTCTTCACTCGTTTTCATCAAAACAGTTATCCTTTCTAGACATTATAGAACCAGCCTAGTGGCACCACACTGGTTTTCAAACAACACAGGCTATCGTTTTTAGGGTCTATACTACATCCCTTTATCTCTATTGACCTTGGTTGTTTTTCACCTGCCTGCATTTGGAAAAGACTACACGATGACTCCAGGTCAAACAAATCCTTTGTCATAGTCCTCATAGGTTAGTAATTAATACTCTTCTGTGAATGCTTCACAGTACTAGATCCTCATCGAAAACCGGACTGCTCCTATGGCTAGGGCTAGATCTCGACGAGCTTATGTGCGAAGCAATTTTTACCTATAAGGTACTATTTTACATTAATATTATTATTAAAATAAAAGCAATTTGGTGCACTAGCTTTAAAATAGAAACTGCACACGAACCAATACACAATTTCTACGCTATAAACACGAAGCGCCCTGAAAAACTTCTAAAGTACTCTCGCGGATTAAGGACTACATTTGGGTGTAGATTACTTTCGCGGTTTTGAATTTGTTAAATTCAAGCCTTTTGATTGGACTATTGATTTTTCTGTCAATGTCATTATGCGCAATTCACCACCATGCACCTACAGGCACGAAATCTCGTTTTTGATTTTTTTTGTAGTTCCGCGGTATTAACCATTGCTGGTTCAGCGGTATTGCAGTATCACCGACGATATTATGTAGTTGAATGTCAGAATTATTGAGTTACCTGAGGCTTCTGATATGGTTCGTGTTACGACTACCTCCAGTCGCCGTGGCGGGTAGTTGACTACAAATTTTTAACGGTCGGTAATAATTTCAAAAATAAAATGATCGCCATCCTGGGAGTCGACATACAGAAAACAACTCTTTGAATTATATCCAGGACTAACGGCTTTACGTGCCTTCCGAAACAAAGAATCATCATTATTTTCTACATTCAGTTGGATGATTTCACCTTTAACGTACAAACCAAACTGGGGAAATTTTAATTTACTCACCGTGATATATTTCCGATAGTGCCCTACCGGGACTCGAACCTGAACCCTCTGAAATGTGAAGAGCGCATTTTATTATTCTACTACGGAGGATTAAGACGCCAATAAGTGGCGAATACAAACATTTTTGCCCAACCGAAGAATTTCTTTAGTTTTGAGGAGGCTGATGACAAGGTTCTTCCAGACTGCTCGCATTCAACCTGGTATTTTCATTAAAGGCACATCTCGAGCTATAATCCTGCATAACTTTTATCTTGTAATCTGATGAGATAAGTAACGTAATTTGTGACTTCTCGAAAGAAGTTGTCTGCAGAATTTGCCAGGGTCAGGATAAGGAAACTTATATAAATTCACATCTACACAAGCGTATCTTTCACGGCATAAAGGATTTTTCAGTATGTTTTTGCAAATACATCAATTTTCAGCCGTTCAAAGATTTTAGGTGTTATCTTTGAGGCTTCCGATGACAAGGTTCGGTCAGGATTCTGGCAGATATCGTTATATTTCATAAATGGCACTTCTCAAACTATCGTCCTGCATTAGTTTCAGCTTGAAATCGGATGAGGTAAGACATCGACATTTTTCGCCTACTTTGAGGCGGCCTACTGCGGTCCCTGCCAGGGTGAGGGGATCCAACTTACGAAATACCCCATCTAGGAAGGAATATCTTTCACTGCATTATTATTTTGAATTGAAATCTTATGATGTAAATTTGAGCAAAATTTAGGGTTTTCAGCTGAAAAATAAACAATGTCCTGCCAGGTTTAGGGAAGAAAACAATATAAATACCCCTACTCGGCAACATTATCTTTCACTGCATTGTGCGTCTAAAAGTGTATCTTATGAGGTAAGGATTACTGCGACCGGAGCCCAGTCTATAAGCTTAGATCGTGTTGGCGGTAATGTACAGTGTGAAACAGTTTAGTGGGGCATAATTACTTTTTACAACCAGAATTTATGCTCTTCCACCGAATTTAATAATGTCAATTTTAACAAATGTGTTGATGATGTAATAATATAGCCTCGTTCATTTTCTTTCTTCAAATATCGTCTTCGTCTTCTAAAAATATTATAAACTAATCAGTTTAAAAAAGTCTGAAGGTTACAACAAAATTTTCACCAAATCTCACCTAAATACTTTGGGTATCAACTTAAGTTTAGTGCAAACGGGTGTGAGTCACAAGAGTTGAGTCAGTTCATAATTCACCCCCCCCCCCTCCGAATGTAAACATGAGATTGATGTTGTTATAAAATGATAGTGGTTTACAGACTCCATACGAAATATCCCACCCTCTTAGGCCCGTCTCATTGTTGTGTACATAGTAATATTTCAAACAGTAACGCGGTTAATAGCAGAATAAACTTGGTAAATGCTTACTTGTGTGATGTAATGTATTTTGACGACTAAGTAAGTGACATGGGAAAGGGATTACTCACTTTAGCGTGTGGGTTTCGAGGTTAACCTACCTCACAAACCCTGGTGTCAGAATCATAGAGCCGCCTATGGCTTCTGACAGGGCTCATGTAACGACTACATACGTAGATAGTAACCGGGACCAATGGCTTTACGTGCTTGGAAGGGGATGTAAACTGGAAATTATTTTAAAAGGCAGATGCTACTACCCTAATGTATAGGATTCTATTGTGGCATTACTGGTTGGTCTTTTTCCTTTCACCGTGGGCCTTTTACTCATTGGCTGGTAGGCGCGTTCCTTTTAAACGCGAAAAATAAACGAGAAGACGATAATTATAATTTTTTTCAATTTACCAATTTAACAAATAAAAAAAACAAGTGGTGCTCCCTGAACAAGATTTTATTTTACAGGTTTCTGATCAGGCTTTCTTCTCCGCTTTTCTCAACACGGCCATTGTCCTATTCTGGGCAGTAAGGATCCAGTTGCTGCCAGCCACCTCTCTCATGTCATCCCTCATCTCATTTGTGGCCTTCTCGTTTCTTTCGATCCCATGGTTTCTAATCCAGAACTCTTTTGCACGTCGGGTCTTTCATTTTGGCGATATGAACAGCCCAATCCCACTTGAGTCTTGGCTCCAGATGATATGCGTAATTTTAACTATTATGATTTAAAATGGAAAAATTTATCTCGGAGTTAGGTTCTTTGAGAATTAATCAAATTATAATAGTTATGAGTTTAGTTTGTTTTGTTTGTTTGGTTTATTGTTTAATCGTGGAAGCTTTAAAAGTACCTATACCTGTTACTTTGCTTCAGGAGAGGTCAGGTTTTATATTTAATATTTCTGATACTAAAGATAGCTATACTAATGAAGTGAGCGAAGCAAATAGGCAAGGGATCGGTCGACCTACACGTCCCACGTAATAATCTTACTAATTAATATTTCACCGAGAGAAACCCTTGCGGCAAGTACTCCGCTGTATGCCACAGAAGCCGACCAGAGCCCCACTCAGAATTTAGGAAGGCCTCAGATATCAGAAATGACCATATTCAGAAATTATAAGTATTAATTTGTAGGACATCACAAGTAATCATAACACAGAAAATAACATAAAATTAAACAATATTTGTACAATAATACACAACACCGCCCAACACCGACTATTAACATCGGTATCGTATTAATATGTCATAAGACGTCCACGTTAATAATAAAATAGAAAAAACCCTTACCTTGAATTAGGTATATAGAGAAAACGGTACTTACTGCTTTTAAGAAATTAATGCAGCATAATCGTATATTAAACAAAGTATTTGTCTGATTTTACAGTTCTATTTTTTACCCGAAAGTTATTTTGGGGTGTGGGATTTCTGACTTTAACAGTTTTCATCCGTCGTCGTCGGTTAAAAAAATATTGTTTTAGCATAAGGGCTCTAGAAAATTGGACCCTAGGTAACCTGCCTAAACCGAAATCCAGCCCTGATAATGGCACAAGGAAATAAGACGGATCTAAATTATGAAAGCTTTGAGTTAACTCGTAAAAGGCAGCTTTCAAAGCCTCCATTAGAAATTAAAAGCTTTTTCTATGTGTGAAGTAATAAACTCGTTCTTACAAACATTAGTGACCGAGTGAATGGTTGAATGGAATTTGGGAATGAATGAACGAGTGAGTTAGTGAGTCTGTTTAATATTTCGCTGGCGGAACGCGCCGTCACTCGCTTCGCCGCCCTTCGCCTTTGTGCTTTTGTTTCACCGAATTTCTGTGTCGACAGTCGGGATTTATGCAGTAATACTTTTTTTATGCGGTTCTTTATGACATTAATTAATGCACGAAATAAAAATCCGTGTTAATCCGGTTTAATTTATTTCAGTGATTTGAAATTGGAACGCGGCTTCAATTTTGCTTTTTTTAGTCGGGATTTTTGTTATTATTTTGATGTAGTTAGAGCTACGGGTTAGTACTATTATTTTCTTCTATGGTAGAGCTACATTCGAGTTCGTTGCAAAAGAAAATGGCAAAGCGCAGTTGATCGCAAAATTGTTGATGACGACTCTATAACCCAGAGAATATGAAGACATTTTTATGTACAGAATTCTCAGAGCAGAGCTTTTACCATGTAAAAAGGACTCTAAATAATTGATGTCGGCGAAAATTGTATGCTCTGGAGTGTCGTAAAACGTTTTCTGATGCTGAGTTAAATATTCAGCGAGCGGTGTGTCGCTTCCTTGCAAGGTGCAAATGTGAAAATAAGGAACATATTTGTATGCCAGGTTTTGGGGGAAAATGCAGGTCTAAGTACCTCACTACAGGGTCTTTATTATATCGGAGCACTAAAGTTTAACACGCGATCTTCAAGTGCTCTTCCCAAGGAATTTAGATCGAAACTACAACATTTTGACTTCTTTTATAAATTGTGTGAATATGGGCTAATGTCAAGTATCTCTCGACATACTTTCACACTACCTTGTCTCGTACAGCAAAACAAAAAAAAAGCTAAAAGTGATCTTATACAGAAGTATGCATTTCTAATTGATTTTTATCACCAGAAAAAAAATATTCATCATAGTCATTTCAGTCGAATGACGTCCACTGCTAAAAAGGTCTCCCGTAAAGTTCTCTACAACGATCGGAATAAATGTTGAAAGACATGAATGAAGGAAAATGACCTTTAAATACTTGCCATTATTTTATCAGCGAGGTTCTTAGTAAGAGCTTAAACAAGAGGCGCGGTAGTTATCTACCACACTGAATAGTGACTGGCAAGGAGGAAAACTAACACGACTTTTCCCACGAACGAAGTATCGACACGAACATTACATTGTTCCTTGTAATCTTCGTGTCTTCTAATGTAAGCAGCCTACTAGAAACCCTATGATTATTACAAACAATAGAAAAAATACATCTACATAATATTTAAATTTTAATTAATATATTTTCTTTATTGCCACCAAAACGAGAAAAAAAATCCAAGATTTTACAGTATATATGTATATAAAAAAACTACTGCCAGTCTTCATGCTTCATCGAGTACTACGCAACACCACCCGCCGAAGCCTGAGGGGTGCGGTGCGGTGCGGTGCTGTAAGCCGGGGAACTTGTTTTGGTGCGGGGAGGTAAATTTCCTTTCTGTACGGGTAATACTATTATCACTTATATATATTTCAGGGGCATGAGCAAGAAGGCTCAAAGCTTATGTAAAAGCTCGTCCGCAAATACGGTAGACATTGATTTGTCAGCTTTGTAACGTAAAGAAGTAAATGAAAAAAAAAAAAATGCGCGCTTTTTTTTAAATTGATCTATGCTTGTTTCGAAAAGAAACGATGAATCAAGCTTCACCGGACTTGGCTTTGGCGCGCGGTGTATTATATAAGACAAAACATGTACATATAGGTATGTATAGATGGTTGGAATGCCCTTTTTTCCAATTTGTGGTAATACGGATAATGTAACGTGTAACCATGACATGTGCCGTCTGGGAGGCTCTATGGTCGTTCCCGCAGTCTATTTATCACAGCAGTCACAATGCGAGGCACCTCGTGAGATAGGCTCGTAAAGGATTAATTACGACACAACAAAGGCCCGAGGGAGTAAATCCCCTGCAATTAGAGGCGGATGAAGAAAGGGGCGTGGTTAGATCAGAACAAACAGGAGATGTATTTCATTACCCGACTACGGCAAAGCAAAAAGGAGGGTTATGATTTTGACCTGTATGTATGTGGGCATGGATGATCATAGCTTCTTAAACTAGTTGTCATATTTGGACAAACGAGCTTTGGGCGAACGAGAAAAAGAAAACATGTCGTTGAAAGCCTCTTGTTAATTTTAGTTTCAATTAATATTAAATATCTGCAACAAATACAACCTATTAAAATGAGAGTTAACTCTCAGAATCAATCCACATTAAGGACGTTTTCAAATGGATAATTTTATACCAAGTGTAAAGTAAAATAAAAAAGGATTTTTCCCCCTTGTTCTGCTAATGTAAAGAAATCCCAGGGGCGACATATGATTTTTAATACGATGCTTCAGTAAATTTTAATTAGTCCTCCAAAAGTTTCAAGGGGCTTAAATTTGGTTAATATACCAGCATTTTCTGTGATTCACAAATTGACAATCATAAAACAATTAATTTTAACTACTTCTCATGACCATAACCTAATTACCTTATTTTACTTATTATATGCCTTATTTAATTGTAATTCTTCTACCTTCGAAACATACAATAGTTTTTCGGCAAAAAGCAAGAACAAGAGAGATACCGAAACTAATGATCAAATTGTTTTTAGTGAAGACAGAGTAAACAATTTTGGTTTTATATACTTGAGCCACCCTTGGTTTGAACCTATGATGAATAAGTTATTTTGACTATGACTTAGTAGAAGCACAGAATACCAAATAGTAGTGTAGAAGATAGATTTTGTAAAGTGACATGTCTTGTTTTAGTGGTATTGAGTGGCGGCACCCGGTGGTCGGGTAAACACAGCGCCTGCCAAGGTTGTGAGGTTGCTAACGTCTTGTCTCCGCAGCATTGGGGAATTAATGAGAGGATATACATTATCGTGGTTTAAACTTCATATTGGGACATTGTTATTTTGCCATAGAATACATAATCTGTTAGAGCACAGATATATAATACTATTTGCGTAGTTATAGACTCGTCGTCAAGTTAAATATTATACTCCATTATCATTATTTCAGCGAAATCTACCCTATAGATATTGATAAAAATACTTGAGACAATATTAAAACAATAGAATGTTGTTTGAAGAGCTTACATGCAGCCTGAAACATAGATTGCGCCTGCTTTCTATGGGACAGACAGCATATAAACTTGCATTCCGTCCCGCAGCCCGCTCTTTCCCGCTCCTGTCTGAAATATATTTACGTAAACAAATACAGAAAGACCGAATTTAATATGAGTTTTCGTCTCATGTGAATCGACACATCTATTGTGAATATAAGGCATGGAACCCAAAACGAGTATCGCATTCCACATTGTTAGAATAACAATACTCTTCTTCAAATAGCCCCTACGTGTCGGGACCATCCTTAAAGGACCGGGTCATTAGGACCCGAAGAATACTGACGGCACAAAAAAAGGGAAATGTATTTAAAGATAGCGATCCGCTCTTGGCTATGCTTGCATCATTTTAGATTTTTTTCCTTGAAGAATAGCTTTTAGAAAAAGTAATCATTGTAATCACGGTAAGATCGGTTAAATGTCTCATAAGTATGATGCTTGTGATAATTGTGACCGGTAAGTGTCAATTTTACTAAGTCGCAACATAGCTTTGATCAAACTGAAAAAAAGGTTTTTATTCGAAGCAAGACTTTACAAATAGTTTTTCGATATTAAATTAAGTTAAAAGAAGTTAATAAGCTTTGCTTAAACCAAGGTTGGCTCGTGTCACACTAATGAAGAATAAACTCTTAAATTTTATAGAGGCAATGCCATATTAGTTTGAACAGAACTACTTTTGGCCCAGTCTATAATAATAACCCACTACTAAGTGCTAGGGCCTTTAGTACCTTTGGTTGCCTCGTACGGTAAAGTACAGGGTAATCCTTCTAAAGGTTATCTTCTCATTCAATAAAAAAAGAATGCGATAAAAAGTCCAGCCAAAGAGAAAAAGTTCGTTATCCAAAGTGTTCTTTTAACCAAAGAGACAAAGAAAGTATGAGGAAAAGAGGAGTTGAATTGATGAAATCCAAGCCGGAACCACACGGCTCTTGATGGTCGTATGTCGAAAGCCAATAAGAGCATTTTAGGCTGAACTCAGGGAGACGTAGTTAAACAAACCTAGTTGGAATTAAAGCTTGCAATTCGAGAAGCGGACGTGATCTCTCATTTGATACCCCGAACCGAACGCCGAAACCGTTTTTGGAAAAACGTAAATAAGAGATTACTGCGTAACCTCTATACTGTGAGAATGAATGAATTATTTGTTTATAAAAATAAGGCGTCAGACTGAAGGTGATACCTTCGTACAACGGGTACAAGCTCTCTGAGGTTCGAATCCTACTTCTGTCATTTTTATGTTTGTTTTTATGATACGATTTGTAAAAGTTAATTATTATTTCAAATGTAATAACTGTTGGTTAAAAAAAAAAGGTTCTTATTATGATCACTTTTACCTAGCTAGAAGCAGTGTTTTCTTTGACAGTAATGTTGGTTCATGAACTAAGATACCTTGTATTGCAAAGTTCCTTCCAAGATGTTGTTGTTACTGAAAGACCATGTAAAATTTTTAACAACATCCCCAAAACGTCTTTTTTTAGAAACAAAATTCGACGCTCTCACACAAAGTAGAACGAAGGGTCATTTAAACCGGACAGTATGTAAAGAGAAATATTTTTTTTCGTCTCTGGTAGTTTGTTTGAGGATTAAGTTAGAACCATTGAATAAGCACGCCTTACACTCCGTGCCTCCCAGGCGGCAAATCGAAGTTCTCTGGAATATCAATCTCATCATTGTCATGCAGCGTTACGCGTTAGGCAATAGACCCTTTGTTTAGCACAGCATTTGCATAAAACATTCGTAGCTAGCTTTATATAGAGCGGTAGTGCTGAAGGTCGCATTTCGAATTCCATTAATGTTTCCGACTTCAAAGCGGCGAGCATGTTAATTAAAACAACGATCCAGGCGGCATAGTGACGCTTCAATGGTACTGGTATTTAACATATGCAAACTCTTCGCTAAGCTTAAACTATTGAAGGAACATATACCTCTGAAATTTTGCAGGCAGGGTAGGAAATAAGTTCTAGTTAAATACTTTTTTAATAGATGTCTGTAAGCATATATTTTTAATAACATTATATAAAATAAAAAGAACTCCCGCCGCCAGCCACAAAACCGTTACTTGATCCTTTTAACAACTAGAAAAGAGCTGATAATCTTCAGATGGCTGAAGATATTGTCTTGGATCATAGCTAAGAATATTCTCGGTTGTGACATCTTGCAAAAAAAAAAGCTAGATCAAAATTGGCGCATCCGTTTAGGGGCTACGATTCCACAGACAGACAGACAGACACACACGTCAAACTTATAACACCCCTGAAGTGTAGTGAAGTGAGGTGATGTTAATTTTCACTTCTATTTAAAAATATTTGCTTAGTAAGTTCCAAGGAAAAAAACGCATTTTCATGAAATATCGCCTATCTATTTCTCACATATGTCTATATAAAATAAATCAAAGCGCGAGCAGTGTTATTTTGTGTTGTTTATTACGATGAAAATAGTTCTTTATGGAAAAGTTTTTTAGGACACGATCGAATATGAATACCAACCTACTGGTAGTACCAGTCTGGTACATACCAACCAGCTGCATCGATTCGTAGTCAAACAACAGAGGTAATTCGATTTGAAACTCGGAACCACAGTGTTTACAGTAAGCTCATTGGTAAGATCCTCGTCTGTTCTGCAAGTTGGAACGGAATTGAATTAAAAACTTGTCTTCGGTTGTAAGATGCCAGTGGCATTGTTCACCAAGTTACCCTTTGCACGACTAATGTCCAAATGCAAAATGTTCAATTAAGAATTATGAACACAATTTTTTTCCAACAAGAAATAATTGCATTGTATTTTTCGAATATTAGTCGTTTTGTGCACCCTATGAGCAAACTAAAACTCTGATAACAAAGAATGTGTTTTTGTACTATGATGAAATACTTTATTGTTTACAATTCCTAGGAAATGTATACAATAATTTCTAAAATCGCCTGGTATATGTAAAATTTATGTAAAATAAATGATATTTGACACATTAGTTGTGCAAAAGTAAGTTACATCATAGTGCAGTGTGAGTTTACCTGTCTGAAAATGAAAGCAAAAAAAATCTACTAGTTTTTTAAGTTTTCCTACTTCTTCGTGTTATTCTGATCGTGTGAATTTCGAGGTTAACATGAGGTTAACCTACCTCAAAACCCGGTAGGCTCACTCCGTAATGAAGGATGAGATGAGACTCTCGAGAAGGTGTCAAACGGGACATAGTGATATAAAAGTCATATTAGTTTTGTCATTAAGTCACAGTTGACATATTCTCGAGCTTTTCGAGAGCCTATTTGTGTCAAGCCGCAAAGCTTCTAACACGGCTTGTATGTATAACGACTATATCCGTCTATAGTAGTAATAGTAAAATTTTGATAGGACTTTCTTAGTTGTTTTTTAATATTAACAGTATTAAATTTTCCGATGAAATGAATAGACGCAAAACGGATTACTTGGATTGAGTTACGGGAATATTGGCACGTAGTCTAATGTAATTGAAAATCATTTCTGAAGCCTTTCTCGTTTGGTTTTATATTAAATTCAATAATCTGCAATCTCCTCTCATAGACAATTAGACGATTCAATTCTCTTACGTTACACATAATGAAACAATTTTTCAACGAAATCTACCCCTGATTCACCGTAGCTCGCTTTACAACGGATTCGATTTTTGAAAACCCATCCCTGTCTTTTTTTACCGATTGGAGTGAAATGCAAATAGCGTTCCGAATTTGTGAATAAGATGTCTAGTGCTGGCTGAATATTTTCTTTTTTACGGCTGAATGTAAAAGTTCCATTGCCTTTTTTACGGTTTTATCGTCTGTGGTTTTGTCTTTGGATGGCGCGCCGAGTTTGATATATAAAGGTATTTTATTAAAGACTTTTACGAGGTTTCATTGATTCTGCGTATCTCGTTCTTTGTTTTATAATGGAATATTTTTACGAGGCAAAGTCTGTAGTGTCTGAAATTGGAAATCAAAGACGATTTATCTAAATACTTTAGAAATTGGTAGGTAATTTATGCTTCATTCCAGTCTCTATCATACAAAAGTAATAATTTTTTAAGGTGTCGCGTCAATCCCGAAGTTTTTTAATTTCTATTACTGGAGGCGCTAGTGTTAATAGAAAAGTAAAAAAAAAACGAACTGAAAATATTCTGAATGAGTATAGAATATAATTGGGTAGGTACATATTTAATCAATGATTTTTTTATATAAAAGCCAAAGTACTAAGTAGTTCTACTGGTTATAAAAAGCCTTCCTTTCCTTGTACATATTGTTATTTAAACTCAAAGTAAGTATAAGATAAAAGTTGCTAAGTCACTAAACGTTCCAGTGCCACTTTTTCACTCTGAATTTAAAAGTATCGAGTACGGTAGAGTACTCAACTGTGACTGAACTACTACATTTTGTTTCCCGATCAACGCTTGGCGATAGAGTCGCCCAAGTTAATCCCACAGGTGCAGTTGGGATACCTTTGATCCGGATTTAACCGGACGGAAGCGGACTGTCCAAGACTTTTAAGCCCCGTGTGCAGTGCGCCAGTAAAGCGTGAAACTAACATGTTTATAGATACTGGCATGAATGGATTTGGCGGGAAACAAAGTCAATATGTGCAGTGCCATCGAAATTTTCTATTTCGAGGAGTGCATATTTTCACTTAGATTGAGAAATGCATACCAAATTATTAGACTCTCACTCTGTATCATATTTATGTAGTTATTTTTGGATTTTAGTTTGTAGCGTAGGTCGGTGATTTGTTTTGGATGCAGCATAGGATGATGGATTTGAAATGTGCGCGAGACGTTCGCTCAGTAATAATTAATTAATTAGACAAAACTTTTGCATTAAAAATTAATAATAATGATAATAACTTATCTGTACAGACTTGGCTTTTTAAAACCGATTTTGATTCCAAGTTTTAAGCTGAGCTGTGAACAGTAGTTAGTTGATCTACTAGCATGATGAAGACGCGCTATTGACTTTGACAACCTGATACCTCGTTGAGACACACTGGCTGCTTGTTTTCAAATTTAATTTGAATAATTAGAAGTTTTCAGTGTCTACAAAGAAGGGAAAATTTTGTTCTCCTTTGTAACTTTAGCAGTGTTCGTGAGGACTTTTCTTGCGCGAAGTTAATGCTAATGCCAGGGAATGAATAAGGTAGGTACTTAATGCAATAATAGCTGTATTCTATTATACTTAATATTTTATCCACCGTCTCTTAAAGGGTAGTGACAATGTCATAAGACGAAAATGGCCAAGTGTGAATAGATGAATAAAGGTCGGTCGGTCCCGTAGCGATGATTGATGAGACATTGTGTCCCGGGATTTCCGGGTATCGGGATAAATGCCCGCAGCACTAATGACTCAGCTATTCCGTTATCATACAAGACTCGTGAATTTTCCAAGATTGTATGGTTGTGGAGCTATGCTGGCATTTGAGTTTATTATATTTATTATTATTTTATATTTATGAGTGAACATATCAGTCAAAAATGATCTAAAAGTTAGCGTAAAGAAAGAACTCTAGTCGATTTAGGTGCAAAATTTGTATATTTATTTCGAGTATACTTAACGTGTATGTGTTTTAAGAAGGCCTTAGGTTGGTCGAGTGGTCAAAAAGCTCGCCTGCTACGGAAGATCTGGGTTCAAATCCCGGTGGGGACTCGTCGAACAAATATTACTTTGTTAGACTTTTCTCAGTTTGGTTAGGACATTGCAGGCTGAAATTCAGCCGCTGAATCACCTGATTGCCCGAAAAGAAAATGATTCTGTGCTTCGGAAGGGACGTAAAGTCGTTTGTCCCGGCTACGATCTATGGAAGTAGTCGTTATAGGAGTCATGTCGGAAGCCTAAGGCGGTTCTATGATTCTGACACCAGGGTTTGTGAGGTAGGTTAACCTCAAAACCCACACGGTAAGCATCAGCATTATCGGTTCATATGCTTGTCCCCTCCTCGACAGAACAAAATAACCCTATCAACTATATACTTACTTCACCGACCGACTATACTGCACAAATACAAAACAATCACGTAAAACGGCAATAACTGCTTACTGTTTTGTTAGTTTCTCAATCCCACCCATCTCACGGGTGTAAACACGCGTAAATTCTCATCATCGTTAGCGTGTATTGAGAGGGAACTCAAAAACAGCCATTTGAATTAATTGGAAAAGTTCAGGAACCAAAGCTTTTTGTTTTGTTACGGGACACTGCGTCCCGGGTTCGTGTCCCGTATCTAATTTAAACGGGACGTTACTAATGAAAGTTTTGTCATCGATGTCCTTGATTGCGATACAGGAGAGAGATATTATGTACAGAAGCCAGTACATGCGGTTGGACACTCGCACTACGAAATTCACCTCTACCGCTTCGGAAAAAGGGCGCTCTTAAGGTCAACATGTCCAGCTGCATGTGCAAGATAATGGTTAGTAATTCATCTTTTTTATATCTTAAATAGATATTTTTAAAGGGTAAATATATTATTCTTCATATTCCCCCGTTTTCTGAGATGCTGGCAAGTAAACAGGCAGCTACTACAATAACAATACTCGAGAACAGAGCACAGGAAATTGAATATTAAATTGTGTCGAGCTGAATTGGTTTTTCTCCGTAATATTAAAATGTATGTACATTTTCTCTTAGCATTTATTACAGTAAATATAAAATCACTGTTAAAGCTCCCGGTTCAGTTGAAAAAAAGTGTTGCCACACCAAGCTTTTGAAACAAAAAATGTTTACATAATATAATTATAATTTTTACTTGCAGAAATATTTTGACTACATTTTATATTGAGCTGTATAAGTTATAAGGAATACGAGATGTTCAATAGAAGGCGAAGCACTATTGATTCATATTTTAGCAAATTAAATTTATCATAAAGTTTAAATTATGTCGTTGAGATCCATATGCCACAGTAAAATTCAATACAAAATACTAATTGCACGCAAACACCATTAATTACATGTAAAACTTATTTATTATAAACAGCGTTAGGCAAAAAGCAATTTCTTCCAGGCAACCCTGCAATCCTTGATGTAGTATTTAAAAATATATATTTTGTTCATCAAACAACACCAACTACAAACAAACATTCATTCTTTTTTTTGTATCCATCATAGGTCACGGCAGTTTGTTGTTATAAAGAAAGAGAAATTATCACCGGACAGATAATGAGGGGCTTTCATGATGGCATTTAAGAAAAAAAAAAGCTCGATTGACGTTAAATAGATGGCGCGCACTTTGTTGTGTTTTAAGTTTGTTTCGTGTTTTTGCGTGCTGAGTTGCGTTTTAACTTCTGATTTGTTTTACCACTTACCAATGACCTTTGCGACTAACTTTTGTGCCTTTTTTGCCTACCTTTACTCACGTCTATTTTATTTGACATAAGAGTTCAGTGCAGCGACATCTCTTATGATATGACCATAATGAAACCTTTTTTTGTTTTTAGAACTGTCAAAATGAAAAAAAACATAATGTTCCGTGTGGCAACACTAACTGCAACTGTACTTTTATAAATTGTTTGTCTCACTCAGTGCAGTCGGAGCGAACCCGCAGATACACTGCGCTTGGACTGCACCGGACCAGCGGTAATTTTTCACTGCTTTCCAATGAAAATGTTCCACGGATTCGTATTTTATTTCCAGAAATAAATTAATTTTAACGTACAGTTATTTAGTTAAAGCTGGCGTGTACAAAGTATTTTATATTCTTGTGTAGAATGAGGACAGTGTTTCTTTAAATAAATTGGACCTAATTACCAAATTATTATTATATTTTTTTCGGGAATTGTTGCCATATTCTCCACGAAAATCTCCACGCTTGGTCGGTGGGTTGGTAAATGTCTTTTCTCTGGATATATTCAATTTGGCCCACCCACAAAGAGAGTAGGGTTGGTCTAATTCCAAATCGGGAGCCACACAGTACAGTATACAGTCTATAACAGGCATGTTACCTAATTAATTTAATTTATTTGGCGCGCTCGATCGAGCGTTCGAGAGCTGTCATTTCCCCTCCCGCCGCCGCTCGTTAATCAATATGGCCGCCCTCAAGTCACTCCACCTTTATTTTCCTTTTCCTGCTTTATGTTTTCCCCGATGCTTATCTGGGCTCCCACGGGTTCGCTTGTAGGTCGAATATTGTGATTTACGATTTTATTTTTGTTGAACAAATAACTGGTCAAGTTTTATTGGGGAAATGATTTTGTAGACGGTGAAATTTATAGTTTATGACCGTTGAGGAACGGGAGTGTGGGTATTAATGGGGACACCTCTCTCTCAAAGATAAGGAGTGTTAGGGCAGCAGAATTACTGTCAAATAAAATAATTTATTGCGTACTGAAGTTAGTAATTATTCTACAAATTCCTAATTTCAGCCTCTTGTCCGCCCCGCGGCTACGCCCAATTTTTTAACTTTTCCCATTGGAATAATATAATTTCCCAATGTAAAAAGCTCACACAAATTTTTCTTATAAAATCGAACAAAAGTTCGATGCGCCCGGTCTGAAGTGATGAGCCTTCAAACGTTTCGGAATTTATAAATATACCTATGCAAAATAATTTAACAGATACGGTCTGGAACCCACCGACCAATAGGCGTAGACGTGGATGGCTGCGCGCGTAAGGGATGCATAAAAACTAGTCAAATGTAGCTCAGGATAGGGAGTAGTGTGGAAGAAAAGGAGGGAGGCCTTTGCTCAGCAGTGGTTCAGTTCAGGCTAGATAAGATAAGATACGATCGCCTGATACAATACCCACAGATCTAAAAATCACTTGTTTGTACCAGAGTGCCAAGTGCGAGTATTTTACTCACGAAACGCGCTCGATAACTACAACGTAAACGTGCATTTAGTATGGAGAAATTTCAGTTCAGCGAACTGTCCACAGATGGCGTAGTTCCAATTCCATACAAAATTGTTTACGCTCCCGATATCGAGCGCGTTTAGGTACTTTGGCCTTTGGTTGCAAAACTCGCACTCGGCACTCAGTAGTGAATTTCAGGTCTTTGAATTACATAACCGTCCCTTGCCACGTGACCTCAGCTTGGCACTAAGCTCCTTATACCATACTGCCAGTAGTAACTGAACTAACGAATCGGCTTATAGATCTATATTAATTGCGAAGATATATCTGACAGATTACACTAGGTAGGTAATTACGACAGTTTAGTAATTTGTGATAAATCTTTAGTTTCTTTCACAATTATTACTCTTTTTCATGAACCGTTCCATGTTTAAAAACTGTTCTACAAAAGGTAACTAGGTATGCGTGAGGAGTTTATTAATAAAATAGTGTGGTTTTTTTTGCAATACTGTAAGTACGAACCTACTTAGAAATAAAAAAAATTACGTCATTTTGCGTATGTCTAATATTAAAAAATCGATAAGTAAAAGATTAATAGACTTGGCGTCTTGAATAGTATTTCGTTATTGGCATAAACAAAATTATTGTGCTTTTCGTCTTGTCCAAGACCCGTAATATTTAATCACAAAAATATAAGACGAATAATTAAAAAAGCTTTAGACGGAATATTTATTTAAGATCATAATTTTACGATGTCCCTTAAAGATAACCATCGTACCCTTAAAACAAGGCCAAGAAAAATAAAACACACAACGGTATTCAAGAAATTTGGTTCGCAAATTGTACCATCGGAGATTACCAGCAACATAATATAAAGAGGTATAAAAGGAGGTTGTTCGCAATTATTCTTTTATTTCTGTTTTCTTTTGTCTTGGCTAATATTTGTTCGAGAGTATTGTTTGTGGAAGAAACGGACGGATTTAATTTAGCACTCAGTTTGTGAACTACATAAAGCTTATTATTTGTTATTTTGGTCGTCGCGTCGTCGTGTGCAGATGTTTGAGTTTGGTTATCGAGTTAAAAGCTTGGTAATATGTTTAAGTTCGTACGTTTGTATATAACTAATTAATTTTAATAATATAATATAGAGTCAACAATAAACTTTACTTTATTAAAGTGTTCAACTTGTAGTCAGAGAGCAAGAAATCCAATTTTCTCTGCAGTTTTATGTTTAAAAATTTAACATTATTTTTGTTACTGTATGAAGTTTTTTTTTTTCATGTAAATGCATCAGTACTGCGAAATTATAGATTTCCAGCTTTCTGGCCTGGCAAATAATGAATATTGTTAGTATTAACAACCGCGAAAATCTAAAAATAATTAATTATGGAAAAACTTATATAATCTTTTTCTTCTGCCTAGAGTTTTCTTAGCCAGAAAAACCTATTAGACATAAAATAAACAGTAAGTTAGGTATCTATAAAAATAATTTGCAGAATTAGTCAACTATCTAGTAGTTACGAAGATATTAGTTTAACTACTGTTAGTTGCAGACAACTGACATGTAACTTTTTACCAACATTATTAAATGCGAAAGTAAAAACTGTATAAATATATTCATATTCATATCTGTCCGGTTTTTTTTGCGTTAAAATCGTTTAAAAGTAAGGAGACCGTAAAGATGTAACACACATTGTACTCTAACACATTAGCTACCGTTTATTTTACCGACAAAAAATAATAAAGAATAAAAATTGTGCGTAGGTATTTCTATATCTGCAGTAGCTATGTACATACGTAAATTATATAATGGCGTTTGCAAGGGCGGGGCTCCATAGGGACTACTATTTGGTATTCTGTGGCTCCATTTAGCAAAACTTTCTTCATGCAAACACAGATAGGGGCGGCAACATGTAGGGAAGCGCTGTATTCTGTATATCATTAGCATTACCGTATCCTAACATACGGTACGGTATCTGAATCTGTTAGCTTTGGGTATAAAGCCGCGACACACGAGTTCCCGATTTCCTGTTGTGTGATACTCCTTTGATAAAGGTATGGTATTTGTTGTTTTATCTTTGAAACTTTGCTTTGGAAGCCATGTCACAGAAGAAAATAATAGTACTTGGCCATGTTCTAAACTTGAATAATGGTGTGTAGGTGGTTTTTTGAAGGACCGGTTTGTGAATTTGCTTTGACATGGATATTTTGACAAAACAAGGAATCGGTCTGTGAAATATTTCAAATTGAAATCCGTCAATGTTCTATTGGGATGTTTTTAGATAGAAAAAGTACAGTCTTTAATTCTGTAGAAAGAAATAGGGACAGATAAAGAAAGGTAAGTGGATAAAATATACACAAGAGTATTAGATTAGTAACTATCTAAATAATTTATGTATTATATCATGTCGCAGCTTTCCTGAAATAATATTTTTAGCAATGAAAAGTAGCCCATGTGTAAATCAAAATCAGTTTAGCCATTTCAACGTAAAATCAGAATATACATATATATAAAAAAAAGTAAAATCAAGTATGTGCCTAGCATTAAATTAAAGTTCCAAAACAACTGCAACTTACAAAAAAATATTATTTTTTCAACAGACACCGAAAGATTCTTAATATTATGTATCAACTTGACACTGGCACAGAGCTTCGCTAGTGGTATAAGCAGAAAAAAAGTTAAATAATACATAATTTGCACTTTTTCACGATTTGCTTTCTTTATTGTCAAAGTCAATCTTTTAGAAAGAAAGTCGTTTCTTGGCGTGAAATTAGCTGTATCCAATAAGAGCTTTATAGCTATGATAGCTTCGCTTGCTTAGAGCTGCAGAAAGAACTACCATTAGTCGCCATTTATCTTATCCCTAAGCAAAGCCGCGGACAATGGCTATTCACCCAGCATTTTGACAGTGGCGGAGCTATTATGAACACAATCGATTATAAACCCCCCCTCCTCTTTTATCCACAGGCTTTAGGGGGTGAAAAGTTGCCGCAGATAAAATTTAAATTGAAAATTCTTGTTTGCAAGACGTCTATTTAAACTTTTAAGTAGTTGTTTAAACTGAGTTGATGGAGAGTTTGATAAAAGTAAGTTGTTTTGTGCAGTCATTTTGTTGGTGAGTTCATTTTCTCAAGACGCGAGCCTTGAGAGTTGGATAACGAGTATGTATTTTCAGCTTGTTTTGGTCGGTTGAGATAAGAAGTTGGGTTGAAAATTTGTTGTCGACATACAACAATACAATAAATACGATATTCTCTATAAATACCAAAATATAAATGAAGCAGTAAATATTTATACATATCAGAAAGGTAGTTATCATCATCATCATTAACAGCACCGAGGGGTGAATAGGCCAATTTTTTTAGTCGATCCCGCTGGCCCAGTACGGATTGGTCAAAGGAAAGCTAGTCACCAGATACAGACAACGTTATAAAAACTAATCATTATTTTGAAATATTATTTTCGTTCTTAAAAGAAACATAACATATTATTTTCGTTCTTTATTTTCTGTGATTATTTTCACTATAACTTTGTTTTACTGAACAGAAAATTATTGTTAAAGTAAAGCTTGAAGTATTGGCTGTTCATAGCATATTTATGAAAGACTACTAATTTAAAAACACAGCTTTGTAAATAACCAAAAAGAAAACCAATGAAAGGTACTAATGTTTCCCTCTATCTTAACCGGTTTTCCGAACACGGTAACCCGTTTACCTCATAGACGTCAAGCGCAGTGCTCGGACGTATCAAACGAACAAAACAAAAGTGCACACGACATCCAAGATGCATACAACAGACTGCAGTTGATGAATTATGCAGCCATTCTACACGCACACACGATGGCGGGGAACCGCTTCATGTCATTCGATGGTAGACGATGGTAAAAAAAACTAAAATTCGAAGTAAGATTTGACAAATCACTTTTCGACGTCTATGTTTTGCTTAAACCAAGGCTGACTCTCGTCTCACACAAATGAAGTACAAACTCTTAAAATATTTATATATGATGGTAGAGCTATCCGGATATCCGGTTGAAGTCCAATTCGCAATTCCTGTGTAGTAAGCGCGAAAGCCTCAAACAAACATTCGCAATACCTCCTTTAGAAAAACGTGTCTTTCCTAAAAGACACTTGCACAAAATTACGGTTACGCCATTTTTCTCTGATCTATTATTGAAAAAAATTCGAACTTCCGAATAAAATCTAAAGTTCCAAACCTAACCAAACCGAAAGCACTAAACTTCCGTAACTTTGCTGAACTTCGAGTATATCCCAAAGACAAAGAAAAAAACTACGAATAAAACGCAAAAAATCTTTTAAAGCTTTTACGGTTGTTTTCATAAAATCAATATCCTGTTTTAAATCATAATAATAGTTATAATAAAGAGTAAATAATTTTAATGTTTTACTACCACCATGCCACTTACACCACCACCACCTACACTGGGCAGGCGGGCTGGGGATAGTTAAAAAATACCAGGGGCGGGGGGTTGTTATACTAGTCCGCTAGTTATTCTAACAGAGCGTTAGAAATGTGTTCTTTAGGAGCCGTCCACATTACTAGCGGACATAGACAGTGACTGCAAATATACATTATTCATGCTAGCAGAGATTCTGACACATGATGGTTGGAAAACGCGGCGGCTAAATATTATTATTATTATATTCTTAACTCAGGCAAGCAGTTGAAACAACTGATATGTGCCTGTATCCAATTTGCATGGTTCATCTACTTTTTTTTAATTCAATGTATTTGTCAGGTTTATTTAGGTTTATTTTTAAAGATGTCGACATTTGGCGCTGAGACAATTTTCTTTTGTAGTTTGTTCCATTCATTGACTATAAGAAAATATTGGAGTGTGAAATTGTGTTTTAAACCATTGTGATTCAAAAAAATTAATAAGTTGGGACTAATCAAGGTAGTGGACGAGATAGGAATTTGACCAAGGTTAATTTTGGAAAAAGAAGATGTTTTATGGTCGATCTAGGAAGTGGTCTTTGGAAATTTACAAATTAGGAAGTGGTCGAAGTCCGGGGGGGACATTTATCTACTGACTTTAGTTGTTAAAAGTAAAGTTACAAATATAATTTGCTTATGATTTAAGTAGGTAATGTCTGCTGTTTCGTGTTTTACTGTGAAAATTTAGAAACGCCGCATTTTCGTACTATTGTGTGTAGAAATAAAATAAACATAGACTTTACAAAGATTCTCGAAAGGAACCAAGTTTCCTCTCCTCTAAAAACACGGTCTGAATGACAAATGTAGTCCGACTTTAAAACTTTAGTGTTTCGGAAACAAGAATCACTTACAAATAGAGCCCTACAAAAGCAATTTGGTATGAAATATTATATATTAAGCGCGGCTCTTAAATATTATGATGATGATGATCTAAGAATGTATTTATGTTAAGAAAAGACTCAAAACAAGAAATAACGTAAACATCTCAGGAATAAGTAATATACATTCAAAAGAACGTAAATGTTTTATTTATCAGATTTTTCATTAGGCTGTGAAGCCATTAAAAAATACAACTAGAAGAGTCAAATTATTGTGCGTGATATTAATGTTGAAGCTATTTAAAAAATGCAACCATATTTTTTTTATATCCCTAAAGTTTAGTTTAGTTTAGTTTTATTTATCACATACTACAAGATTGCATAAAGATAAAAGGGTTAGATTCCTAAAATCCTCGCTTTAGCATTAAAATGGGCACTTTAATGTACAGGGTGTCCAAACAATTAACCTTTCAGTGACCCATATCACGGAAAATTAATGATTCTCAGACTCAACAGAAATATTATATTATCACGGCGGGACACACCATTTTTGTCCGATTACCCACTTGGATGTTCTCTTTGTTATTTTTCTGCTCTAGAGCGCGAATGACCAATGACTATGATCTGTATCATATAAATCCGGACAAAAGTTCATTGACCTCTTTCTTTTCTTGAAAATTATTAAAAAATAATGTAACCCCAAAATGTCTGGCAAGGTCACATGCTCACCCCGCCTTCTACTACGGTATGCCAAATTACGTACTTATAATACGTAATTTGGCATACTTTGCGATAATTTCCTATATTTTTTTATCGTATCGTTTGAAAAATATGTGCGCATAGTATGCAGGCGTCAATGACCTGGAAGAGCCGTGAAATGGACCATCTCATTAGCTGCCCTTCCTGTCCTGTCGCCTGCACGCGAGAGGATTTGATGAAGGCTACTGACGGACGACGCTATGAGACTGTCTGAGTTTGCTGTCGACTCGAAAAGAAGAATAACCTTTTGTCCGAATTATTATGAAACAAACCATGATGATGATGATAGAGCGCGAATGACCAATGACTAGCGATTAAATCGTATTTGTATTGTATTGTATTGTGGTTTCCTACTTTGAATTGAAGTGATTTAAAAACATACTCATAGTTAGCAACCGAACATAAAACAAACACAATCAGTGGTCACAGAAATGTCTGATGTGCTGGGATGTATCTTGTGTTTTAGCTAGGAGCTGTCAACATCAAATAGGTATATAAATAAATTATCATAAAATAGGACACAGGGATTATTAGTAAACAGCATTAGCAGCAGCAATAGCTATATGTCCCCATCATGGGGCTTGACCCTACCCTGAAATCAAACTGAATAGGCCTTAGTCGACCATGCTGGTCTAGTGCGGGTTGATCAACTTCACACATAACCTTTAAATTACTTCGCAGGTGTGTGCAGGTTTCCTCACGATGATTTCCTTCACCGTAAGAGCGTCGAATAAACGTACATATGAATTCGAAAAATTAAAACACATTAGTACGTGCCGAGGCTTGAACCTGCGAACTTCCGAATGGAAGTCAACGACTAGCCACTTGGCCACCGACAGGTTTAGTTATAATCTAATACTAGCGACCCGCCCCGGCTCCGCTCGGGAAAATGGTTATTGTGGATTATTCTTAAATATATTATGCATGTATTATACATATAAACCTTCCTCTTGAATCCCTCTATCTATTAAAAAAAACCGCATCAAAATCCGTTGCGTAGTTTTAAAGATTTAAGCGTACAAAGGGAGGGACATAGGGACAGAGAAAGCGACTTTGTTTTATACTATGTAGTGATTATCAAAACTCGCGGCTCTTCCTCGTCAAAACTCTGTAATAAACCTAAGTGATTAGCCTAAAATCTGGAGAGTATAATCAAGTTGTTTGGGGTAAGAAGGGCCAGGGTCCGTCACCGTTACTTGCGGTTTTTGACAGCCCTGCGTGGGGTGTCTCTGACATATTACTTGATGGGCCCATCACCAAGTCTCGAGTTTGGATACATTAGCCTGGTTTGGTAACGATGCTTTTAAGATGAGACGGCAATTAAATTGGGAAATAAATAAGGTATGAGTATGTTAATGTTGTCAATTTATGGCGTTTTAATTAGGACAAATATCTGTTAAAGTTGCTTGTGTGTGTAGATAATAATAAATAATAATAAATGTTTTATTTGCCAAAATTATGTTTACAAAATAACATATGTATTACATGTGAACTCCACACTAGGCTTAGCCTGTATCGTGGCAGTCCTAACGTCCGTTACATTAAATTATTAATTTCTAATTATATTTTAAACCTTAAAATATAGTATAGTAGAGTATATAATATACTCGTATATCTATATAGATCGGAACACTGAACGTTACTTAATTATTGTAACGATTAAGAAAATGTATTGTGTTTTATAATTACATAATATAGTAGTTAAGTTACTATAAACTTTCAAGAATGTAATCACAAAATATTTTCTGACAATTGAATAATATTTTAATGATTAAGTAAATTGCCCATATAGAATATTTGTCGCCTTTTTTCTCTGATTTGTGTTGGTTTCACTACATAGTATAAAATAAAGTCGCTTTCTCCGTCCCTATGTCCCTATGTCCCTCCCTTTGTACGCTTAAATCTTTAAAACTACGCAACGGATTTTGATGCGGTTTTTTTTAATAGATAGAGTGATTCAAGAGGAAGGTTTATATGTATAATACATGCATAATATACTGAAGGATAACCCACAATAACCATTTTCCCGTGCGGAGCCGGGGCGGGTCGCTAGTTGACTATAAATTAGAAATGGAATATTCTGTTCTATTGTTTTTCAGCTTTTTTATTTACCTACACCTATCGCAAGTTATCTTTATGCCAATGTAAATTTTTACTTTCTATAATAATTACTAACGAGGACCAGAAAAGAGTATGACAGTAATAAAAACAAAAATGTGTACACTCTATAGTGTATAATTAAAAGAATTTTTTTAAACAATTCATAATACTTGTAATTTTTTAGTTACTCTGTTTTGTACGTTTTATGAAAAACGTGGCCACAAATCTATACTAATATTATAAAGAGGAAATATTTGGTTGTTTGTGTACTAATTTTGCTCCAAACTAATCTAATTTAAAAATTACAGTATTAATAAGTAGCTCACACAACACGCTCGAGGAATTTTGGACTGACTAACGCTGATACAGCAAAAAGTGGGTAGTCAGAAAACAAAGCAGTTCGGGACGGACGAGACGAATGCAAAACCGAGATAAAAATAAACGACCGTGGAAACCTTTATTAAATGGGGATGAGCGATGGCAGTTTCATTTCATACGATATTCGTTTGCAATTTCTCTGACAATTGGACGAAAGCATTCGGGTAATGCGTCCGTGACGGTTTTGTTTTCTTGGTGAAAACGAAGGGAATTTTTCCGTTGCTATTATTTATTGTATGTTGGTGTGTTCCCTTTCTTCTATCATTATTATTATCATTGCTATATATATGCATAACTGCTCTTGTAATTTAAAGATAATTCGGTATTATTTAACGTGCTTTGTTTCTCTACCTTTTACTTGATATTGGCACAAAGCTTAAAGCTAGTGCTATAAGAAAAAAAAAGTCATGTGTATGTGTGTGTGTGTGTGTGTGTGTACGTATGTGTGTATTTTGTTTCTATTTACATAATTACCACAGAAGAAAATTGTTTATTAGTCAGTATTATTACCTGCACTATTATTATTTATTATGTGGTATTATGGTAATAAACTAAATTTGCAAGGCTATCGATGTTATTAGATCTGCTATACCGATGGGATCCGTTTCTGAGATTTCCCTCACTTTTAACCATTTAATTTTATCCTTTTAAATTCTTGTTCCCGTTAAGTACTCACTGAAATAACTTTTTTTTTAAATATTGATCGCCCTATAAATGTGAAAGTACATTTCGATGTTTGTTAAAGTTTTCAACACAAAACAGATTTCGATGAGATTTGTCATGAAGGTAGCTTGTATTCCAGATTAAGAAATAGGTTTCAAACTTATCATATCTCGTTTTGTAAAATCAGAGTAAGATCCACTCGTTCTCAGCTTATTTCCCTTATCAAAACTACAACAAAGCGTTTGCTACTCTTATCAATAGCTCTCTAAAACAAGTCTTTGTATTCTTACAATGTTTGTCCGCACGTAGTGTATTGGAACTAACGAAAACCCCCCTTATCCCGGTCAATCTTAGGGTCCCGGGGGAGCGCTGCTATTGGCCGGGAACAAAACTATCCTATGTATGAGATGTAGTGGGTCCCGGGAAACTTTGCTTATCCGGTTAAGATATTGTTTTAGTTTTGATTCAAGGAACACTGTTATCTAAGCCTTTGGTAAACACACTTTACCTTTTTGAAGGGTCTAGATTTGAATCCCGGGGAATCAATACTTTTATCTTATACTAGCCGTCCAAAGTGGACTGACGATCTGGTGAGGGTCGCGGGAAACCGCTGGATGCGGACCAAGCAGGACCGATCACAAAGGACTATATAATTTTTCTACTGTTCAGGTCCAGCATAGTGTGAGCTTTTAACAGGCTGCAGGATCTATAGTGACAGCATGTAATGTTAGTATTCTGTTTATTAGCCCCCGACGAAAATGAGGGGTGTTATAAGTTTGACATGTGTGTCTGTCTGCCTGTGGCATCGTAGCTCCTAAACGGATGCGCCGATTTTGATCTAGTTTGTTTTGTTTGCAAGGTGTCATAATCGAGAATGTTCTTAGCTATGATCTAAGAAAATATCTTCAGCCATTTGAAGATTATCAGCCCTTTTCTAGTTGTTGAAAGGATCTAAGTAACGGTTTTGTGGCGGGGGTTATTTTAATTTGTAATTATATCGCATAGCCTTATTTGGGTGTGCAGTTCAAGTCTGGTGACCTATCGGTCGTACCTTTTCGACACAAGCGTAGGTCTTTAAAAAAAGGGTGTGATGTATTTGAAATATTACTAAGTTAGTATTACTAAAGCTCCCGGAACTTAATATTCTAAGCGAGGTAGACAGTAAAATTAATTTCAAGATAGGTATCCCAATCTCATCTGAATTTAACTGAAAGAAGTAAGGTAACGTAGCATACCTAAGCCTTCGTGCTCAAATAAGTATGAAAATGTAGGTACGTCCTGGTACACTGGAGGACTTGGCATAATGAATCACACGCCTGGGCTGGGACGAATGCGTAATTGATCAGGTTTGGGGGGGATGGAGGGGTGGGGGGATGTGTCTTCGCTTTGAGAAGTTTAATACAAAGGTGGGTTGGAGCGTCCTTGTTTCTTGTGTGCGGTATGATTTGGTTTGTAATTTATAGGTACTAATGGCACTTAGTTAATGTGTATTATTAAGCTTGGTGCACATGTGAATTTTGTGTCTCCTATCAAAAATAGGGTACAAAGGTTTAAAATAGTGATTTAGATAATACGATACGTACAGAACGAGGTTCGTTTTGTACGCGCCAACTTTAATTAGTGTTTGCGTGAAAATTAAAAGCAGGTATGCATTTTTTAAAATAGATCCTCTTGTATTGAAAACTGAAGTATATCTCGCGGGTATGGGACGTGGGACACATTGTTTTCAGACTAAGCATTTATAATAATAATAATAATATACTTTATTGACACCAAGAAAAACATTACAGGGAAATGTATAACAAATTAAATTCAAAAAGTCAACAGGCGGCCTTATTGCTACGGTAGCAATCTCTTCCAGGCAACCTTAGGGTCTGGATAGTAAAAAAGGGGAAAACTGTGCATTTCCTTGCACTTAAAAAATGTTCATTATAATTATGTAAATTCAGTGCATTTGATTATATTTGAAAATTTGTTTACAATAATGACTCTTCATAAATATATTCTTTTAAATAATTTTAATAGAACTTGTGAATGTAACGCTCTTGATAATTTTATACCTATAGAAAATTTATATCAATTCATACTTTTGAACTGAACTAGATAATTGACTTTCAATAACATCAAAAACAGCCAGTACTGCGCTATAATGGTCAACGAAAAACCATAAGTTAGTTATACACCTCCCTAATAGTTTTATTTTCCGAATCATGAATAAAACCTTAATTCCGAAACGTCTGCACTTGATGGTCTTGAGACATACGACAGATGCATGTGACTGACCCAGTCCCACAAGCGTTTTTAGGGTTCCGTAGCCAAATGGCAAAAAACGGAACCCTTATAGATTCGTCATGTCTGTCTGTCTGTCTGTCTGTCTGTCTGTCTGTCCGTCCGTATGTCACAGCCACTTTATTCCGAAACTATAATACCTATACTATTGAAACTTGGTAAGTAGATGTATTCTGTGAACCGCATTAAGATTTTCTTACAAAAATAGAAAAAAAAACAATTAATTTAGGGGGTCCCCATACATAGAACTGAAACTAAAAAAAAATTTTTTCATCAAACCCATACGTGTGGGGTATCTATGGATAGGTCTTCAAAAATGATAGTTAGGTTTCTAATAAAAAAAAATTCTAAACTGAATAGTTTGCGCGAGAGACGCTTCCAAAGTGGAAAAATGTGTGTCCCCCCCCCTCTAACTTCTAAAATAAGAGAATGATAAAACTGAAAAAAATATATGATGTGCATTACCATGAAAACTTCCAACGAAAATTGGTTTGAACGAGATCTAGTAAGTAGTTTTTTTTTAATACGTCATAAATCGTAAACCGCAATTTACCTATCACTATTATCGATCAAAGTCACAACGAACTACAAAAACTTTTATATTATGTTACTGGCTGCTACGGAACCCTTCATGGGCGATTCCGACTCGCACTTGGCCGCTTTTTTTTTAAAGAGTAAAGAACAAAACATGCGATCCTGTAGAGTTTCTTCGGCGGGTTCTTCTCCACAGCAGTGCACACTTTGCGCGAACCTGCCAGTTCTGTTCAAACTAATATCACATCGCCTCTTTAAATTTTAAGAGTTTATTCTTTAGTGTGAGACGAGAGCCAGCCTTGGTTTGAATTAACGTCATTTGACGTCGAAAAAATATTTGTTCAATCTTACTTCGAATTTTTTTTGAGAACACCCTGAGTGGCATCAGCAATCTGAGCTTTGTACTGCAGCATGCTGTTTTTAACCCGGTCATTTCAGAGCCGGCATACAAAGCAAAACGATTTATAAAATATAAACCACGTTAAACTATTCATGTGTCCCCCAAAAGGCACGTCAGGCGTTGTCGCAAACATTCCGGCGACATTTGTCCCTGTTTTGGCCTCGTATCGCCGTTATGGCCCGTAAACGTCCGACGGAGGTGGTGAAACTAGATCGCACACTTTTATGTCTTGTAAATAACAGATAGTAAATATTGCGTGTGAACGAGACATCTCCGTTTTATTCGCGTCACTTTTGTTTATGGTCTAGGAGTCGTAAAGGAGGAATCTCGGGGTGGCGTAATGCTGACATTTAATAGCTGTTTACATGTCACAGTCAAACACATGATATTTTTATTATAGAGTAATTACAATAATGCTTACTTATCGTTCGAGTTTATTTATTTATTTATTAGGATATCCAACAGCTTATCGGTAAACATAAAGAACTAAGAAAACAGTACAATACATGTTCGCCAATCAAAGGATACCACAAATAGAACAATAAATATGGAGCTTGAGATTACTAATACTAAAATAACAAATCAAGTAACAATAATATGATAAGAGTAAGGTTTAACACTAGGTAGTACTATTCTAGGTTTAAAAGTACCTAGGTAGTTCCAATTAGATTAAAAATTAAAATTAAACAGTAGTATTAAATACTAGCACGAATTCAATGTAATTTCTTTAGAATTTGGTCTTTAAAAGTACGCTTAGACAAGGCGTATATATCGAGGTCACTGAAATGTTGCCAACCTATAAAACTCTAGCCTAGGTCAGAATTATTGAGCCAACTAAGTAATACGTCTGACGTCCATTAAGAACTCTTTATCTTATTTAGCCTAAATTGTCCCACTGCTGAGCAAAGGCCTTCCTCTTTTTCTTCCACTGCTCCCTGTCATGAGCTACTTCTGGCCAGTCTTTTAAGTAGCTATCAAGCTCGTCCCGCCATCTCCTACGCGGCCGTCCACGTCTACGCCTATTGGTTGGTATAGGGGTACCAGATCGTGGTTTCTTTTGCCCATTACTTATTACTTTACGTTCAGTTACAAGAAATTATTATATTTGCAAAGACTGGAGCTTAAACTAGGATTCCCTGTGTTTTAGGACTCCAGGCCTCCACTTAGGTTCAAACACGATATTTTATTAAAAGTTTAAAGTATAAACTATGAAAGGAAAAAAATAACAAAAACTAATCTGAAAGCAAGTGTATATATGTGTGTGTGTGAGTGTGAGAGTGGTTCCAAATCATATTATTACACGTATTAGTTTACTGTTTTCGGACATGGCTCATGCAATGATAACATCCGTGTATAGAGCCCAGAACCAACGGCTATTCAGTAAAATTACAATGAGGTAGTTTTAAAACGAGCTTCTACTAAAAAATCACCCGTTCCATGATATTATGGTCTTAAACTTCACTCCTAAGAAGGAAAATTGCGTTTCTAATATCGTTATTCCGACTTACTACACATAAACATACATACAGTCAAGCCTCCATGGAAAATGAGGAAAAACTTGAATGAGGCATAAATACGACGGCCCCGTAACTTATTTGGTAGTACGTCTGCCTTCGAAGCAGAGGATCGCGGGTTCGAATCACGCCCATATTTATATATGTATGTATATCAGCTGCCTGACTCCCATAGTACAGGCTCTGTCTAGTTTGGGGTCAGATGAGATGTCCCCACATATCGTCAACCGGCTGAGAAAACCTCGTAAAGGACAGCTTTTGTCAAATTTCTTTTTTTACAAATTGGGCAAAATAACGCGCAGTATTAGCACTATAAAATTTACGCATTTGTTTTAAAGCTCTAAAGATAATCATATAATAACTAAAAAACTACAGAATTATTATTTACCTATCATACTTTTTTTTCAGTAGGTAGTTTTGTGTGTCTACTGTAAAAGATTTTTTGAAAGCATTTACGTGGTTTTCACAACCGGGTGACGATATTTACTTTATTTAAATAGGTGGATCATTTTCAAAGTTATTTTAAGTGTCCCAAAATATACTAAGCATACGAAAAGTGATTTAGTAGTAAGTCTGTTGGCGTTCGAAGCCATTTTATGAACTTTCTTATAAACATTCTTAAGTGAAGCCTTGGGAACAAATTCTTAAGTAATTAAGACGAAGCGAACGAGTAACTAATGAGGGCGGTATATTAACCGAGCCACCTGCGCTGCTATCGACAAAGAATTTTTAATAACAAGAAGGCATGAAATATTGCTAAACGCTCCAGCTTAAGTTTCAGTCATTAAAAAGTAATGTTAAATATAAATAATTGTTAACTGATATATTTGAATCGAAATCTGTTGAGTGGTAATCTGTGCAGTTTTTTTATTGTCTTGAGGTAACGTACATCCAAACATCCGAAATTAACGTGACAAGAAAGAATTAGTTTATTTTCACTAGATTACAATACGTCCGATCTTTATGAAATGTACCCAAAAATTTATAAAGCTCTGAATGAAAATATACGTTTCTTTAAGCAATCAAAGTATTATCCCCACAGGAAATAGACGAAAAGCCATTCGTATAAAACCCGTCGGAGTATAGTATAGGTTATTATTATTACGAATGCAGGCGAGCCAATACTTGTAGTTGTGTGCGTATATACTATGCGTGCCAAATAAGAATAGGACTGGCGCCATCTTGAATTGACAGTCCGTCCTTTTCTTTCTATTTGGCAAATAAGAAAAGGACGGACTGTGAATTCAAGATGGCGCCAGTCCTATTCTTATTTGGCACGCATAGTACACGCGCTCTTGTGTGCGTACTACTAAACAGAGCGCTACGCACACAAACACAATGTGCACACACAAGACACACACAAGTATGGGTCGCTGCTCTCGTGAGATAAAACATCAGCTGTAAATTATATCCAAGCGTGTGTAGTCCAGGTGACGAAATTATGGATATTCTATATTAATTTAATTTTCATATTTTAGTCTACATTTTAGTACTTCCAGATTTAATTTCGCGCTGAATCAGTTGTGCTTAATTATTAAAAGCCCCAATAAGGCTAAATGAACCTGAAAATGAGCTATGATTTCTATTAATAATTCGGCTATACATTAAAACCCACGCGTTTTATTCCAACCTTATTTATAAATGGGCGCAATATTTTTGAACGCGTTTATTAACTTCCGAAAGCTTTAAAGCATTAACTCAATTTGTAGCATAAAAATTGCTCGTTCAGAAATTAGGCTTGTCAGTGATTGGCGGGCGGTCGGAGCTTATTCGCTCGTTTTCGCGCCAATTTTGCTACAGCTAATCAAATCGGAGCACGAGTGTTTCCGAATGGAACGCCTGGACCTAATTTTTAAACGAGTCAGAAATTAAAATAGCGGTGACTCCATTTTTGGTAGTAAAATTATTTTTAATTGTAGACGACAATCAAAATAATAAAATGTGCCAGCGTTTATTAAGAGGCATAGCATTCATTGTATAGAGAAAAAAAAAGCTATCAAATGCTTTAAAGGCTTTATCGCTATTAGCGATTTATTTAGGTAACATTTACTAGAAATTAGTATTCTGCCCCCGTCTTCTGAATATTTTTCCGATGTGAATAGATTATGCCACTCCCAAAACTCTTTTCCATCAAATAATTAAAAATGTACCAATCCGTAGTAGAGGGTAGGACAAACAAAACCTCTTCCAAGCAATGTTACACATTCAAACTTAGAATAAAGGAAGAAAGCCAATTGTCTTTATGGATGCAACATAATATTTGTATAACATTACCACAGCCATAAAAAACCATGGTGCGTTCACAGATCCGTAGAATCGAGTATAAAATTCCATGTGGATGTAAATTCGAGATCCTATCGACGGCGCCATGTCAATAATAAATAACCAGCGTTGTGCAGAAAGCAGCAGATATGAGAACCATACGGGAAATAGGGAATAAGTAAAGCTGGATTTTAAAGAAAATTAAACTTGGTGGACTTTAATGTAGGAAATGGCGCTTTGTACCTAGTTCTTTAATTTATAGTTTGAACTAAAACTACTGCACTAGTGAGAAAATTGATCGTAATACTAGAAAATTTTCAACTCTACTTGAATCGCACTAAAGCTAGATTTTTGTCTGGCTAACAAGAATATACCGTTACATTATTCACAATCTCAAAACCATACGCCATCTCAGAGTATTAGGCCACTTCCTAAATGTAGTAAGAGCGCCATTTTTCCTTATCTGTGGCTGCATATTTTCAAACCCTGAAAGAGGCGAGAAGCTATGGGCTTTATCACTGAAACGCGCCACAGACTCGTCTAGCGATATCTTTACATCCGGCTTTATACTGTCGCTGGTATGTATTTTGCTAGTGATGTGGGTAAAATAGTAAACAAGTTTTTTATTTTCTTTATTGACCTACGCTTGTGTCGGAAAGGTACGACCTATCAAGCACCGGACTTGCTGGGGAACGAAAGTTATTAAATACCTGAAATATGGAGTCACTAAATAGAAGTAACTAATAAGTGAACGTAACGAATAACTAATGGTTTGTTCAAAGGCTATAAGACTTATAGATTTAATTTCTTGAATGAGATTTACTTATGTCATGGTAACTTTGGTCAACTCACCGTCCCTGTGTTTCCCATTGTAAAAAAATGCCTAAATATTGAATATTGAGTCATAACTGGCTATCAAGTAGTATTTAAATTTCTAGTTTATTAAAACATTTTTTCTAGAAGAGGTTCTAGGGCTAGTAAAAAGAAAAAACAATTAAATAAACTACGAAGTATAAACTATAAAGGGGCCTTAAGAACAAGCCCTGGAATATAAGGTATCTCAGTGCAGGCACTGGTGAATCACGAATTGTTAATTTTTTAAACAATTAAATTCATTTTCATGTTTCGTGTGGGCTGTAAATTCAACGACCGTTTTCATTAACCCTGGTATAGCAATGCCTGAAAACGTCACATCACTTAGGCGTTGTCCTAATAGAACGCGACTACGCGATTCGCGCGAATTTTACTCGTACGAACGCGCGATCAAACATATTGAAGTCGAATAGGTGTCCTAATAGACGATCGCGCGATTGAACGATTTCTTCATACATTTGACAGTCGCGCGTTCGCGCGAACTTGCGATGGTTGCGTAATCGCGTTCTATTAGGACAACGCCTTAGATATTGCTGCCGTAAAAATGTTTCCTTTTTGCACTGCATCTTTTAACTTTTTATATACTTTGTTGGCCAAAGCGTGGCTGGATTGATGTTTATCACAAAAGCACGCTAAGGAGTACTCTAACACGTCTTTATCTTAAACACTGATTTAAAGAAGGTTTTGATGGAAATTGTTAGTTACTCACACTCTTCAAATTTAGTGCTAACATTCTAAGGATATATTGTGACATAAAGTTTATTTTATATGTAGAGGCTTAACTTAGATAGGCCTTACTTGTTAATTAGTAAGAATGATTTAAATTAAACCTTAATGATAGGTCTTGGTTTATACAAAGCTTTTTAAACTACTTTAAGTGTTATTAAAAATTATTTTAAGAATTTAATTTTAATATTGATAGTTAAGGCAAAATAACAAGGGCATTGATCTTCTTCTTTGAACTATTATTATTATTTACTCGTAGCTTTTAGAATATCCAATTTCTTTCGTACGGAGTAAGTCCTCGTAATAAATATTAAAATCACGTAAAAAGCGATGGTTCCTTGAGCAAGCAAAGGGGCAGACCGAGATTCGTCGGGTCAGTAAATATTTTCTATGAAAACCAGCTAAGTCCTCACTTTCGCGTCACTACCTGCTAACCCTCTTCACCACCCCACCAACTCACAGGAAAACAGATAGTGTCTTCGGAAAATTCCGCCTTATCCAACGACCTGTCAGTACCGGCTTTTGTTGAGGGCACGCATTCAAAACTTTCAATGTATAGAAAAGATTTTTTACGACGCTTTTTGCCGATAGCGTCGGTAATTGAAATTCGCTGTATTGGATTATAAATTCTGTTGAATGTCTTTTTGCGGGCAAAATGGCCGTTCTAGTGATAAAGGGCGATGATTTGACGGTTTGTGGGCTTTGTTGTATGGACTGGGCTGGGTATGTTTTTTGGCTGGCTAGTTTTAAAACCATATGAGACTATAAAAAAGAAACCGAATAGGCGTGAAATTTTTGGTAAATAATTTTTCACGTTTAACGTTTTTTTTCAACGTTTTTGTTAGCAGGTTTACTTTTTCTATTGGTTTTTAAATGTTATCTTTTTCATAGTTTTGCCAGACGGAGCCGGTACGGGTTTAGATTAATATGAAAACTTAAATCAATATCGAGCTATATAAATACATTTATGGTGATCAAGATTAATAATAATAATAATAATAATAATATGTGGGACATCTATCTCACACACGGCCATCTGACCCCAAACTAGGCATAGCCTGTACTATGGGTGTCAGACAGCTGATATATATACATATATAAATATACAACATCCAGACACAAGGCAAACACAAGTGCTCATCACACGAATGTTTGCCCTGGGCGGGATTCGAACCCGCGACCCTGTGCTCAGTAGGCAGACGTACTACCAACTAGGCTACGGGGCCGTCTTAAGAATTTGAATCTTTTACTTGAAAAAGCTTTTGTGCAACTGGCAACACACGTATTAAAAACCCCCCTACAAAACCGTTCCTTGATCCTTTCAACAACTAGAAAAGAGTTGATAATCTCCAAATGATTGAAGATATTTTCTTGGATCATAACTAAGAACACTCTTGATTGTGAGACACATCTCACCTTGCAAACAAAAAAAAACTAGAACAAAATTGGCGCAACCGTTTAGGAGCCACGATGCTACAGACAGACAGACACGTTAAACTAATAACACCCCTCTTTTTCGTCGGGGTTTAGAAATCGCTACAACTCAGTATCTAAGCCAACTAGAACTCAAGCAGCCTGTATTTATGTAAGCCTTTGTTTGCTTTAATGAATAAGCTGTCACGGCAAGTGCCAAAGTTTGTAATAATCTTTGTTTTACATTGGAGCGGAGCTGAGTTGAGAGGTTCTAAAACATTTGACTTTACAAGCTACAATTTTAATGTCACGTAAAATTTTGATAAGAAAGGGATGTTTAATGAAAGTATATTAAATTTTGATGCCCAGAATTGGTTGTCATCTTGAGAAAATTAAAATTTGTAATTAAAATGTTTATGCTTCACAAGAAACGTTAAATTTCTTGGAACAGTTATGATTAATTTCGATAGTAATTTGGATTATGAATAATAGATTTTACGAAAGCAAGAAATAAATTCAGACAAATTAAAATTAAGAATTAAATATCAGGATGTTTGTACCTATTTGGGGCAAGGGGGCCGTAAGAATAAAATATATTTGGAAATAGATTTTGTTAGAGTCTGAAAAACCCGTGGAAAGAAAATTTGAGACCAGTTACTCAAAAATATTTTTAAAAGAAAGAATAAAGGCATTAAATTATGCTCGAGTAATTTACACTCACTCGTATTATATCGACTATAAAAGGTTGAACTCATTATATGCGCAAATGTATCTTTATAGAGCATAAAATGGTACGAAATGCACACCATGTATGTATTCTATGTACTTATGTTTGTATAAATCGCTGATATTTGACATGATTACACTTAACCGCTTTTATCTAACCGCCAACAGGTAAATCTGAAAGTTAGGCCTTAGTGTAACATAGGGTACCTTTTACCGCGGGAAAATACCTCATTCCCACGGGAAAACAGTTAACGCGCGCGGAGCCGCGGGGCGTAAAGCTAGTTCATTATAAAAATACATCACCCAGAAGCGGTCGTTTAACGCGTCGGTGGGCCCTTTGTGCATTTCCCCTTATTATTCCTACCCCCCACTACTTACCACGGCCCCCCACCCAGGGGGGTTAAATCCCCCATACACGAGCTAACGAAGATAAATGCGGCATCCGTCTTTGGTAACTATTCCATTATTTTATTAAGTCGGATTAAGTGATTTTAAGCCATTTGGGACAACCAACGTAGTGTTGTGGGAATTGTTTTGTTATGACGATAAAGCACGTTACACATGGTGAAAATACTATAGTAACAGATATACAGGGTGTAAATAACAGCTTAAAAAATACTGAAAGGACAAGTTCCGTCGATTCTGCGACACATGCGTTAGTCAATTTAAACACATATAGTCCGGTTCATTTTCGACCAAAAGTGCTCTAGAAATCGAGTTTCATCTGTCACTCCTGTAAATGGCAACGACTCCTACGGTAACCACTGCATTGGCGTACTCTCGTCTTTCAGGTAATATTATACCCTGTCAAATAATACCAATAACAAAGAAATCGGTTCACTAGTTTTCAAATTACAGCGTAAAAACAAAAGTACAAATTCACCATCTTTGATTTCCCCTCCCTTCCTCCTTCCACCACTTTAGCACTTGACGACCGACAGTTCCACGTTCAGGACATCAAGACGAATCCAACGGTAGGAGTCGTTGCCATTTACAGGAGTGACAGATATAATTTTTTCATTTATTACTGGCGCGAACCGGACTAATATTGTTACACATATTTATACTTCGGGATAGGCAAAAATAAACTTTAAATTTAGTAATACGCTTCTTTATTTCCAACAGCTTCGAATCTGTCGCGCTTCTCTCGAAATATAGTATTTAACGGCATTATCGCTTAAGGCGACTACAGGAGCTAAGTGACGCCCCCACATTAAAAAAAAAATTACTCGTAAAATAATCAAAATTTCAAAAATCTAAAACGGCGAAGATCTAGACGGTGTTTTGTAGGATATATTGAAGCCATTAACTTTATTTATTTTAACTCGCTAGTACTTATTGATGGAACTATTGCTAAAAGTGGCCGTTTTCCGCAATCTTTCCATCAATAACTACTAGCGAGATATAATAAATAAAATTAATGGCTTCAATATATCCTACAAAACACCGTCTAGATCTTCGCCGTTTTAGATTTTTGAAATTTTAATCATTTTTCGTGTTATTATTTTTTAAAATGTGGGGGCGCCACTTAGCACCTGTAGGAGGGCAGTAGGTATAGTAAACTTCTTGGTGTCGCGGTCACCTACATACATTAATATAATACGAATAGAACTAATTTTAGAATTTGTTTCTTTGTTTGTTTTGTTCGTGTTTTCAATTTATTTCCTAGAACATTATTCTTTAATTTTCTATCCGCTTATTTAAGACAACAGTATTGTTGTCGCATACTGCACATGAAATTTATTTCCGTTATTTGTTCAAAATTGTATTTATCTGGATGCTTTGTTGTTATTGCAAAAGGTTTTCGTATTATTTCTACTTCATTTATAGTTGTTTGAAAATCTTTATAACATTTTCAATTCGAAGCATTTTCATTTTACAAAATATTTCACTTGTGACATGTACTTCTAGAAATATTTTTTCTAAAAAATACTCTGTCATTTCGTACAACTTTCAACAAAATTGAACAAGGAACATAGAATGCAATAAAAATTATTATTTTGCTGAAAAATATTATAATTTAAATAGGCATTTCATACATTTGTAGTGGAACACATACATAGGCAGTAAACAGACAAGCGCATCGCTCTACCATTGTTTATCGTATAACTTGAGCTATACTCGTACAAAGATCCGCGGTTATCCTTACATGGATGATGGCAACAAAAGTAACAGACCACTGCCCTACAATAAAAGCAATGTAACTCGTTTCGAGAGCGCATTGATGACCCTTTGTTCTAGAACACTCCAGAGCTCTCGACCGACTGTCTCCGCTTTAATGGTTTTCTTTGTGGATTTATTGTTTAGGAAATGCACTGTTCTCCAGTCACGGAAATATAATTTTTATCACCTCTTTTTTATAGGTCCTCTTGGATAGTATTTATTTTTACTGACTCTTCTAATGGCTAAGGCTCTTCCAAAGGATATAATCTAAAGTGCAATTTAATATTAATTTAGTTAACAGCCATAATATGTCCCCATCAAGGGGCTCGAGCCTACCCTGAATTAGGGTAGACAGGCCTTAGTAGACCTAGCTGGTTAAGTGTAAGTTGTTTGACTTGACACACATTCTTCGAATTGCTTTGTCGGCTTTCCTTACGATGTTTTCCTTCACCTGCTGTCGAAGAACCGTACTTAATGTATTTATTTTTTATTTTTTTATGTAAGAAGCCAGTATGATATTCAATATAATATAATGTAATACAATTATAGAGGTGGGAAAGCCGCAAGTAGTCATATCGTTATCCCAAGAATAAAATGGTTGAAAGAAAAAAAAAAACATTTTTAAAAGCACAGACGCTTCATAAAAAACAAATGGAAGGGATTTATTCCAATATTTGCGTCCAGCTATAAATCCAGCAAAATAAACATTTCATAGTGTTTTCACACGTGGCCGTATATTTCGAAAGAGTGACGTGTAAACAGGCAGGCAGGCGGACGGCGCGATTCGGATCGTTACATTTTAGTAATAAAAAAAAAACATTTATTAGGACTGCGGAAAAAACAAAAAGCTTCGTAAATTGTAGTTTGCTTGATTATTAGACGTTGAAGTATAATCACAGAAAAGAATAGTACTACCCGAAAAGTGATGCTTACAAATCAGCTGTGCTAACATTTTTGTAAAAATTATAGTAAAATTGTTTATTGGTTTGGAGTTTGTTCAGCTTTCAAGCTAAAAAAGCTAAACAGGTTTGAAAAAATTGGTTCTTAGGTAAAAACTACCACGTATTGGACGAAGGTAGAGATACTTTTCTCTTTACTTCATTAATTTGTGTGTAAACATATTATTTCCACGATATATATTTAGGTTAGGTTAAGCTAGTAAGCTAAAACAAGAAAAAAGAAGTTTAGCTAAAAAGAATAAATCACAAATTCTCTGTTCCGTACTAAACGTGTACGGAACAGAGAACGTGTTTCCTGTCACTAAAGAATTCAGAAAAAAAAACGAAAATGCGTATGACGAAAAATAAGTTAAAAAATCAGTAAAAGACGCGGGTTGCCATCGACACATGTCAGCGCATGTCGCGACGTGACGTGGGGATGTCGGGACGTGGCTTTCACACAGAGGTTTTCCCCTTGATTTTACTTTATTTTTCCCTTGGGATGTTGGGCACGTTGGGTAAAAATCTGACAAATAAAAATATAGGCCTTTGAAACTGTTTTACTTCATATATTTAGTAAACTAGATTTTTATGTAGAAAAAAAGTGGTCTATACTTGCATGCATTATATTAATTTCGAGGTTAATCTACCTCTTAAAGTCATTTTTCATTTAGGTAATATTTATTCTAATCCGTTCAGTTGTTTATATTTACAATATTAGTAGAATTACTAGTAAAAACTGGCGTAATATCGAAGGATAATCTACGGACATTATTTATACAAAATTTTTCGCATCGAATCAAAATTTGAAAGCAATTTCATCTTGCGCATTTCAAACACATACCTCAAAAAGTTTATCGAATTTAATCAGCGTTCCCGCCATTCTTTAAGACAAACCCTAATTTAAATAATACCCTGCACACAGCCGAATCAAAAGTTAGAAAGTAATTTTCGCGCTAGCTATATAACCACAATTGCTTACAAAATGGTTTCCGTTTTGTTTCGTATACGTGGTTGTGTAAAGTTTAAATTTAATGCCACGCCGGCAAAGTTTTGTTTAGTTGTCGCTTTATAATGTTTGTGATGGTAGTTAAGTAACTGTATATTGTATTGTAAACATATTATGTGAAGCAGAAACAAAATAAAAAAAATACTTACTTTAAAAAAGAGTACGGCTACGGATTCGTAGCTATGTGCTACGAGTTAGCTACGTCGTAGCCCGTAGCAACTTTGAGTTCATAGCATTTTCAATGGTTCATCTTCACAGAAGAAAATATAAGCTATTTGAAAGATACAATTTGTTATTAAATAAAATATATTTTTTCGTTGTCTATGAAACATTCATAATAATTTTTTTTTTAATAATCCAATACTTCTGTATTTCGAGGGGTGCCTGGTAAAACCCGATAAGTGCTCAAAATGTGATTCTGAGATAATCGAAGTTAAAGTTTTGATGCCGATTTACCATACTTAAATCTTGTAAAAAGTAAAGTAAAAGTAAGTAATAAATTGCAAAATATATTCTTAAATCAAGTTTGATTAATTACAACTTCAAATTGTATTTACTTTTCCTATAAAAAATGTTTATTTTGAGTAAGGTGCATACTTAAAGGGTTTTAGAACGGAAACAAAACCAGTTTTTAGGACTTATACTTGATATTTTTCTTTGAAAAACATCTTCCATCATCATCATTAGAGCCACTACTTACTTAAAATTATCAAAAAAAGAAATAATTGTAATCGTCATCATCAGTATCTAGCGCAGTTTCATTATTATCGTTTTTAAGCTTTAAATCCAGCGGTGAAGTTCTTCCGAGATGATCTGTTTCGCGCACATAGCTTATAAATGTAGCTTTTAGCGACACTTATTGAGAGCTGACTACAGTATAAAGGTTCCAGTCCTTGAAGCAACTTAAAATTAACAGAAGGTGGGTTTAATTATCGTTTCGGGTTTCAGGTGTGATTCTGAGACCTATAGGGCCTGCCCCCGTTACACCTTTCGGCATTCAGGAAACTTTCTGCTCCAACAGCCATTGGTTCTACGTGCAATGTGTCTCGCCTACAGCTCTTTTGGCTATGTCGGTTACTTTAGTTTATCTGCGGATCTTAATCATTCCTAACTCGATCGCACAGGGAACCTCCAAGCACAGCCCTCTCCATTGCTCTCTGAGCAACTTTGGGCCTTCTTAAGAGGCTCATTGTTAACGACCACGTCTCGGATCTATTTCGAAGTCATAACTGGCATGGCAACACACATTGTTCAAAGACCTTTGACTTGAGCTGCAGTATTTGGGTTGAAAACATGATGACAGCTTTCCGAACGCTTTCCAGCTGAATGCTGAATGCTTTTTTGGAGTGGTCATTGGTAACCACTATTAGTAGTAAGTAGTTTCTACTTAGGTACATGGGCGTTCGACATTACTTTTGTTTTCTCAATGTTCATCTTCAGGAGACTATTGAGTTCATCGAGCATTGTGTCCAAGTCTTCTATGGTCTTAGCCATGAGAATAATATGTCGGCAAACTCAAGGTGAGATATGTATCCACCATCAATGTTGATAGTATCAACATTAATGCCTCTTCCCAATCCAGAAGCTTTAAGATAGAGAATTTAGCGGTGAAAAGTAATTGGAGAAATAACTTCTTCCTGTCTCACACCCCGCTGCAGCTACATTGGTCTGAAGTTCTGATCCTGGAGTTAAACAGATATGGAAGCATTCTCATACAAACACCTCGATATTATACCGGTAGTCAATTTGGTACCTCTGAAGAGATCCCAGCACTGCCCAGATTTCTATTGAACCGAAAGCCTTCTGTAGTCCACGAACGCCATGAATAATGTCTGGTTATTCTTCAGTGTTCTGTATAACCTTCTGCAGCGTGTAAAGTAGTTTATTTTAATGTAGCCCTTTGGGAAACCGGCTTGTTCTTGAGGCTGGAAGTTGTCAAACCTGCGTCTGAGACGATTCGTGAGTACACTCGGAAACAATTTGTAGACAGGACTTGGAAGTGAGATGGGTCTATAATTCTCTAGAAGGGTTTTTTGGGCCCTTTTTAATAAAGAAGACCACCACATATCTGTGTCATGCCTACGGCTTTGTTCCTTCAAAGATGACAGAGTTATACAGTTTCTGAAGTACTTCCAAAACCGGTATACCACCTGCCTTCAGAAGCTCAGCAGCTTTTCTGACATCGCCCGAGGTCTTGTTGTTTTAAAACTTTGAGAGCCATTCTAAACTCGTATCCGTGATGTCTTCAGTATAGTGTCGGATTAGCCCATCTCTGGCATCAGTTGCAGTTTGAATACTGACAGGTGTTCGTGTTGTCGTGTACAGCTGTCCATAGAATACCTTTATTTCTTCCTGTAGCTCAAGCTCACTTATCACAGTTCGTTAGGCTCAATGACTTTCTTAATACGATCCGTCTATGAAGACCTGTCAGCATTATCTGGGACAAAAGAACCATCCTCCATCTTCCATAACCCTGAGGATAGAGTAAGAAATATTTTTGTTTTCATTAATTGTACGACGGGTCTTTAAAAACTTGGATCCTGTTGTACGGACAGCTTTCACGAACCAATCATTGTAATCGTGCACACCTACTCCTTTTGCTTGGCTTTCAAATCGTTTTCGCAGCTCAGGATGGGTTTTCAGGGTTCTGAGTTTGAATTAACAACGGACGGAGCGTATTTCATCATTTTTATTGGTTTTTAGTCAACATGACAGTTACGGATATTAAAAAACTGAATTAATGAAACTCAAGAATAATATTTACCTGGTTTTGCATCTTATAAAATTAGTGGTGTTGATAAGTAAATATATTTGCTAAAACCCAATAACAAGTCATAACTCTACTGTTTGTGAAAAAAATACAATATTTGTATTTATAACTCACTTTAATGGGTTTTGCCTCTATGAATGGATGTTATTGTTTTGTAAATACTATTTTCAAAAAGCCCATAACAAGTAATAGTTGATTCTGCTAGAAAATATTTCATTAATTTTGACGTGTAACACACTTTAAAGTATTCTTCTTCTCATAAGTCCATAAAAAGGGTATAAGATATTGGGTTTTGACATAACGATTAAAGCCTTACACTTTAAATATCGATTACTGGACTACACCATTAGAAAGAGCTCGAAAAGTACTCTATGGTAGTATAAATAACTCATTTTGCCAAATTGCGGTACTTATCGGGTTTTCACAGGCGACCCTCGAATTACCTAACTTTTTATCTGTTGAAACGTTTTGTAAGGATCTTTTTTTTTAATTTGCTACTGGAAAACTTCCCATTGTCTTTAAATAGAGAATCTGTCCGGTTTTAGTGTATCTATATTACTATGTCCATGGGTTCAGTATGAAAATGCCAACACCAATATCGAACGTACCTGCCAGCAAAAAATTACAAGTGTGACCGAGATAGCCTATTTGTAACTGCACAAGTGAGACAAAGAGAGATAATTTTGCGGGAAAAATTCTCGGAAACTCGTGAATGGCTACAATTCCACTTCTGTAGTATTCGCTTCGGTTTACCTCAACCGCAGTAAAAAGGTTTGTATTGCACTTAATCACCAAATATAACTAATAATTATTTTTGAGGTAATTAATGAGTCATATACATAAAGCTATCCAATACTATCCATCCTTACAAACTTTCGGTTTCATCGACCTAATGCGTAGCATTTTACCTTGGGAAAAAAGTGATTTTGTAAATACAACTGTTTGTCTGTCTCTTCGACAATTTCTCAACCGATTCTTCCCGAAATTTTGTCAGTAGATTCGTGAATTTTAGTTTTTGGAAATTGTTCAAAATATGAGTTAGCAGATTAGTGAGGTCTATTAGTAATATTTATTATTTTAGAATAATTTTGTCCGCTTGCATATATTCTTTGGTTATTTTTCACATTCTTCTGTGGAATGTTATCATGGTAGGACGTTGTAAAAAAAATATTTACTGCGCTTAGGACTCTGATGGGAATTTTAATATCTTTACTTTGAAATGATTTTCCCTTTGCCAACTTTTGCTTTTTTTGAGAAGTACTCTCTCTGGAGACATCACATTTTGTTTTTTGAGCATATTTGATGTTTTATCAACCTTATTGCGCTCGAAAGTTTTCGAATTCTAGTGAGATTTACATTTTAATTTTAACTTACTTATTTACACTTAACCATTTTACGGGGAGTATCAAAATCAATTTTTTTTTGAATTTTTGGACATTCTGTAGAATTTAGGCAAATTCACATTATACTGAAATAAAGAGTATTATTATTATTATTATTATTATTATTATTATACTTAGATGCTATTAAATTCTTCTGGTTTCAGATACTGGATTTTGTAAAAAAATTATTATAAGATAAATCTAAATTGGTAGCTAATAAAATTAAAGTTATATTTAAGCAAGTTATCATAATAATATTCGTGAAGTTTTACGTTATTGGCTTGAATTCCAGCTATACGTCCTTTACATTCTTTACGAACAAAAAAGAGACTGACATTTAATTTTTGAGACGTCGAACCGCAACAAAAAACCTTTCTACCCCTTTGCGTCTAACATTAATGCAACCAAAAATTTATAAAAATTACGTTTACCAGCTGCGCTCTTAATTTTTATATCGTTTATTAAAAAAAAAATGTTTCATGTCTTCTGTCCTTTTCGGTTCGCATACTCGTATGACCGACAAAGACCGCGACTTTAATTTAAGTTTAGAGTGTGACTTCAGAGAATTACTACCATTATTGCATTCATTATTTCCGTACTAATTACTATTAAATAATACACTTTACACTATCATGAACACAATTAGGTAATTTTCAAACAAAAACATACCACAGACTTAGTGAGGCCGAAATGAAGTGAAGTGGCCCGTTTTTGCCACCCACTCCATGAATGGATGGAAGCAATTAAGCTCGGTATATTATAGAACCTTTATAGGACCTTTACACGACCATCAAGTGTCATTAGCTGTCCTTATCCCTCCGTCATTTTTGTAAAGAAAACAGCACTATTTTTTTGTCTGTAAAATGAATAAAATACGGTTCTACCACAAATGAAAATGAAATGAAAAATGAATTTATTTGCAATAAGTTTACACACGATATGTGTGCTTAATTCTTGCACTAGGATTAACGCTTATGTACTAGTGTAACCCTTGAAACATAAATTGCTGGGTGTGACGAAAAAATAGTAATAGAAACAGTTATTAGAATAACTAACAATGTAACCATATCGATTATCATAATGGAAGATAGAGAAGAGCGTTGTTGTGTTAAATTCAAAATCAACTAATAATTATATATAATAATAATGTTCTAAATATTTAAGCCTGAATGAGAGGGCGAGTATCGTCAGGCTTATTTCTTTCTTGAACTAAGGTACATTATCCGTATTCCGTAGCGGTAGGAGTTAATTTCGTAGTGTGAATGTCCAACCTAATGTGCTGGCTTCTGTACTTAATGCATTTCAAAATATTTATCTTGTTTTTTAAGTATACGATACAATATGAACAAATTACCTAGAAATTCTGAATTCACAAACAGAAAGCAGATTCTAGGTAGTAGCTAACGCGAATAGAGCTACAGAATGGGTCCTACCCACCTTTACTGTTGATTAGTTTCTGACGAGGTCTGCCCACCCTGTTTGCGAGTCTGTTACACGGAATTGTAGCTATTTCTCTCTCTGACGAGTGTTTTATGATTGGTTCTGCATACGGTATGTGGTATGCTTTTGTTTTTATTAGGTTCTGGGATCGAGATACGATTTGTAAATGAGTTTTTGTTTTTATATATTTTTCACTGTTTTCTGTTTTGTTTGACTGTGGTATTTCTAGTCTTTGGTTTTTTTATATACTATCATTGAATAATCTCAATTGAAAGAAAATGTAACTTTCTTTGCATCGGTTATTGAGGTTTTTGTATTGCATTGTATGAGTTGATTAAAAATCTTTATATCAGTAATGGTTGCATTTTGTAGATACATTTTACTACGTAATATTTATATGTATCATCATCATCATCATCATCATTTTAACCGAAAGACTTCCACTGTTTGACAATGACCACTAAGAGTAGTTGATTGAAATGAAAATACAAAGCGTTCTCAATACAAAAGATCTTTCCAAGCGATTCGGAACTCGTTACTTTGCGACGCGGTCTATGTTTGTATTTGAAAGATGGTTTAACTTGTAAAATGCTGTCACGAACCGGCTACATTACCCTGTTACTGGCACATAGTCTATTATTGTGCCTGGTTGAGATTGACTTTTCAACCGGTGGTATTTAGTCACAGTTGAATTTGGTCAGAGATTTCATTTGTCAAAATCACGGTACTGAAAGCTGAAAGCTTGTACTGTAGGGTATTGAATGTAAAATACGAGTATTATATCATGAGTATTTAATAGTTTTTTTGATACCTAAAGGCATAAACAGAAGGGCATAAAGAGAGGGGCTAGTCTGAAAACTAGCGCTGGGCAATGATGCCTAGCATATGCTGAGACTAGTACCCATTGCCGCAACAGGAACATTATCTTGTAACTAGCTTTAAGTACAGCATTGTTTTACTGGCAATAAATAATTTTCTATTTCTATTTCTAAACAACGCGAGACGTTACAATTGACGTTAGATGTTATAACTGTTTTTATACAAATTTTAAATTACCAAGTTCATTTCATTTTAGTTCAAATTTAAAATACATCATATAGGTTTAAAAACGTTTTATATTTTGTTAAGCTCAGACTCATTTGATATAAATCATTCAAGGTGGTGTTATATTTTTCACTACCATAAATGGTAAAATTTAAGTTCAAATAATTCTACACTCATATTCTAGCAACTTTTTTGCCAAGCAAGACTATCGACGTGACGTCTTAAAATTCGATGGAGCCGGCTGCACGCACGAAAAAACATGACGCAATGCGGCGATACCGCGCGGCTGAGGCGTTCCATTTAAGGCTTGAAGTGCAAGCGAGAGCGCGGAACGAGCGACAAAGAGGCACAATCGTTGTCACGTTCAACTATCGTCAGTATACCGACTTTACAGACAACCGCTCTTTTTTCGTCATCGTGTGTGACCAAATATTATTATGACCGATCGACACTAACCTAGATTGACTTTCCGTTGCCACACGAAGACAGAATTTATTTTGTTTCGAGGTTATTTTCCCGTTAGATGAAATTTGTTCCTCTATTTCGACAGGTTGTTTTTGTTTATTTGATTTACACAATGTGATTTTGATGTCGTGAATTGGAACGTCTACCCTTTTTTTTAATATAAAGTAGCACGAAATGGATGTTGGTGAATTTAGTTTGTATAAAACAAGAGTTTGGCGGGAAAGTACTCCATTAAAGAAAACAGTATAAAATGTTAAAGAAACAATTTACAGTAGCCAGCACAATGGCTGGGCATATTGTCCTCCAACCGCATATTTTGTACTGTACCTACCTATAATCAAATACTTACATTGTTTGAAAATGACAATTTTCAACGAATTTGTGGACAAGCATAGAAATATCGGGCACTCACACAAAACAAATAGGTACCGAGGTATATATCCCGTTTTAAATCTTAATAGTTTTACCCGATGTCATTGGAGAATTTAAAACACCATAAAAATAATGACCTTATAACAAAATCCCTAAGTAACCTACAAACAATTACTGTCCAGTATTAACCGCTAAAATAACTGGAAATTGCTGAAAAGTAACATAGTTAATAAACTCAACATACGTTCACCTTTTTCCACGACACTATTAAAGTTGTACGTTTCCTGGCCGGGGCGGGGCAGGTTAAAACTTTTACACGAGAACCGGGTGAAACCGGCTTAAACCGGCTTGAACCGGCTTGGAGTGGCTTGAGCCGACTTACCGAGTGGTAGATTAGCGCTGGTAGCTTGTTGCTGCGGCTTGGGGAAATCATACTTTTGGTGTTGTGGTTCTAAGATGAGTTTCACAATTTTGTTAGTAAAGATAATAATGCATTGATAAATACTACGTTATGTATGCATACACACAGAACTATTGTGTTTACGAATTAAAATTCAAACCCATAAATAATCACACAAATAAAACAACACATTAAATAAAATATGCAATAGAACAACACAAACTCAACAAAATAATTTTTGTAGGTAAATAAATAGAGACATACAAAAACTTATAATTAAAAAACTTTAGCTAAAAAGAGTTCTCTAATACTGTACAAGTATTGTGAAATAATTATACAGTGTGTCCGACTACTGGTGACGGACCCGTTGATATATTTTTTTTTTCTTTTTTGGTGGCTCAACATTTTATTTGGTTTGTGAGGTAGGTTAACTTTGAAACCCACTCGATAAGAAGATCAATTTTATCGACAAGACTACTATTATAAAATCTTTAGCACCAACAGGCATCAACTATTTAAAACTGTCTGATGACAGAGCCAGTGCAGTGGGGGAAACGTATTTAGTGCCTTTGCCTCAATAAACTTTTAAATAGATTTTGCGAATATTGACGTAAGTTGACACTAAAAAGCTTAGATGGCGTTTTTGGAACTACAAATCCGAGTCCAAAGTCCAAGTTGGAGCCAATCTCCAATTTGCGTAGCGTGGTAACTTCTCTTTTCCTTTTTTTAATCTGTGATTTACACTAGCGTCATTCAAACTGATACGGCAAACCGAGTTTTTAATTTATTCTGAAAACTTGAAAGTCCTTTACGAATTACAATATTATGCAAATCTGGCTGTTCTTCTAAAGAATGTTGGACGTAATAAAGTAAGAAGTTAGCAAGCGACAAAGTTGTGAATGCAAGGGAGGTGTGAGAAAGAGGAGATATGCTAGGATCTTAGTCAAAGACGAATATATTAATTCGTCACAGATTTTTTAAAACACATGATCATACCTACTAATTGGTAACATATAAGTGTTAGGTTACAAATTAATTACCATACACTTATAGGTTACAAATTACTTAATACCTATCGCTTATTAGTTACTAAAACAGTGTGTAACAATTTATTTCGATGGTAACAGTTCATTGACAGGTTATTACTTTGACCGAATTAAGAGTTGATATTTTCATGGGCAAAATTGGCTTGGTACTTCTACATCATACGAAAAAAATTGTTTGGTTTCGCTGTAATTTATTTGATAAATAAAAATATTTTATTAAACTTCATTTTGCATCCATACCATACCAAACTTACCAAAGTAAGTCGATTATACTCTGATTATTTTTTTAAATAAAATGTAAAGAAATACATCAGGGGTCGTGATTATGATAATTCGAATTTCTGATCGGGAGAGGATCTGACCTACATAATTACTTTTCTGTGACTTCTCCCCTCGTTTCCCTGTTCTATGTAAGAATTAGAAGTTAGAAAAGTGACAAGTTTGCAATAGGGAAGTTTTCTCGGCGATTCCGTCAGTTGGTTACGGCAGAACTTTGATTAGAAAAAGGTGTTTGGTACGGATAAACATAATAATGTTAAAGGAAGACCGGTTTGTATATGGCATTGAATTTCAGTTAAAGGTCAGAGGGAATTATATCATGTAATTATAACATTATTTATTTTTTAATAGGGCCGTTTCTAGGATTTAATTCCGTAATTAGGTAAATTATTTATCAGATTTATGTGCATTACCTACTTTAAAAAATATACACTATAATTCTTGTGGACATAAATAACCGAAAATGGAAGAATTCACATGTCCGCCATATTATTTTCATAGGAAAAGTTGTTTTGTAGACGAACAGGGGTAGTAATTGCATTAAGCTGGCGAGTTTTAGTAATTATTTTAAAACTACAGTTCGTGCGTGAGTTGAATGCAGATTGCGTTTCACTTCATTTTGAGTTTATAGATGTACTATAGTTTAATAAATAAAACAGATTATTCTCCCTGATACAAGAACACATATTCTAACAGAGAGTACAATCAGTTTTGTACATACAAGCGTAGTCAATGCTTTAGAGACATTTTCCCAAATATATTTCTTACGTAAACGAAAAGCAAACTCGACACTTTCAAAACAGTCCTTTTAAACGGACAGTTTGCATGGAGAATTGGTAAATTGCTGAAAACCGTTGACTATGATGTCCTTTTATTATTTGCTATGTGCCGTCCTTTTAGTACAGCCTCCACAGTCGAGTGGTCAAAAGCTCGCCTGACGTGACGGAGGTTCCGGGTTCGAATCCGGGTGGAGACTCGTCGAACAATTAATATCACTTTGTAAGACTTTCCTCAGTTTGGTTAGGATATTGCAGGCTGAATCATCTGATTGGCCGAAAAATAAAGATGATCGTGAGCTTCGGAAGGCACGTAAAGCCTACCTGCGGATGTAGTCGTTATAGGAGCCATGTCGGAAGCCTAAGGCGGTTCTATAATTCCGACACCAGGGTTTGTGAGGTAGGTTAACCTCAAAACTTACACGATAAGCAAGCAAGTATTTTCTAAGCCGCCAATTACCCCCTGCACTTAATTCCTTCACTTATTATTCACTTCAGCAACTAAAGTCTCTTCAGATCCAATCTCCGTTAAACTCGAATATAAGATACAATATTTCAGTACAAAACCTGTACCGAGTCTAGCCGTAACCGCGGAGTGTGTCGTTAAAGTCCCATCCACACTGGAGCTTAGGGGTCGTTCACACTGCCAGGTAATCAGCTTGCGGCGAAATAATTAATTAAAAGAGCTGGTTGTGTCTCCAGAAGATAGGATGGTTTTTGGAGGCAAATTTCTAGGGAATTTTGAGCTGAAAATTAGACTAACTTTAGTTAATTTGCTTAATAATTAAGCTTAAGTTTTTTAATGTTGCTCTATTAAATTTGTTTAAAATGTAATAGCCAATACTGACGCTACGCAATATCTATACAATAAAACTGTAGAGGTCGAAAATCTGTAGGATATAAGAAGTGATATAGAACATTTTTCTAAATTTCTTTGTTTCTCTGTTTGTCTGTTTGTACGGGCTAATCTCTGAAACTGTTAGACCGATTTGAATCAAATTTTGCATGGTGGTACCTTATATCCTCGTCGACATCTTAGATAGTTTTTATCGCGGGAAAATATCTCATTACTACGGGAAACTGCACGGGAAAGTATAAAAACAACGCGGACGTAGCCGCGGGTGGACAGCTAGTATAATATACGCTATTAGTGAAAATAAGAATATTTGGGTAGCAAAATTGTCGCCGGAAATACAAAAATAAACTATTAATAACAAATATCCGTAAAAAATAAATAAAGCTATAGTATTGTTATCATAGAGCGTAATAAAAAGATTTCAAAAGATTTTCCTTAACGAAATAACGCTAACAGTGGAATAAAATTTCCTCTAGAATTGAGCATAAATTAGCGAGCTTGCCACACACAACCGACACTTCAACAATCTAATTAAAATTGTGTACGAATTAAAGCGTAGCGGCAAACCTGCTTTCTAGCGCCAGCATTGCTTCACCACCATTCCAGTACAACGAGTTTTAGGGTGCGTTACAGTACACGAAATAGCGGATATTCTTTGATACCAATCCTGTCATGACAGCTCAAATATGTTCCCACGAGGAGCTCGAACCCTGAAATCAAGATGAATAGGCCTAGGTAGACCACGTTGGCCCAGTGCGGGTTTGTCAACTTAACACACAACCTTTGAATAGTATCGCGGGCATAGAGGTGATTGTAAGTGTGTGCAGGTTTCCTCACCATGTCTTTTACTTACCAGAACATAATAGTACTACGCCGAAGCTTGAACCTGCGAACTTCCGATTGGAAGTCACCGACCCTAGCCACTTGACCACGAACGCTCTTACGTTACGTCCTCCTCATTCCTGTCCTCTTGTCCAAATCCTCTTGTCCAGATCCTGTCGTTCATTTTATTGTTTGATATTTTTGTTATCTCTTGACTATTAAAATAAGCCTTATAAGAATGCTCAAATTACTCAAAGGTCAATTGCGTAGGCAGATTCCTTGCTCGATCGATTAAGAAACAATGACATCTGCGGGAAAATCAAAGATGGCGACTCCCGAGCAGCGAGCGGGGCAGATTGGATCGAATAAACTGACTGAAACCTTTTTTCGTATTTGCTCCCCCATAAAGATTCCATTTCTCTTTGTCCTGAATATGTTCTCATCTAAAACAAAATAAAAAATCTAAGTTGTTGAGGAGATATTCGTTATTTACAATATAGTGCTTTTCTGTTAAAATAAATATTTTTCTTTCTGTCCTCGAACAATAAAACACTAGACATTGTCAGCCGGAATAGTCTAAATTACACAATATAAAAACCGCTGCCGCTTCCGCTCAAGTTGTAGCCGCGGCCGAATGTAAACGGCTTCTAATTAAATGCAGGTGTAATATTTTCCCGCTTGAGCCGGATTGTGCAGTCCTGTTGTCGGGTGTAACATAATCTAGACAAAGCTTACTCGCTGTTTAAATGAGTCCAAAATCTGCCCTGAGCTGCGCTAATGACATTTAATTTAATTATTTTACTACATACTTAAATAAACGTTCTTGAACATGTTTTACAATAATCGCTTGCTAATTTGTCGTGGTGTCACAATCTATCTATCTATTGTAAAAATATCTATATAATAAAACTGTAGAGGTAAAATGTCTGTATATATAAAAAAAGATAAAATCCGAGTCAGGAGGATGTAAGAAGAGAAATAGAACATATCCAGATTTTTTTTTTGTTTCTCTGTTTGTCTGTTTTGTACGGGCTAATCTCCTAAACTATTGGACCGATTTGAATGAAATTTTGCATGGTGGTTCTTTACATCCCTGGTTAACATCTTGGATACATTGAATCGCGGAAAATTAAAGAGTCCCGGGATAGTTAAAAATCACTATGAAAAAGTTGGAAAACAACGCGGGCGTAGCCGCGGGCAGACAGCTAGTAAATAATATTTAAATACAAAAACAGAAAAACCACCCCCACACTAGCGTCTTTCAAGTGTCGTCGTGCGTCATGCATACAATGAAATCGTCCGCGTAAGTCTTTTGTTTCACTCGCCTCGCTGCCTATGATTGTATGCGCTACGCATGACGATGACGACGCTCAAAAGACGATAGTGTGAGGGGTCTTTAAGATTATCTTTTGTTAATGGACAGAGAAAAATAGCGAGTTTTTAAAATGTAGATAGATTAAAAATATCAAGAGATGACGTTTTTACTTATTAAAATAATCGAACATTGGGCTCAATTCTGGCGTGGCCGCTAAAATCGCTAAATTTAAGTTGTTGGTCTCTTTCATTTATATGGGAATCGAAAAGGATGGGAGATGAATGAATGATATTTAAAATAAGCAGCGCAGCTGTCAAATTCAGCTTAATTTAGTCGGGATGTTTTTAAATGCCTGCTAAATTAGTGCGAACTACGCGTACGAGTAAAATCGATGTTTGACGTCTCTATATTTAAGTTGACAATCACCTGTCCCTTTTTGTTTTTATAAACGTGAAAGAGACATATTATTTTTAAATTTAAGTTAGAGCGTAGTATGTAAAATCCGGTAAATTTTTTTTCAAACTGCGTGTATAAAATGTGAAGTAATATGTCTCATTTTCTACGTAACATTCAGGATACGAGTTATACTCATACCTATTTTTATTACACTTTATTGATGTATTTAATTTTTGTCTCGCACAATACAATACAAATAGAGGGAGAACGAAGAGGCGTGTCTCATCTCATTGTAGTACGTTAATGAGGATTGATAGGAAGGACGAGTCGACCCATTAGGACGTTTATTGGGGCGCAATGTTTTCATACAATAGCAATGAAACGCGAACAAAACATTCCCGATGCAAACGTAACTGGTACTAAAATGTTGTTTAACTTACGCAACTTTTTAAAATAAATGAGTTTTTTTATAGTTTAGTACGGGGCACTACGGGGCCTTAAATTTGAAGACCCAGAAAATTATATTTTTATCATAGTCACGAAACAGGGGGAGGCCTTTGTCCAGCAGTGGACGTCTTTCGATGATGATAGTCTCAAAACATCATAGTTTATTCGACGCTCTTACGGTAAAGGAAAACATCGTGAGGAAACCTGAACACACCTGTGAAGAAATTCAAAGGTTGTGTTTTGTTCACCATAGTTTAGGGTAGGCTCGAGCCTTTCAATTGTGACCGTACAGAATATAATAAACAAGGAACGTGGAAGGTTTTCAAGGGGAATCTCTTTCCCAGTTCGATCCTAACACGAGTGGAAGTTGCCGGTAAACGGGCAATTTACGGGGTATGCTTTTATTTGGCGCAATAGCTTTTCAGGGATGTCCAAAACTGCAATAAAATATGTCAGCTATAGAAAAAAAAGACATGTATTGCATTTGTAACGTATGTAAGTTTCGAATTTTACACAAGTGTACCTATATAATCAATAAATAAATTGGAACTACGTTAACGATCAGTTCATTTATAAGTAATATTACGCGGGAAAAAGTTGAAAAATAAGGCAAGTCCAGCCGCGGGCGGACTGCTAGTATTGCGAAGCAGATGACCATTGACCATCCGAAAAAAATAATCGGTGAAAAAATTTGGCGCAAATGTGCGACAATTTTCAAACTCTTTGACGGAATGTTAAACATTTTTTTTACTATTCAACCTGCCAGTTCCTGAAAACCACTTCAAGTCCATAAAGCTTAAAAATATAAAACACGCTTCCGTTTTCAATTACAATGGACCAATCAAAACATACTTCAAAAACAACGCAAAAAACGTTTCGTGTTTTTAAAGCCCTTTGTCTGAGCAGCCTATCAGTGATTAGGGTTGGAAATGTTGGTTTATTAAAATTTCGTTTTCATTGTGGTTTTATATGTAGACATCAGGAATAACTAAAATTAATTATTTAAAATGAATGTAAGTGACCTTATTGCTAAAATACCAATCTCATAACTCTTGAAATATTAAATACCTACAAGCTTTTATTAATTAATTTGAACGGATTTTTTTATAAAATAATGCTTCTCATTTTTTTAGGAGTGAAATATGGATTAAATTCTCTGTTATAAACGTTTCAGTCTGCTGCTAAAAACAATAAAACTAAAAAATTATACCTTTGAAATGCATCTTACATTTGATGACCTCTCGATCAATTTTTAAACGAAAATATTGTCTACACTATCTATCTACATGTACACTATTATTATAAAGAGTAAAAGATTTGTATTTTTGTATTTTTGTGTGTTGTTTGTAATTAATAAACTCAAAAAGTAACTGAGTTACATAGGCTACCTTTTACCGCGGGAAAATGCCACATTCCCATTGGAAAAACTATTTAATGCAGATGGAGCCGCAGTGGGAAGCTAGTAATTAGTAAAGTTTAACTGACCGGTCATTCAAAAGGTCAAATCCTATAACCCATACAAAACGAATTAGTGATGATGAGTCCTAGCCACAGATTCGTGGAAATTCTTACGCATAGCAACACAGCCAGCCCTAGCGGTAACTAGGGCAAAAATTGAGGTGGCCGGTTGCCATGGCAACGAGTCCCTCCCCCGCCGCTCGCGCAGGCCCCACCCCGCGCGCGTCCGGGCAAACCGTTAATTGATTTCATCAAAGATGTTTTGTATGAATTAGACGAGTTACGATTGTTTGTATTTTGTACTACAAAAAAAAACGAATTAAAATCGATTAAGTTTTTAAAGCTTGAGAGCGTCGGTGGCCAAGTAGCTAGGGCCGTTGACTTCCATTCGGAAGTTTGCAGGTTCGAACCTCGGCACGTACCAATGTGTTTTCGATTTTCGGATTCATTATGTACGTTTATTCGACGTTCTTACGATGAAGGAAAACATCGTGAGGAAACCTGCACACACCTGCGAAGTAATGCAAGGGTTGTGTGTGAAGTTGACCAACCCGCACTGGGCCAGCGTGGTCGACTAAGGCCTATTCACCCTGATTTCAGGGTAGTCTCGAGACTCTCGGTGGGGACATAATAATATATGAGCTGTTAATGACGATGAAGTTTTGAAATAAATGATTTAATAATGAAGAAATTAGGATGATTATCGCATGATGCCGTAGGCTTGTGTCAGTCACGGGGTCCGAATGCAAGACCTTGTTTTCTTAGACCATGAGCTAAACTTGTGCAATACTTATTTACTTACGAAGATATTTTAATTTCGGCGCTGTGTGTCGTCAGTAATCCAAATACCCTTCAGGTAACAACGCCCGTACCCGCCGGCGGGGGCGCGGCCATAATCAAAATCAAAATTGATAATCTGAGACGCCCCTCAGGCGTCGTCTCCTTCACGGTGTTTTTCAGTATAAACGCGCTAGGCCGTGGTCCGAGGCTCTCTTGAGCCGCCCCTAGACGCGTTGGTATATGACTGTTTTTGGGTAGAGTCTTCCGCTCCCCCGCAAGTCCGGTGAAGCTTGATTGATCGTACTTTTTCGACACAAGCATAGGTCAATAAAAAAAAACAGTAATTCAAATACATGAAGGAAGAAAAACTTTGCGTATTTTTTAATCCTTTGTTTAAATAGCAGTACGTAATCACGCCGAATTTCAGTTGCGTAAATTCGGCTGTAGTACGTTTTGACACTAATATGATTTAGGACTGAGAAGTTCCAACTTTCACTATCCCAGCGTAGTCCGAATTTTCCAGAATTAAGAATTTTTCAGAATTTTAACCCTTTATAAGGTAAAACAACTTTACAAAATGCATTCGTTTTCGATTTTTTGTTGAGGGTATAAGGTTAAAATTAAGGTGGCAATATAGTGGCCTTTAAGGTAGAGTCAACCTTGAAAGTGGCTTATAACGTCAACTTGTAAATATGTTAACAATTTCCATGGTACTTTTCCATACATATTTTCCATTTCCCATTAAGTCGAAACGTCCAAGGCGTCAAAGGGATCCGGCATCGATTACCGCGCAAATTGACTGGCGCGACCGTTTTGTAGCCATTCGTTTGCAGTAAATACATTCATTCATATTCACTCACTCTCATCGGGGCTTCATTAATATCGGTCAATCATTCCTTTCCAAAATATTCAATCATTCGCTGACACAAGGGTGTTCGCGGCATAATTATACATCGTGAAATTTTACTAGTTGTTTATCCGCAGAATAGCAGTAGTGCCCATGAAACTGAACAACTTTTCCTAAGGAACATAGGTTGAAATCTAAAAAAAATAACCACATTTTTTTTTTAAAGAATGGCTTCTGCTACTTTGCAATTCAGCCAATGTCAGCATCTAAACTTCAGCCACGTGACGTGACGGTTCACTTTGTATGACATTTGAATTTGAATTTTGAGATTTCAACCTAAATGTTTTGCGGATAAACAACCAGTTAAACACTGTGTATTACTAAGTCCATGGTTTGCAGTCTGCCAATCGCAGAGGTGTTTCAAGTTATGCTTTTAACTGAAAAAAAAAATCTGATTGATGAATTGAAAAAAGATAATAAACTTTTTAATAATAAACAAATACATACTTAATCCATGTGGGCCCCTATTATAATAATAAAAAAATAAGTTAAACTACATAAAATAAAGGAATATAATATATTCAATACAATATGACTACATGCGCTGTGACATGCGTCAAAATAATACTTTTATAACAACATTTTTATTATTTAATTAATAGCTTCTAACAATACAACCATGGGGTGCACAGGATTAGTGTCATAGTAAAAGAATACAAGAATTGTATGTTCTACCCGAAAGTTATACTTTTTTCTGCTGGCCGGCACTTTTACTTTTTTGGTCCAAAATGAATGATACCCTTTGTTCATTAATTGTGTGGCATAAATGAGGCTTTATTACTTTTCCATACTTACTCTTTGGCAGAGCTTTTAACTGAATTTACTGCGATTTTCATGCGAAACTAAAATGGAGAGAATTATTTGTCCATCAATTCCCTTTTGTGTTGTCATTACCATCTCGTAACGAACCATTCGTGTTCGCCGGAGTGTGGCATGACCACGATTTAACTAGGACAAGCTATATGTAAACATATTACACTGCATCGTAACATTATATATGAATCGGAGGGTGAATCGACAACGCTGGCCCAGTGCGGGTTGGCTAACTTCATACCTTAGAATTTTTTCGCAGGTTTGTGCCTATACCTATATAAATGAATGTGAAAATCGTTTGAACTCGCGCATTCCAAATGGAAGAATATGGCTCTAGCCATTGGGCCACTGACGCTTTTTACTATGCATAATTCTAAAAAACAAATTATATTCTATCTGCCGATATTTACTAGCTTTTCACCCTGGTATTTTCCTGCGGTAAAAGGTAGCCTGTGTGTTATTTTGATGTACTCGTACAAGCTATTATACCTATCATTGAAAAGTTACATTAAAATGCATTCTGTAGTTTTTGCGTGAAAGAGTAACAAACTTCCACACATCCATCCTCTCTAACTATGAAGTATTTTTTGTATTGCTGCGGGAAGACAAACAAATATTTTTATTATTAATACATAATTTTATTACAAAAACATAGAAGAGAGAAGGTAGATGGTAAAAATATCTTCCACATCAGAAAGGAATGTTACGGAAATGCTCTCAGTAATTATTCGAGTTAATTAGGTTTTCCGACTCTTGGGATAACCCGTGTTTGTAAACATAATTAAAATGTATACATTTATATGTGATTAAAGTGTACATATTTTGCAAAAAGGTAACTCCAGATTGTACTATTACGGCTGTTAAAATTATAATCATAGATATTTCTTTAGAAATAAGCAGACCTGTTGTATGCCATTGTTCTTTGTATGTTTATGTGTACAATAAACTGTTAAATAAATAAATAATACAGGTTCAAAGACACTTCTTTTCATAAGAATCTTAAAATTCACTTAGATGAGAAATAATAGATGTACTATAATTATAATTTAAAGATAGGTAACGAAAGAAGTCTAATAAATAGTAGAACACCTCACACACGGCCATTTGACTGGCTGATAGATATACATATATATAAAAATGTACAAAATCCAGACACAAAGCAAAACACATAGGCTCATCACACGAATGTTCGCATGTTCGCAACCCTGTGCTTCGAAGGCAGACGTACTACCAACTAGGCTACGGGGTCGTCGTAATTTGTTTGCTTTGCTGTTGTTGTATTTATTAGTTGTTTTAGTAAGTGTGACACGAAAATTATACACAAACAAAAGGGTTCCTGGTTCAAAATTCAAATTTAAAAACCTTTTCGTTTGACGTGTGTGTCTGTCTGTCTGTAGCACCGTAACTCCTAAACGGATGCGCTGATTTTGATCTAGTTTGTTTTTGTTTGCAAGGTGTTACAATCGAGAGTGTTCTTGGCTATGATCTGAGAAAATATCTTCAGCCATTTGAAGCTTATCAGCTCTTTTCTAGTTGTTAAGGGGATCAAGTAACGGTTTTGTTGCGAGGGTTTTAATCCGCTGGAAATCCGCTTCGATGGTCAACTTATTAGTGCAAGAAACCTAGTAGCTCTTTTAGAGCAAAGAATCAGCAACTGCTTCTTGATGACTCTAAAAATTCAGATTGACAATATTCTCCTCGGCCTTAGGAGTTCAGCGTTTGGTCAATTCTAGGGTAAAATTAAAAATAAAACGTCAACCGCGCGCGTTGGAGCGTATAGCCAACAACGCCACGAGCCAACTTAGTGTCGGGTGAGTGGCGGTCCAAGGTTGGTGTTAAATAGATCTTTAGCTCTGAATTTAGGGCACAGATCAGAAAATATATCCAGCTAGTAGGGGGGGCCTCGTGCAATCATGATGTGTTTAAAAATACGGACAAAATAGAGTTTTAAATTGACCTACGCTTGTTGTTGAAAAATCGCCGTACCAAGATTCACCACACTTGTCTTATAGAAAGAGAACTGATGTTTCTGTGCAATTAAAATGAGTATCGCATGTCAGTAACCGTTATACATAGTTTTTGCGTATTAAAAATACCAAGAAGTGATTAAAAATAGCTAATAAGGACACGGATAAGCGACCTTATTGCAATTATATCATTGTTTATGCTTCAGAATGGAATTGTGAGGTACTAACTCGATTTCAACACTGTTTTGTTTCAAATATATATTATTGGATGATTATCCTTAGAGGTGTATCTTTCAATCATATCCGGAACGTAGTGTGTTCTGATATATCAAAAGGACGGAATAGACATGGTGTGCCTATTGATTGAGGGTAAGTTACGAATGGGGTGAGATGAAAACGGGACATGTAGTGTTGTTGCTAAGAATTCTTACCTGTAAACAGTAAGGTAAGTTCGGGCCCCTCGAAGGAAACATTACGACACAGTAGTTTCTTTTATTTCATGAGTTTTGTGAGTTGTAAGCTCTACTAATCTTCATGAACCCTTGTAGCTTGAACGATTCTATCCGTGAATAGTACGGGATCCTTCACAACAACACAAAAGTTATTTAAAGAGGTCACGGGTAGCGGTGGTAAATGTGAAATGGTGACAAAATTGAACCAACTATATAACTAAGTCCATGATTTCGACAAGAAATAACGCGCCAAAACTGCATTCCGTTCGGAAAAATCCAGTCGTGTGCGCCCAGGGTTAGAGCAAGAAATCAGCAACTGCAAAATAAAAAAATCTACAAAATCAAAAGGTTTTTATTCGAAGTAAGATTTATAAAATCATTTTTCGACGTAAAAGCTAAATATACCAAGGACCGGGTTGTCTATGGTGGGCTTCTTTGGTAAAAAATATCCCACCAAAAACATACCTGTTAAAAAGGGGGCGGCCAAGTTCCTATCGGCTAATTGTTCGCCTAAAAAAGGATTGAAATCCAATCCAATGCCAAGTTTAGATGCACTTTAAATTCGATCATAATCATCGTCATCAACAGCCTGATCCACTGGTAAACATTTGCCATTCCCAAGACTCGCAACCACATTCTAAATTTGAACTTGGCAGGTTTTCGTGCGTAATACTTAATTAATTTGTATAATTAAATTTATTATTTCTTCTTTTCGAGTCGACAGCAAACTCAGCAATTTATTATTTATATAATAATTAAATTAATCTATTAATTGAACTAATTTAACCTGCCAAGTTCAAATTTAGAATGTGGTTGCGAGTCTTGGGAATGGCAAATGTTTACCAGTGGATCAGGCTGTTGATGACGATGATTATGATCGAATTTAAATATTTCGGTCCAATCTTTCTTGTACTAGACTAGTCCAGATCTTACCGCCAACGTCTCCAAAGCCCACCTAATCATAGACGTCCATTTTCTGTAGTATAAAATCGGTAGCAAGTTTTACCCATCTTTCTGAATGCACGTGTTCGCCTGAGACAATATTATGCAATCTAAAATTACAATATTTTTTTGAGTGTTAAAGAACCGCCTATGGTTCTTTAAAGATTTTAAAATCTGGCCTAAGACTAATAAGTAATTTTATTTTAACTTAATTTGCTAAATAGATATTATGCAAGAACGTGTCCATTAACACTTTTCTTATTGTCTCCATTAAGGGAAAGGCACTTTGTTCGTGACATAATTGCAAATAATCTAATATCTACCTCCTCTTTTACATGAAAACTGAATATCGCGCTTCGAAACTTCGAAATAGCAGTCAAAACAATAGGTTGCAGTTGGTTAGCGCTGGTTGGCGCAGTTAGTAGTTCCAACATCCAGCTTAACTCATATTACAGCTGATATTACCGTAAGGGGAGAGGGATTAGTGTTGTGGGTATTCTGTGGCTGTATGGAATAAAGCCCGGGTGCCATAGCGAGCGGTTTGCGTTTCGCGTTCTCTGTATTATAGGAGTTTTACGCAGGAATCGAGAAGAAATGGCTGGTTCATTGTTTCGTCCTTTTTAAAATTAGATTTTCATGGTAATTGTTGTGTTATTATGGTGGAATTAGTGCGATAATGTGCCTTTAACGAAGAACTATTCAATGAAAGTGACAAATGATGGGTGGTTAGCTGTTTTTGAATTTGAACTCTAAACGCAGAACTCTTAACCGCTCGCTGTCGAATGAGGGCCTTAGTTTCCGTTCTGAAAATTAATGACAACTAGGTATGTTGATTAAAACATGTTGAAAATGTGGGGATGTTTAAAAAAATTAAGACCTCAACCACGTTGGTCCTTTGCTATTTTCTGATATCCCACAATATTTTGAACATCTTCGCAGATGTGTACAGATTTGTTTAAGATGTTTTTTTACCAGGAGAACGTTACTTTTAACTTTATGTATCTATCTCGTATAGGTAAATATGAATTCTAAAATCGTGACTGGTATGTAGCGATGTCAAACTAGCCTTACGGGTTTTTATTGCTTTTACAATAAACACTAGTCACTCGTTTTAAGTGGCTCCCTGACTGATAGTAACGCTGTTAAAAATTAATTGCTCGATGATTAAACAATTTTCCAAATTCTGGTACGTCATTTTAAAGATTTGGTGTTATAGGACGATATAGAAGCCAACAACTGTGTTAGTTTGAGTTCGATGTATGTACAGATAGAAAATTTGAAGGTGACCGTTTTAGCAACTTTTTCTATCTGTAGCTACGGAAAACTAAAATAATTACAGTTTATGGCCCCTATATATCGCAAAGTATAATTTTTTCGTAAATCCGGTAGGTCATTTTGAAGTTGCCGTGTTATCACGCCAATGCCCTATACATACATCGCGAAAGTTAGCGTGATAACATTTTGAAGTTGCCGTGTTATCACGGCCTACTTTACTTTACTGGATTTACGAAAAAAATTATACTTCGCAAGTAAATATATTTTAACAGATGGCGGCGCCACTTAGCCTTGGGTAGCCCCTTAAGTAAAGTAATACCAACCCCGTAATGGTTTTGTGCTAAAACGGAATAACTATGCGGCTAGCAAACGCTTAGGTTTCAACATTAAAGCACTAAAAGGCGCCCAGTCGCACTAAAACTAGTGACTAATTCTATCACAACTTTATCACTGCATGTGAAATGTGCAGCAGCAGTAGGTACGCGAATTTCAGTTAAACCGCGGAATAATAGTTACGCCATAGTTAGACCACTAAACGGCGTGCAACGGCGGGAACGTTACAATGTTGCAGTTTTAAAATTAATTTGTCTCTTGTTTTTAAAGTATATTTTGCAGAGAATATTCTTGTTTTCTTTTCTTTACTTTGACATACTTATTTATAACCATTTCATAAGTACTTATGAAGTTGTTTTTTCTTAGATAAAGTACGTAACATTAGGAAAATAAAACGAAAGAAAGACGTACCTAAACAATAGAGATTTTTTTTATTAAAAATGCCTTATTTTTTCAGAAACACAGAGTAATTAAAAGTAATGAAAAGCAAACTAAGGCAAAACCGTGAATTTATTTCTCAAGTGTGTATACCCGTATTGAAAAATTACTCTTCTTTTTTCGAAAAACAGACGCGCCTTATAAAAACTACCCCGCCATATTAATCTTTAATATGGGCTTCCAAATTCAAAATGTAGCTCGTACTCACGTGTTGCCTGCCATTCATGGCCGGGGCTCGACCCCCTCCTCCCCCTGACCTCCCCACTCAACAAGTCCCTCTCACCCCACCCCCTCTCTCGCCCACGTAGAATGGTAGAATCCCAGATAAATATTTCTACTAACAAGACTATAAGTGGTTATTGCAGTTTTCCACGAATCGGTTCTGTCTTCGTGGAGAAATTTGTGATATTTTCTTTACATTTTATTGCGTTTTGCGAAATTGAATAACAATGGCAGAAAAATAAAGGAGTCATAGGGAGTCATATTGATCTAACGAAGACCCATAAATAAATAAGGCCTATTTATTCCTGACTAGGGAAAAATGGTAGGTAACTTCAAAAATTACTGTTTTAATGATTTGCATTACATCTATTTTAAACCTCAATCAATTTACACAGCACTAAGGAGACAAAACAAGTACAAATTCTGTTCAAAATCTACCACATTCTGACGCTTTGTAAAAGGTGCATTTGTCGTCGAAACTTAGAAGCCGGTAATACCAGTGCCAAATACTAAATAAGCACAAGTTTTTATTAATATTGTATTAAAATTTCAACATCCCACATTGGCATTTACACAATATACTGATGTATGTAGTGAATACTCCCAGTAGACAATATGTTCATAAGAGCGAGTAGCCAGGCTCTATTCTTAGCAACTGAACCGTCACACCATTCATTACTTGGGTGTACCTATATTACGAGTTAGTTATACGTATGCTTTTTGTCCAAGTCCGGTTAAGCTTGATTCGTCGTACTTTTTTGACTCAAGCACCACAGGTCAATAAAAAAATGCTTTTTGTTCTTATAAGTATGTTTTTTAGTAGGAAATTTCAAGGATATTATAACGGTAGAACTTATAACATCCTTGGGAAATTCTCAAGGATGAAGTGGATTAGAGGATTTAAAAAATTGATTTTTATTTTCACAATTAACAAGCGCAAAATTATTATTTTTTAATTTGAAGTGGAAAGTAAATAATAAAAAAATGTTAACAGTATTGTCCATATTTGAACTGATAAGATTTTGTCATCTTCTCTATGATGCCTGCTGTCTTATCGTCTGGGTTGCAAGGTTCTACCCACAAACCCTGGTATCAAAATTAGTGAGCCGCCTTAAGCTGACATGGCTCATAATACAACGACTACATTCGTAGAAAACAGCCAGGGCCGAAACAAGATTTTCCACAATCGTCTTTTGACAGCTATTACTAAATACGAATCTACGCCCTAGCCCATAATGTCCTTACAGAGAGGCTCGAGCCTGAAATCAAGGTGAATAGGCCTTAGTCGACCACGCCGGCCCAGTGCAGGTTGCTCAACTTCACACATAACAACCTTTGAATTACTTCGCAGATGTGTGCAGGTTTACTCCTCCTCCTTCCTCAGGAGACAGCATTTCATTTCCTCACCTGACTTAATTCACCGGTTGACCAGTCGGTAATTTGGCATTCGCCGCCCCTGACACGGTTCATATTTGATTATTTACGGCGTCCTGGGTTCAACTAGTCTAGTACAAGAAAGATTGGACCGAAGATATGTCAGATCGTAACGAATGGCGTATTCATTTATTTAAAAAAATACATTATTTACCACAATTAATTAAGAGTTGGATTGAGCTTCTAAGTAGAGAGACCTTAACGCATTTTTTAATAGTTTATCTTGTGTCTCATTTCATTTTTTTTATTTTAATTGGTTTTATTTCATCCTCATTCAATCCCATTCAAAGGCTTCCGAAAATAATATGACTTTTAAAGTCAATACAAATTCTGATAATGGAGGCTTATAATTGCGCTCACTTTCTATTCTACAAAAACTACTACAGTACTACTACTCCACTCCTCTTTGTTCTCTTTCTATACTTTATAGTTTAATCGAAAAGGGGACAAAATGAGTCTTTCCGTGTGTGTTATAGCGAATTCTAAAAGAATTCAGAACTAGTAAAGGGGAAGCGTACAATGTAGAATAGATATGAGTTTTCAATCAATATTGGTATTATTAAATTGAACGTCGTCGTCCTGTCTTCGACATCTCGCTTACTCTGTACGTGCCGCGCATATCTAGAGGGTGCCTTGTGCAGACCTGGTTAACTCAGGTGGATGGATTAAGATATTCGTAAAAACTGTATGAGTACTTGTGCAGCGGCAGTAGCGAGGTGAGAAAATGGGGTGTTTGCCACAAGACTAGTAAAGTAACATGATTGAGGTTGCCTGGTAGAAATTGCTACTTAGCAATAAGGCTGCCTGTAAAACTTTTGACAATATAAAATACTTTATTGCACGCAAACAGAAAATGAACTTATACCTAATCTAATAGCGTTAGGCAATAGGCGGCCTTATCGCTTAAGGCAATTTGACGTCGAATAGTGATTTGTAAAATCTTACTTCGAACAAAAAGCCTTTTGACTTTTGAAATACGAGTATTTCTTTTTGTCATACGCTTTTGTAAAGTCTTTATCGTGATACTCGACTTGTACGAAAAAGTCTCAAAAACGCTACCAAAAACGTTAATAAGTTTTCCAAGTCCACATTTTACACATAAAGCAAAATAAAATATATAATATCTTAAATTTATTATAGCCAGTCTCTAAGCCCTTTTCATCCCATTCGCCAGGTATAAATTTTAATACATTAGGAAGCTTAAATCTTTCGCTACCTACTGGGCCCTTCGTGAAAGGCCCTTGTGGTCGGATGAAACACATAAGGGCTGAGGGCTACCTTTCTTCCGAACGGTAATTCAGTGGGATTGTGGTCTCATTTGGTTACTGGGTAAAGATACTACACGTGATTGGTGTTTGGATTTACGATTGAATGATTAAACACATTTTGAATTTTGAATCTTGAATGATGACTGATCGAAGATTACAGTTTAGGTAATTATTTTTATCCTTTGTCTGTTGTATGTAAGTCATATTTTTGTGTTTTTATGTGTGAAAAACTGTTTTTCTCTGCAAAATTTATATGTACAGTACATTATATATAATGTTACTATACATTACGGATTGTAGCCTTTAGCAAAATTTAATTCTTTTATATAAATTTATTCGTTTATATGCTGGCAAAAGAAAAAATAAATAGTTATTGAATCCAGTACCTAGTTGAGCTATTCTATTCATATTTTGAAGTAAAATAAAAAAAAATAAGATGAAAAATAAATTAAGTCAATGTCAAATAGTGAAAAAAGAGGGAAAACATTCACTAAGTAGGACACAGATTAAAATGAAAAACTGAAACAGGAAAACTCATATCAAAGATCTGTATATTCTAAGGACCTAAAACAGTACCTTTGGTGTGACACCTAAATTTACGAGCATCAAACGACTGAAATATTCAGAGGTCACAACCTGCAAATCTCCTTGAGGTCTGCACGGCTGACACTATTTACGTGGTCTACACGCTGAGGACACAAAACTGTGGATATGTTACTTTAGAACGTCTTAGTTAGTAGGTAGGTAGGTATATATCTATGTCTTTATGTCTATGTATTTAAGATTCATTTTACTAGTAATTTTTTACCGATTTTGATATAATTGTGTGCGTTTATAAATGCTCTTTTTTTAATAATTGTATTTATTGTGTCGAAAGTTGATCATGGACCCATCAATCGGTCCTATTCGCTGATGAGGTGAATGAATAGAAAAGTATAGAATGGGCAGCCTTAAGAAAATCTAGTAGTCTATATCAGAAAAATGACAATGAAACTATTTACAATCAATACTGTGTTTTTTTTTCAGTTGGATAAGACACGGGTGAATAAAAAGTACGATTCGGCAAAAAAAACAGTATATTCTATGTAAATGCGAAAGTTTGTGAGGAAGTATGGATGGATGGACGTTTGTTCCTCTTTCACGCAAACCCACTGAATTTAAATTAAACTTCTACAATAATATAGCTTTTACATAAGAATAATATATTGGCTTACTTTTACCGTGTGAATTAAAAATACTCATTCCCACTGCGGGCGAAAAGCTAGTACAGATCTATTTGTGAATAATATTAAAAAAAAGAAACCAAATTCCTGACGCAACATCTTGCAAATTCTATAAATCTTGTTCTGTTAATCTTGCCGTAGATTAAAGTTACCTGCGACGGTCCGACCGCGAGCGAGGGTCTGACCACACCCTAATGCCAGGGGATTTCCTCAAATGATACGCGCTTGCGGCTAAGTGAGGTTTCACTTACGACCTCTGCTTTTTGTACCAGAGCTAGTTCGCGGTTTGAAAGAATTTTTTTCGGGCGCGAGCGTGGTTCGTAATGACGTTATAAGAACTGTTTGAGGTAACGTTTGTGGGTTTTTTGTATTGTAATGATCAGGCAAATAAGGGAAATCTTTTTACGTAGGGTGGAAGTCGTGAACTATTAGATTATAAGACAGGTAAGTGGAAGGAATATTATGAGTATTTTAAAGCTTTTCAAAGAATTATAGCTAGTACATATTAATAAAAAGCTTGATTTTATAAATAATTTTATTTGTTTAAAATTACGAGTATGTTTAAAAATATTACGCTAAATAAGAAATCACGATGACTAGATGCATGCATGCTACTAGGTTTTGCAGTGGAGACCACGTCTAGGTAAACGAAGTGTAGGACGCCCCCCGGCTAGATGGAGTGACGATCTGAGAAATGTGGCTGGCAGCAATTGGATGCGTGCGGCCGAAGATCGGGCCAAATGGCGCGCTTTGGGAGAGGCCTATGTCCAGCAGTGGACTGCCGCAGACTGCTAATGATGATGATGATGACTAGATGTCCTATCTAGTAAATTGATCTAGTTATTATTAATAACTTTTTTGAAGTAAAATAATGTTGATTATACTATTACACGCATATATAAAGATATGCTCTTCTTATCTACAGGGTGAGAAAAAATTATGTAAGCTCAAAGGAAGCTCAAACATATAGGTGTCCTATAAAGCACAAAGGCCACTTTTCCAACCTGTCAAAGTCAAGAAGAAAATAGAAGTCACTTTGGTAAATAATGAAACGTCTCAAGTGAAAAACGTTGAACGTTACAGAATAAAGCTTTTCAAATAATCTAAGTCCCAATTGACCTGTTCCTCAAACGCCGGCTTGACTGATACACAAAGGTATGCGAAAGATATTCCACTAAGAGGATTTGAATTGGATCTCTTTCACTTATAGGACGTAAAATAAAATATAAGTTACGTCATCGGTTCTGAGAAGTCAGAATCTTGGAAGAAGATTTTTTAGGTATAGTGGAATTTGGAATACTCGTTATAGAATAGACATGCCGTTAAATACATGTTTAACTTTTTTTATGGCACTAGTTATTCTTTCTGCCAGTGTAAAATCCATGGTTATAATACGACCGTTGTTGTTTAGTGTTTACTCTCTGCAAGGCGGATGGTTGGTCCCCGCTGCGTAATGGGTTTTTGATTTTCGAAGTAGCCTTGTTAGAAGTAACGTCTGCCTTCGAAGCGCTGAATTGCGGGTTCGAATCCGACCCAGGGCACACATTGGTGGGACGAGCAGTTGTGTTTGCTTTGTGTATATCAGCTGTCTGAGTCTCATAGTATAGGCTCTGCCTAGTTTGGGATTAGATGGCCGTGTGTGAAATTATTTTATTTTATTTATACGGCTAAAAAAATTTTCTCACAGAAATTTGCATACCTACCTATGTGTAGAGATAGAAAGGTTGTCTTTTAAGTTGACTTATTTGCATTAAGTTACTAATGCCTACATTAGAGCTCATTTCTGGTACACAAATGAGGTAAATAAATCTAAAATAATGTAATTTATTTAATCTACATTAATGTTTTTCGAATATTTTTTTGTAAATGTCCAAATAAACTTAAAGAATATTTGCATTTACCGTTAGTGAGAGGCTTTAAAACTAAAATCACAAGTATAATAAGAATTACTCAACAAAGTGTCGCTGCTGTGCTAAAGTTTTGACAAATGACGGGGTTGCCAGACGCAAAGTGGACCCGCTATGGTAACTTTGTGGAGAGACTAATTTATAATTTAACTTATAGTTGTGTTATATGTGACATTGTTTAGCTGAATAATATTATCAAAATTTTACAAACGTGTGTAACATAATAAAAAAAAAAAATTTACTTGACTAGCTTTCCGCCGCGGCTCCGCCCGCGTTAACAGTTTTTCATGTGGGAATGAGGCATTTTCCCGCGGTAAAAGGTAGCCTCTGTTACTTAGGATGAATTAGCTTTCCAATGGTGAAAGAATTTTTGAAATCGTCACAGTAGTTTTGGAGTTTATTCGTTACAAACATACACACACAAACACTCACACACACACACACACAAAATACAAATCTTTCCTCATTATAATATTTATTAGTATGATGTAAAATGCAGGTTCTAGAGTAGAAACGATGCTATTAATCTTTCGAAGACATATAAATTAGTTGAAAGGATGGAGAGTGACATGGGCAACTTTTTACCGCGGGAAAATACTTCATTTCCACGGGAAAAACTGTTAACGCAGCGGAGCCGCGGAATGGCTAGTATATATTAGTTAGTATAGATATAAAAGTCATATATGGGTGCTTAGTTATATATGTCAGAACAAGAAGTTGGACTTGCGGATTTATATTCCAGTCTTAGTCTTATCCTGGCTTAAGGTAAAGTTTATAGCGCGGTGGTGTATTACGAGTCTTACGTCTTTGAAGCTAAAGTATTGACTTGGAAACATTGACAAAGTACCTGGAATTGACTCTGTTTTTAGAAAAAAAGGAAAATAAATGAGCTGGTTTCAGTATGGAAATATTATGAGTTAGAATATAAATAAGGCAATAGTAATAAAAAATAGGCAATTGACACGATGGAAAACGCCAGTTCGAGCGGTGGCCAAGTGGCTAGGGCTGTTGACTTTCATTCGGAAGTTCACAGTTTCAAGCCACGGCACGAACCAATGTGTTTTCGATTTTGGATTCATGATGTACGTTTATTCAACGGTCTTACGGTGAACGAAAACATCGTGAGGAAACTTGCACACACTTCTGAAGTAATTCAAAGGTAGTGTGTGAAGTCGTCCAACACACACTGGGCCAACGCGGTCTGTTTGTGGTGGGATGTTGCACGCCTCCTAAACTAGCGCGAACTACGCGTAAAATCGATGCTTGATGTCTTAAGAGCGGGAAACGACAAATTGATATTAAATTTAAGAGGCCGTCTACAAAATTATCGCCGCAAGTGGCGCCGCCAATTGATTTTTCTCAATTTCTTTTAACACAGAGCGAATTTAAATAAAGTAATTCACTTATTTGATGTAGAAAATCATAAGCTTTTTTTTTAAACTGGCAATATTCTAACGGCAATAATACAGCTAGATACTTTTATGAAAATCGCCAAAAGTGGCCGTTTTTGGCGGTTTTCTAAATTATAACCATGAGGACTATTGCAGTTAGAATATTGCCTGTTTAAAAAAAAGCTTATGATTTTCTACATCAAATAAGTGAATTACTTTATTTAAATTCGCTCTGTGTTAAAAGAAATTGAGGAAAATCAATTGGCGGCGCCACTTGCGGCGATAATTTTGTAGACGGCCTCTTAAGTTAGAGCGTAAAACGTAGAACAGGGCCCATTGGTTGATGAAATTTTAACAACAAGGCAGCAAAGTCCTATTAAGTTAATGGGTCTGTGGTTTAAAGTGAGGTAAAGTAGTTCTTCAGAACTCTCTTACGTCTAGAAACAGTACACTGGTAATCCTCCGGTTGCTTTGAACGCTTTAACTTTATAATTTGAAATAGACGGCTACTTATTAAACATGTACCTACCAGTAGGTAGGTATATTCACTGTAGATAAGTATATTTACTGTACATATCAACGTATCGGCATCTAGACCACTCTGTGGCATAGTTAAACCCTTAGAGGTTTCCGTGCTATCGTATGCATATTATCACAATGTAAATTTTCTTAAATATAATAAATAAATTAAAATAATTTCACCCCGATTTCAGGGTAGGCTCGAGCCCCTCGGTGGGGACGTGTATGAGCTGTTAATAGGATGATATATAGGTTGACCTATCGTTGCTATGTGTTGTTTTGTTAATAATAAAGATATGGGTGTAGCTATTCGTACTTACAATAAAATATTTTATGATAACACAAACAGCATAATCAAACGAAGTTAAAAACCTTTTCAATAAATATTAATTGGGAATCGCGTCGCATTGGACAAAAATGAAAAAAAAAAAGTTCTTTATTACACATAAACACAAATACAGGTAAAATAGAGAAAATATACAATTGGCGGCCTTATTTGTTTTCTATTGAATAAACATTTTCTGCTACAAAAGGTATATAAAAACAGAAATAATATTTCTGACGAAAATGTGTCTGATTTTGTCAAGGATTTTACGAGTATAAGTACTAAGTACCTTACGGTAGATCTTTGGATTTTGTATAAACAAAAGGGAATGCTCGCGAGTTGTCGAGTATAAGAATGTTTTATGTCATCCCAACTTCACTTGTCAAGGGCCATATAAAGTACTCGTAACTCTTGCCTCGACGATCCTTTCCATCCATCCTAATATTCTAATCCTACCCTCTCATTCTTACCTCGATACGTCACAGGAGAGCCTTTCGAACGAGTGTTTATTGCTGGTCCACCAACCCTCCTGAGCTGCGGGAAATTGTGCTTTATGTGGTGGAATTAAGGCTTACTGGTCCAGGTGGTGGGATAAAGGTTTATCTGGTCATTTCTCTTGAGCAGGTGTCTTAGAGTCCAGCGATTTGTTACAACGAGTTTGGGTTGGCTTTTGTGACGGTTGTTTCGACAAAAATAGGGTTATTATTGAACACCTCCATATTGTAGCGTAGATTTAATTTTAAGGTGTGCATACTCGTAGCAATATTCCATGTGGTTGGTTGACCATTCGCAAATGTATCGATTGACTGAACGTTATATCTTTGTTTATTTGAAGATGTTTGAAACGTTTCAGGTTCAAACTGATGTGGTTGGGTTTATGTGTTGGTTTACTTACACCATGCTAGAGGTACTTTTTGCACTGAGATTTGAAATTTTGAGATTTAACTTGATGCATTTTTGTTTTTACTCAGCTGTAACTGAAGCTTGAATTGTTAAAAGTTACACACACATACGGCACGGCACAGACATCAGATAATTTATTAAAAATGTGTTCCAAGTTTTAAGCTAGGAGTATGTTATTTTTACTTGCTTGTATTTTGAATAAGTCGTGGTTAATGCTTTAGGTTAATAGATATAATACTAGTTGCATTTTGTACGTTATGATTGTAACAAAAGGTCGAGGTTAAATGTTTTGAATTTTTATTTGACAGGTCATAATGATGTTTATTTAAAAAAAGCGATTATAAACCGTTTGAATGCCAATTTCTTTTTATCAAACAAAACAGGGTTTAGAAGCAAATTGCGGCAATGGTAACCGTTATAGGAAATAGCCCTCCGGAGGCCTATAGAGGCGTTTGCAGCGAGCTTTGCCTGTTTGATCTCGTTTTTGCTTTTCCGAATGTATTGCCAGGTGGAAAATTGCTTTTTGATTGACAGAATAATTGGATTATTCCTGTCATGTTCCTGGTTTTTAACTGAACAAACCGGGTTTTCGGGAATTGTATAAAAGCAATAAATTGATGATACCAAAAATGATATTCGTGAATATATTTGATTTTGAATACATAATTATTGCCCACTCAAATATGTATTCAACTAGATTCACTAGCAAAATTGTTTCTCAGAAATATTTTAATTCGCGTTTTGGTAGATAAAAAAGTCTTAATATATTTTGGTACTTCTTGATTACATCTTAATACATTCAAAAGCGTTCACAGATGATGTTTAAAAGGAAAAAAAAACCATATAAGACGTACATGAAGTACTAGAATGTCCTTAAGAGCCTTTTATAGTGGACGCTACATTTGTTCAAAACGAGTGAACCCTTTTTCGATCATTTAATGATCCGGCAACCAATAACCGTTATTCCAGCTCATTAAATGACCGAACCAGATTGACCTTGACCTTTTGATACGTTGAGGAATGTTAAGTTCTTCAACTTAGGTTTTTATTGTACGACTGCTTCGTAGCCTAGTTTGTAGTACGTCTGCCGAAGCACAAGGTCGAGGGTTCGAATCCCGCCCAGGGCAAACATTCGTGTGTTGAGCACTTGTGTTTGCCTTGTGTCTGGATGTTGTATATTTATATATGTATGTATATCAGCTGTCTGAGTCTGACACCCATATAACAGGCTCTGCTTAGTTTGGGGTCAGATAGCCGTGTGTAAGATGTCCCACATATTTATTTATTTATTTATTGTATTCTTCTGATGAAAAATACATTTTAAATATATATTTTAATATGATTTTTTAAAGTTATCATTAAGTAATTTTATTGAAAGAAAAGATGTGGAAATGCATTTCTTTTTCTGTTGCGTCTGATAGTATGATGTAATATTTACTTTGAGATAATGAAGTAAAATTATTGAACATTATATTTAGCTATGGTTATAATTATAAACTTGGCAGAGCCTAAGCTAATGAGTCAGCAGAATTTAGTTTAGGAGTGGTTAATGTTTAGAGTGGCATTGACTACTTGAGAATATTTTAAGACGGAAGAAAAAAAAAATAGTTCGAACAAAGTTTTGAATGTATTGACTTTAAGACAAAGTGTTTCTTTTTTTTCAAAGCTTGATATATTTCCTCGTCACACAATGGGGAAGTCTCCTGGAAAAAAGAAATTGATTCTAAATAGTACGTCAGTTAGATTATCGAAAAAAAAATACACGTATTTTTTTTTCAATTTGACGAAGATATGAGATATAAGAGTGCTATGACGACACTTTTTCCGTACAATTAATATGGTGGCGACGTGTCGTCACTGGAAATTTCAAAGTGCTGTATCGTCGGCATTTTTCGTTTGCCAGACAAAAAAAAAACGTGTACATTATTTTTTAGTAATCTAACTGACGGACTAATTATATATTTTTAGGACACTTACTTACTGTTGACTTGTATTTTTTTTGCAGTATCGGAGCAAGGCCCACACGAGAAGCGGTTACTAAAAACGCTGCTCGACACGTATAACACCCTGGAGCGGCCGGTGGCCAATGAGAGCGAGCCGTTGGAGGTCAAATTCGGGTTGACCTTGCAACAGATCATCGACGTGGTGAGTGTACACGCTTCTTTATGACAAATTTGGAGCGACTCATAGTTGTGTGGCAAATAAATAAAACACGAAGTTGTTTCTTTGATTGCTTTAAAATTGTGGTGGAATTGTAAAATAAATGCCAAAAGATTGATTGATTGTCTAAAAAAAAGTATTTTGAAAAAGCGATTTATAAGTAAGTTTGTTTACAACTATGGGTCGTAAATTATTTATTACTATGCCGTACATTATAATTATTATTGTATTTAGAAGGATTTAATATCAATGAAATCTACTACAAAATTGAGTAGTAAAAGGAAAATCGAAATTACAAACAAAAGAGAAGTGGAGAATATAGGAGCCATTGAAATACTATTACTATTCCAATGAAAAATACAAAGTAAATAAAAAGCTAATAATTTTAATTCTTAACAAACTCTCACAGAGAAGTTAATTTGTAACTTCCCATTATTTATTATGGCTCGTTCTGTCAAATATGAACTTTGGGTGAATAACGTAAAGTTTTGATTAAAAGTGGCAAAAAGGGCGGGGATCCAAGTAAAAACTAGGATTAGTTCATAAAATATGGTAATGAATTTTGCGAAAACTTTGTTTTTTGTGTACTTGATGACGTAGTATATTACTTAATTTAGTTGTTTGTTTTATTATTTACTCATTATTTGAGTAAAAAATATTATACCACTAAAAAACCTAAGTAAAAAAAAGTATAATATTATTTTTTATGACATATTTTGAATGATTGCCAAATAATCGAAACAAAATTCTCGAAAAATCTTATGCTAATTAGTAAATTCCATGAAAGAGACGTTTTGCGAAGAGAATGTTTCGCAGTTTGGACATTCTTCGTCTGACAGATATGTCCTGTGCATTTGCCGCTAGCGCAGATTTAAAACCCGCCAACCATTGATATACAATAAACATAGATACACAAACGCCGCTCAAAAAACGGCACCGGCAAAGGAAGGCCATAATCTAACGTGTGGCCTTGGGTGGCCTTGCTTCTGCCTCAGTCGCTTAATGGCCGCGCACCGGCGCAAACGTCTGACTATTCATCTAGAATATTCGATACTATAGTGGCCAGCACATGCGGTTGGACACTCGCACTACGAAATTCACACCTACCGCTACGGAATACGCTCTCAAGGTCATAAAGTCCAGCCGCATGGGCTGGCTACTGTACATAATTTCTGCTAAAACGCCATCTAATGTCAAATAGAAATACTTCTTACAAAGAAAATACAGGACCGTATTAGGACAACAATAAAATTAACGCGGGTGATAGATAAAGCTTTTTGAAACTGTTAATAATAGTAATATAGTAGGTATGTAAACCGTTTTAGTATGTAAACCAATGGTAATTCAAATGAAAAACGTTTTTTTAATCATACAGCCTGTTAGTTTTTTAAAGATTTCACATTCAATTTGCATGAGCCCAAATACGGCCGATTTATTATTACAATCACGTCGTGTGGCCCTTAGTAGTTAGCCTTCCTCAGGTTCTTAGTCCTTTAGTGACGCAAAAAACATTATTTTCTTATTTTGATATCTAAACCATAAGTGACGCTACTTTGTAAGAATGATTGGCATTTGAACATGGTAAAAATGGAAATGGAAAAATATGTAAAAATAAATAATAATTTCAGCTAATATACCATAGATCAAAAATCAACTGAAACGCGACTTTCTCCCACCTCTCTGGCTAGATCAACTGATCAAAGAAAAAATATTAAAAAAAAACTAGTAATAGACAGGCACAAAAACGTTAAATATATAGAAATACAAAAAGTCTGTTGTTTGGTTTCAGATAAAGTAATGCTGCCAAAATAAATAATAACCTGCTCTATTATTATTTTAATTGTAAAACTTAAATCTTTACTTAAATATAAAAAAAGCCTTGACCAGAAAAAAGAAGGCCTGCGATGGGGGCGGGCGACCATTTCTCAACCACTTATGGTTTAGATATCAAAATAAGAAATGTTTTTTGCGTCACTAAAGGCCTAAGGACCTGAGGAAGGCTGACTACTAAGGGCCACACGACGTGATTGTAATTATTTATTAGGCCATCTAGTGAAGAATTGCAAAACTTTTTCCGATTACAGATCAGGTGAACTTCAATAGGTTGCCTTTAAAATTCAACTACTCGCTACTAGAGGGCTGGCATGCAAAAAACACTCGCTTGTGTGGCAAAATCATACTTTATTGTAATGTGCTAGAGTCCATATTGATATAATTTATTATTCAAATTATGTTCTTTCATTACTGGAAACCGTACATGTTGATATCTTTAGCGGAACTCAGCGGAAGAAGGTAATTTGTCAGTAATTTGCACAAATAGATTTGTTCAATATTATCTAAGCATTAAAGTCTAAATTGAAAATTAAGTCAACAACTCAAAGGCTATTTTGCACATAGTTTCAACGGTACAATATCTGTATAGGCATGTATATGTCGATAGTTGACGCGGTGCCGTGTTTGGCGTTAGATTTTGTATGAGATCGTGTATCTATGTTTATTGTATATCAATGCCGCCAACTCAGTTACAAGCCAATCGCTACCCGGAAATTTCACGTATTTGTACAATACACAATACTGATTTACATATAGCTTATATACATAATTTAGTAGGTATTTCATCGTCTGTCACTACTTCCACATTGCAGGCTTAAGAAAATATTTTTTAATTATTTTTTTATGCTGGAACTTTGTGGGATCGCAGAAGAAATCTATAAAATTGTTCCTTCAGTTTTATAACGAACATAAGAAAAGATAATTCAACGATTTATTATTTCTATGAAACGTATTTTTATTTAAAACAATATTTATAATTATAAAAGCCTGACCAAGACAATTTGAAAGTCAATTTTAGCTCTTTACACATAACGGTCAAATTATATGGTAATAAGAAATAACTCGTGTTCCAGTCCTAGTATATTACGGGTCGTAAAACGCTTGTAAATTGTATGAAACTACATCATTAAACAAGGGCCCTCAATTATTTCAACGAGTATAACCACAAACAAGCTCTTTGTTGCGGAAATTCATTTTAACTTTAGTCATTGTTATGCATATGATGCATTGGGTGAAATATTTGTTATAAAAAGCATGTAGTTATAGAAAATGACTATATAATAAAATACAGAAAAATAAAAAAAAAACTAGGTGAAAATTTTACAAACAAAAAATAAAATACAGAAATTCGAGAGTTATGCAAAAAAAATTTACAAGTGGTATGATATCTAAGTATCAAAGCTTAATTGTGACGTTCCACATGAAAAGGTACCGTATTGCGGGTTTTAGTACCTACAAAGATAATCTTTTCGGATATCAATAGCTTATGAGTTACAGATTACAGGAGTAAGCATAACTATATACCGACCATAGGGTCCCTTTGCACGTAGAATGTTACAATTAATTATGTTAGTACACAAAAAAATAGGTACTTATTTATAAAAAAGCGCAAGCTATTGTTAACTTACCAAGATGGCCGTACGTCTTAAACTATGCTCCTTTTTTCGTTTCACTGTAATGGTATTTTCTTGTGAAATATATTTTATTTAACCTTAGCAGCTGAAGAACTGCAAAACTTCTAAGAATAAGCACAAAATGTTTCAATTCAGCAGAATAATGGACGCTTTTAATTCTAAAACCGTTCAGTCGCACCCGGGGCACGTTCAGAAATACCTCCGCGCACAAATTGCTGGTGCGTTCGGAAATGCGAGAAAAAGTGGTGCCAACATGGCGGGCGGAATTGAAACGTCTCGTCCAAATCTCAGACCAAAGAAATTTGGTCTGAGGTCCAAATCCAGTTAGAGCCAGAACAAAGTGGTACAGTTAGTGCTGCCAGGCCCGCGGCACAGAAGAAACTAAACTAGTACTACCGGTTTGGTAAATAAAATTGATTTTTTATTTATTTCATTTTATTTTGTCGATTTCAATTCACTTTTGACTAGATTTCAGCACTGCGGCGTCACCTACGTTGTTAGACTCGGGAGATTGTTTTTACAACTATCGTATAACAACAGGCTACAGGGTTGCTAGCAAGTTTCTATATTAAATAGTAGCATTTCTTTGAAATAAACCGTGATATACTTGTCGCAATAATATCGAGTATATTTTTCGAACGCCGGGATCTCTAAAGCACGTCTATGAGAGGAACAAAGTGCGAGAGCCCGAGGCAAAAACTTGAAGCTCTCGTGTGACACAGACTCGGGTTTTGAAAAGTCTTACTTTCCACACCGCACTGAGGATGCTCGTTACTAGAGCTGGGAAAAATATCAAGCTACAGATTTGAGACAGTCTTTATTTCGTCGTATCAAGCTTCAAAGGGTTTCTACCGTATTTTTATGACCATCCTATTTATTTATTCACACCAGTTTATAATCTACCTGTCGCCGAAATGTCCGCGCACATTATGCAGAAGGCTTAGATAATAGTTTTTGTTATATTTGTCATTATCAGGACAGTGTTCGTATGAAATTCTTTCATTAAGTTTTTCCTGGGCGATACTGCGGGGCTAAAAGTAAAGAAACTCGATTTTTGATCTAACAAGGTTTCTAAAACTAGAGTGATAAACATAAAACCTACTTACAGAAAATAGATGAAGTCGGCATTTTCTGCAAGCTAATGGTTCTTTAAAAACACAGTAACAAATGATCTGGCGTTGACTTAATTAATGGACAGAAACGTCTGCCAGCGGCTATAAGTACTTTAGTTTTGAATTTTGATGATTATTTCCGAAATTAAGATGTAACGTTACGTTACTAAACTAAAAAAAATAAAACGATATCGGGATATCCCTTAAAGTCGGGACATGAGACAGCTCTAGTCGTCGCTCGACTGTGAATGTCGTCCTTTTTCTTCAGAGATTCAAAGAGTGTTCTGTGGTGTTCATTCACCCCTTTGCCGCTGAAGTAGGGAGCGATCAACGGGGTTGCAACTTTCCTCGATGAAACTGTACCATTTGGCTCTCTTCCTGGGGTTTCGTTGATAAAAAAGTTAAGTCCCTAAAACGATGATTTATTTATGACTAGCGACCCGCCCCGGCTCTGCACGGGAAAATGGTTATTGTGGGTTATCCTTAAGTATATTATGCATGTATTATACATATAAACCTTCCTCTTGAATCATTCCATCTTTTAAAAAAAACCGCATCAAAATCAGTTGCGTACTTTTAAAGATTTAAGCATACATAGGGATATAGGGCTTTGTTTTATACTATGTAGTGATAATGAAATTATTAACGTCAATCATAAAGCCCAACTTGAAAAGTAAAAAACCCGCCATGTTGTGAAATTTAAAAGGTACTAATTATTTTGTTATGGAAATTGTTGCCAGAAGCATAAAACAATTCGTTTGGCGCCCCCAGCGCAGGTTATATATTTTTTTGGCCATGCTTTGCACTGCACGTAGTTAATCTATTCGTTAGAAAATTATACTGAACTAACATTTAGCACTATTAAACAGACAGTTTTGGTCTGATAATGGAGTCATAGTGGTGCCAGAGAATTCTTAGTTATTGTTGGTTACAAGTGAAAACACAAACTCTTGCTACCCTTTCTACCCACAAGACGAGTGGTTCACTGAAAAAAAAAATTGATTACATTAATCAAAAAAATGATTGCGTCTAACAAGAAACTTGTTAACATACGAGCGTATAAAGTAATATGATTATGGCGATAAAGCTATGTTGATTAAATAACAATCAAGTTGTCTTTATGAGATAAAACAAGTAAAATTGTTGAACCTAATATGATCAAATAAATATAACCAATCAAGTTTGGTTATTATAACAATGATTTCTGCTGATTGAAGTTATAATGAACTTGATTAAGGTTATCAAGTATTTTAAGTAGTTTCAGATAAAATTGCTTTATGCTAGCTATCAAAGGACCTGATTATTGTGAATATGAAAACTTGATACATTTGATTATGTTCGACATTAGAATCATATATTTAGATGTTTACTTCTGTTATATAACTTGTTTCGCTTTATGAAGCTGTCTTTATTATTTGAATGATGATAAGTATTAATATTTAATAAGATTTTTTTTTCAATGTAATCAACACAATTGATTGAATGTAAAAATTAATAATTGTTAAGTTATTCAAATAACTTGTTTAAAGCTATTAAGTACTCTTATTGGGACTATCAAGAAACGTGTTTATTTTTTTATTATATAGGGTCTAAATTTACGTTTAGATGCAGAATGTCCAAGTTGCAAAATGTCCAGCGGGTGCAAAATGTCCAGGTCGCAAAAGGTCCAGGTTGCAAAATGTCCAGGTTGCAAAAGGGCCAGCTTGTAAAATGGTAATAATAAGACATTCTGCTGCATCTAAAGGAAATATAACTTATGCTACTATTATGAAACAAAAAAATTAATAGCATAAGTTATATTTCCTTTAGATGCACGTCTTATTATTACCATTTTACAAGCTGGACATTTTGCATCCTGGACCTTTTGCGATCTGGAACTTTTGCGACCTGGACATTTTGCACCCGCTGGACATTTTGCAACTTGGACATTCTGCACCTAAACGTAAATTCGTTTTGATAGTTACGTTTCTTATAACTAGTGATGGTGCTGCTCTACAGGTGTTTGGGTACGTACTGCGCTCACGCTTTAAAAGGAACGCAGTACTTTTCCTAAAATCCTGTGTCAGCAGATCACTTGTCAAAAGAAACATATTTATCAATTTTTTATATAAAATGATAATGTCAGAAATGTTATTAAAAAGTTTTATTCATGGTTATTAATAACTGTTTAGAGATCAACATTTTTCCTTATGCTAATTTATGAAATATATAGGTATGTTTAGAAATCAACAGTTGTGTATAATATATCTAAATTGAACAATAGTCTCATAGAGAGGAGGTATCCCACGATCATTAAAGGAAGAAGGTGAGCGTCAGAATGGCTGGTTGTCTGTGGCGTGGGTCTATGAGAGTTGATACAATAATTGCTTATATTTGCTTCATAGAATAAAAAATTGCTACATATGATATATATTTAGAAATAAGACTTTTTTGACCAGCGATCCTGATGTTTGGTTGGCTGGTCACCTCCTAGTTTGAAGCCCAGCATGCAGTATTTCCCGAAATTTATTGCGTCAATAATTGCTTCATATTTACTTCATTTATCTATTTTAGTTGTAACTTCAAACACTTTTTCTTGTAGACACTTTTCCTTGGGATAATTATTTAAATGATTGCTACATCTTTTATTTAACGTACGATTGAAGTTACACTTCAAATAGACAAATGAAGTAAATATGAAGCAATTATTGACGCAATAAATTTTAGGAAATACTGCACGCTTGGCTTTAAACTAGGAGGTGACCAGCCAACCAAACATCAGGATCGCTGGTCAAAAAAAGTCTTATTTCTAAATATATATCATATGTAGCAATCGCTCACGGAAGAAGTACTTTTATATTGAAAATAACCTTTAGTTGTACCTTGTAAATTGTAAATCAATAAGAATCATAATATATTTGCACCTTGTAAATGGCATGATCGTGGGATACCTTCTTGTAGAGAATACAATCCCGGGATCCTGAACATGATATCACTCATAACATAACATAATATTTGTGTTCATAATAAACAATCTTATACTAATTAACACAACACTTTTTGATGATTTTGATGTTTTTTATCTATAACTAGTTTCAAGTAACTATCGTCCTGTACGTGGGTCACAAACGCGTCACGGCTTTCGGCTTTCGACGGTTTCCATTTTTTTTCTTTATTTACCTTCCTTTTTTTCGATGGGGGAGAAGCTCCTTTTGAGCTCGTGGTAGTAGCCATGGGTAAGGTGATTATGCTTGGGTTAATCAGCTCTGGCAAACTCAATATTGCTGCAAGGTTGTTTTTCTCTTCATCGCTCGAATCTGAAAGAAAAAGAATTTTACATTAAAAACAGGCATCACCAGACACAATTATCAGATAGACTATCTATACTCCATATTATACTATACTATAATAATTATAATCTAGGCCGCGGGTAAAACCGCGGGGCGGAAAGCTAGTTTATAATGAATTTCCTTTCTTGACCGGTACATTCAAATTGACATGCAACACAGCATGAGACACCAAAACACAGTTTAGTTTCATGGTCAGGTTCAACCCTTGAAAGGGATGCAATATTTTCGTTTAGGTGCAGAATGTCCAAGTTGCAAAATGTCCAGCGGGTGCAAAATGTCTAGCGGGTGCAAAATGACCAGGTCGCAAAATGTCCAGGACGCAAAAGGTCCAGATCGCAAAAGGTCCAGGTTGCAAATGGTCCAGGTTGCAAAATGTCCAGGTTGCAAAAGGTCCAGCTTGTAAAATGGTAATAATAAGACCTGCATCCAAAGGAAATATAATTTATGCTACTAAAACGAAACAAAATTTATGATAACAACAATTATTTAATAAAGTGTCAAAAATAATTATCGATATTATTATTATTACCATTTTACAAGCTGGACCTTTTGCAACCTGGATATTTTGCAACTTGGACCTTTTGCAACCTGGACCTTTTGCGACCTGGACATTTTGCGACCTGGACATTTTGCACCCGCTGGACATTTTGCAACTTGGACATTCTGCACCTAAACGAATATTTTACATAGCATACTGAAGATTTGGTCTGGGGCATTTAGGAATAACCGCTCACTAAACACTTACCATCTGCCAATTGGATAAGTTCTTTGCAACTAGCATCTTTAGACTTCTTTTCTTTCAAAAGTTTTATTAATGTTTTTTTCACTCCGGGAAAGTTCAAATAGAAGTTGTTTTGTTCTTCAGGGTAACAGGCATTGAAGTCTTCTTCGAGCTGTAACAAAAGGTAAAACATTTATTTTTTTTTCATTTTTGTCGAGTAGAGGGCGTCAAAAAAGCCCTTGTTGTCCCATACAATTTGGGGCTTGGTTAGACTCTCAGTCAAAAGGCGGCCTTACCTACCACTTATCATCAACTCACAAAAAAGAAGTATGAAAGAATTAATACTTACATTATTTTCAATGACATAGAAACTTGTTGTAGTTTTTGTTGAAGCTAAATCAAGTTTGGGGGATGTTTTTGATTGCTCTGCCACTAACACATGCACATCTGTTTCTGTTTTTTCTTCAGCATTAAAGTCTTGAACTGTAATGTCCTGAAATAGATTAAATTAAAACCAATTACTTACAAATTTTCTACTACGCAGTCAAAGTTACAGACCTCATGGTTATCATGGCATTTGTAAGCACTAACTAGCCTGTAATACCATAACTTGTCGGTGTTGTGCTGACTAGTAGGTAGGTATTACCTAATATTATTATTTAGTGAACAGAGACTGGTATCAAATGGACAGCCCAGAAGACATTGCAACCTAGAACCCTTTATTCAAATAGGTACATATTTTATTTATAGATTTATTGACTATATTGCACTGCATACAAAGTTCTAAGCTGACCTACATAAGTATAGGTACTTTCCAAACCAAACCAAGGCACTGTAACTAGGGTTAACTTTATTCAATAGTACCTACATTATCTACTTACTAGGTACCTAATTCCTGTACAGGTAATACCTTTACATATAGGTACTTACACTCAGACTTATAATATCTAAATTACTGAAGTCTCCTCCAGGTAGACTCATATTACTGTCTATAGTGGTGTTGATGTTGGGATTCCATTCTTTCCAGTTTCGTATAAATAAGGTTCTAGGTCCTAATGGTGTTATCAGCTCTTTAATACCTTCCGGGGTAAGCGCAGAAAGCGCCTGCAGATTTATTTCATTTTCTGCAAAATAATTGTTGAATCAACTGACAGCAACAACAGCAGCTGCCGGCACACTACCGCAGAAAAGGAGCAGTAGCGGTCCAGCCTTACCGCCTCGTGTGGCAGGATTCATACAAACTCCTAAGATACAACTTTTCCTGCTACCGCTCCTCTACTGCACCGTATGCGTACCGCCTACAGTGTGCTGGCACCAGTCTTTGTACTTAGATGAGTAGGTAGGTTACCTACCGTAGGTAGGTCTCACACCTAAAGTAAGTAGATAAATAGCTAGTAATGAATAGGTAATGGTCGCATGAGACAGGTAAGTAGGTACTTACTGATAAAATTTTCTTGTAAATCTGGGAGGCCCCATGCGACCAGCAGGTCTGTAACTTCTTCCATGGTACACAGTCACAGTTGTCACAAAATCACACCATATATTTATTTTCGAGACGTACCCGACGGACGTACTTTTTACGTGGCGCTCTCGCCGGCCGATTCAAACAAAATGACAAGTTTCGACATGCAATGCAACGGTTCGCGACGCTTCGAGTATGTTTACATTAATCAACTAGTAGTATACAATCAAACTAGACAATGTTTGTATTAAAAAACCGACAACATTCAATTTTAATAAAAGGGTAATTGTTTTTAATATTCTTGCGTTATACCATGAAACAAAATTTACTTGATCTATTATAATATGATTTCATTATAAAAACATTCAACTGTATCATAAAACTAAACATTTAACTTGATTGACTTTTTCGCTTCGGGTATGTTTACATTAATCAACTAGACAATATTTGTATTAAAAAACCGACAACATTCAATTTAAATAAAAGGGTAATTGTTTTTAATATTCTTGCATTATACCATCAAACAAAATTTACTTGATTTATTATAATATAATTTCATTATAAAAACATTCAACTTTATTATAGAACTAATCATTTAACTTGTTTGAAATTTTGATAATTTCGGCTTTATTGAAACAACAAACAGTTAGTGATCATTTTTTGCAAGTTTATGATTGCTTCATTCATTTTTTTTTCTATCAAGTAAAATGCCATACTTGATTGGCTCGATTTCTCTCAGTGTTGATTCTATTCTAAGTGGAAGGCCTTAAAACCAATCATGAAAAGATTTTGGATTACCTAACCCGGGAACCACACGGCAATTAATTTTAGTTCCACAAAACAGCGGGTGGCGAAAAGAAAAGCCGCCATCTTTGTTTTCCAGCCTCGGCGATTATTTACCGTTTTTTCCTGCCAGTAGCGTTTCCAATTTCAAAAACCAAACCTCGCGAGCGTTTAATCTTTTTCTCAAGAGTGACGTGTTCCATAATTCAGCTACGGTTGAGTATTTCTCGTAGCAATACTCGTAGCCTCATAGTACTTTCGTAGACACGTCGTAGTACTTTAGAGCGGGAATAAAAATAAATGTTCGTCGCGGGTGCGACCGTAGTTTATGAATTTCCTTGTTCGATTCAAGTGGAAACAAAGTTCTCGGAGGTTTCTAGTTTTCTTCGATATTCCTACTTTCTCTAAAATGTCATAAAATAGTTTTCACAAGTTCATTAAAAATAAATCACTGGACATCACGATCGAAAGCCAGCATCTTACCAATAGCACCATTACCTCCGATATAATTTCAATTGAATGTTTATCTTGGTTCGAACCACTTTAGAGGACGTGACGTGGCATCCGCTCACAAATTTATCGAATGTTGACTTTGAATAAACTGATCGAGTTCGAAGTTGTCTTTCAACTTCAACTGGATATATTGCGACTAGCGTTTTGCTTGCTGGTTTGCTTGGTGATATTTAAATTTGTTCGTGGAGATGATATACTTAAAGTGGCAGCTAAGCAAATACTTAAAGAACATGGCGATTTAGAGCAATTTTTCAGAAATGTTTTTCTGTACGAACCTTTATACAATGTACGACACGTATAACACTTTGAAATATCTGAATCTTATACAAGTTGTTACCAGTTGATGTAGTATATATCCTACATTAATATTAATTAGCTTTCCACCCTGCAGATTTTTTGGGGCTGTTATTTAACACCTCGCTCACTGTTTTCTAACATAAACTAGACGGAGCATTTACTATGGGTATCAGATAGCTGATTAACATACTTATACAAATATACAACATCTAACCAGACCCAAGACAAATACAAGTGGTCATCACACGATCTGGGCAGGATTCGAACCCTGTGATTCGAAGGCAAGCGTATTTCCATTCTACGAGAATATTTTTTTCTAACTGGAAAAGGACATAGATATACTAAATTTCCATCACGTCGACGCAATCATCGGCATTATTTGAGTAGGTGTGGTGGGGTTGATGAACTTCCAAATTCAAATTAATCCAGAGCTCATCCAATAACGGATTCCTAGTTTTCCGTTTTCAGAAGTTTAACGGCTGGAAAATAATATGGTTTGGAGTAAATTATTGGCGTCTTGATATTGATTTAGGAAGTAATTTTTGTAGGTAATTTATATGAACGAAGTTGTTTTTCGGATAACCAATTATAAAAATACAGTAAAAGATATAGAGAAAGAGACAGAGAAAAGCTTAGACTTGGCTCACGTAATAACTGTTTATACATTCAGATTCATCATATTATATTTTTTAAACATTTAATGAGTTCAGAAATTATAATTACTTGTGCTTAAATGAAGTCAAGCAAATAATTCCTCTTTACTAATCTTAAAACAAATTATTTTTTTTATAAACAATAATTACGTAAATAATTACCTATATGATCTAATAACTAGTGAAGTAATAGATCAAATTGTTAACAAATATTTAGTAACAGTTTATTCTAGAATAGAAAAGGGATTACTAATTACTGAAGGTAGATAGAAAAAATCAACGTGGAATCTGCTAACTCCACATTCGCTCCCAACACCTATTCGGCTAAAAGCCCGCACTGCTATGGGTTAATATCTCAAAATACCCCACACTACCCTAGCTCTATGGGAAATACAGGGCTGCCAGGCCAATAGTACATACAAGAACAAAAAAATACAAAATAATTAGGTAGGTACCTATATATTGGAATATCTTTGATGTTGTTTTCTGTATTGTGATGTTCTGTCTACAAATAAATAGAGAGATAAAGAGAGATACAAACAACTAACATAATTGTGACTTTGTAACTAAAGGTATGTAAATGATTTTGATCGTACGCTCATTACAAGATCACTTGTGGTTACGTGTTACTATATAGTAAAATAATATCATAAACTAGTTATGTCATTTTTAAATCATAGAATAATTCATATCTCACTCTACAAATAACACAAAAAAAACTTTATTGTACACACTAAGATAAAAACACAACACTGGAAGCAACAAAAACTGCAAAAATGAGTGGCACAATTTATTCGTCATAAATTTTATTTTACCAAACATCTGGCAGCCCTGAAAGGGGATGGTGGGGGAAAACATAGCCAGGGATTGTTGTATTTCACGAACTATTTACTGCGTCCGTCGTTTACCTGGCCGGACGGCCCCCGTAAACCACTTAATGTTATTCCGCCGATCGAGCTGCCAAGTTTTGGCCGCTTTGGTTATTTTAGTTTGCTTACTAGTTTGCTTACATTTACCTAAAGTATTATTAGAATATAATTGTTTATTTATTGTTAAAAACAAGTAGATAATATGTATAATATGAAAAAAATAAAAGTAAAGTTCAGGACAAAATTTGTGGGTAAAAACCGGGAAATTAACACTTTGAATTTCGAATATGTTTCTGCAGTTCAGCCAGTGCTTTTTTTTACCGATACCGGACGCGTAGAACATAAAACGTTCTTAATTTAAACCAGAAGTTTCCTCAAAAACAAACGCGATATTACGAGGTGTAATTGAAAAAGCTGCCAGTAACAAATCTGACAAAACTCGGAGTCTTTCTCGCTAGGCGCTGGGAAGATTAAGTGGCGGCAATCTGCCTAATTGAATGGGAGGTCCCAAAGTCGGAAGCGTCATGAATAAACTGAGAAGTTTTCACATCCGGATAAGCTTTAGCACTATCAATGAATATTTTTGTTTGGTTTTTGAGAAATACTTTTTTTGTGCATGGTAGATAGTCGGATCTTATGGTTGAATGTTGACTGCGTATAATTTACTTTGGGGCTATTTTGTGACAATTCCAAATTTGTTTTCGCTAATCAAAATAAAAATCGTACAAAAATCAACGGAACATTATGACGTCATATCACTATCACTACATAGTATAAAACAAAATCGCTTTTTCTGTCCCTATGTCCCTATGTCCCTATGTATGCTTAAATCTTTAAAACTACGCAACGGATTTTGATGCGTTTTTTTAATAGATAGATTAATTCAAGAGGAAGGTTTATATGTATAATACATGCATAATATACTTAAGAATAACCCACAATAACCATTTTCCCGTGCGGAGCCGGGGCGGGTCGCTAGTGTTACTATAAGCTTTACAAAATATGTTTAATTATCATTAAATAATAAGATGCTCATTTGACTAGTCAACATCCCAATAGAAAATTACAATAACTATAAGTAGGTATAGATTGCGGCGCCCAGAAGGAGTAAAATAAACTAATGAATACAGAGCACGCTATAAACACCGCCTTGTCACGTTTATGAAATAGGGCTGGTTATAACATCGAACAATAAAAACACAAACGCTGCTATCCGGAAATTACGCCCGGCTTCGCCAAAGGTAAATATCCGGCGTATGGGAGTACCCGATACTGTATGAGCGACTACTGAACCATGAAATTCCAATTTAGGTATAACACGGGTTAGCATAAAAACTGATGGCGTGAAACTAACGTTCTCAGATTTTATGTAACTGACAAGAATCCGTTACTTTTTAATGGAAAAATTGGTATTTATTTTCCCGTAATTTTTAGAAAATATTTTTGTAAAAATCGCTTCCCAATTTTTTTTATTAAAAATCTATAAAATGAAAAATGAAATGAAAATAAAAAAATGAAATATGTTTTATTCGAAGTAAGATTTTACAAATCACTTTTCGACGTCGAAAGGAATTCTTATGTTTAATACAAAGTAAACATGAATACAAAAGTATTATTTTATACTTATACGTTAGCGATGCTCGTACGTAGCAAAATTGTAGCTGTTTGCTACGGTGCAAAATCGTAGCTGTTTGCTACGGTGCAAAATCGTAGCTGTTTGCTACGGCGTAGTAATCTGTACACATAAACTTTAAGATATAGGATAATAAAAATAAAATATATTATAGGTACTTATTTTTAATGAAGCGTGTTAAAAACTTTTAAAGACATAACTATTCCTAATATGGCTATTTATTCTGAATAACTATTGTGTTTAATTTATACAAGTAGAACAGAAATAGGGACAATAATATGGAAGTAGTGACATTTTATCAGCGATCATACCTAATATTTAATGGTCAAAGGTATAATTTTTATATGTAAAATGTTTTAAGATTCGTTAATTAAACTATTTTCGAGTTTCTGACTAAAGAAATAGGATTCATAGTGAAATGACTATTCCTATAAGTCATATTTTACGACTAAATTAAATTCATGCACCGAGATACGAACATTAAAAGCTCATACAACGTTATGATTTTGCTAATGATGCCACAAGGGCCAAAGTTGTCAAAATGTTCGATCAAAGTTGTAATAAGATAAGCCATAAAACGCCCTAATACCGCAATATTATTAAAAGAGATATTAGTCTTGAATGTCGCTGTGTTATTCAGCAAGATGTCTATTTGATTGCTCCTTTAACGACATGAAAGAGGATTACCGACAGATGTCTCTGGAGTTATTAGTTCGAAACATAGAGCAAGCAGCGAAAGATTACGCTAGTTTTTTACTTTTTCAACAGATATCGTCTATTACCTTTTGCTTTCATAAAATAATATATTGCCACTACTGGCTTCGCCCGCTCTCAAGGGTATAAAAATAGATAAGAACTTACTCCCACACTGTTTGTTTTTAGTTAACGTGTTACAAAACTGTTTTGCTATGTGTAATCGAACTTTATTTTTAAATAGCAGAACCGTTTCAACATCTTAACAAATAGTTCTCAAGTCCCTAAACCGCCAGTTTTCTCGCAATTATCCGGACATCTGTGGGGGCTGCTAACGTTACGTACGTCTCATTTAGCGTACGGTCGCTTTTTGTACTAGCGACCTCTCTCATAATCCTTAAATAACACAAAATCTAAATGACTATATTTACAAATTCTATCAAAGTCAGTCTAATAATTTACGAAATTAATGAAGTTGATTTATAAACTTAAAAGATAGTATAGTTTTCAAAGAAACTGTAATGTGAGTGCGATGAATCTTTAATTAAAATTTCTAAGCTTTGTCTTCTCTTATTACTCAGTCTGTGGTGTAAAATAATAGGCTTGTGATTAAACTGAGTTGGCGGTTTTAACTGCTCGGTTTCGATTACATTATCGGTTTTTTAAAGATCATGAATTGCTTATTCATGAGTATTTATTACATTAAAGGTTGTACTTAGTATTAAGAATTTGATCCCATTATTGTGTACCTACCTACCTATAATAACTTGATTTCAGAATTAATAGTAGTGGTAAACCAGTTTATTCATGTTTTCTTTGTTTTCATAATATACTTTACAACGACTGGGTTATCTATTTGTACTCTCAAGTTTTTGCATGAAATCAATAAAATGTTGCTGCTATATTGTTACTGATCAAACAGTTAAATCCACAAAAAATAATTCTGAAGCAAGTACGTCCAAAACCACAGATCTAATTCAGCAAATGGTAATAAAGGTAAAAGCCAGTGCGAGCCACGACCAACCTATTGATGTTCATGTGTTTTCGTTCCTTTCTTGCGACGCCGTGCGTTCTATTAACAAAATAAGGATGAGAAAAATCAAATACTGACCACGAACGTCTGGCTTAATTTGGTAAGTGGTAGGAGTCGGGCCAGGCGCCTCTCTCCCGTCCCCGCGCCTGGGCTTTTGAAACACCAAGTCTTTTCCCACTAACACGTCGACAGTTTTTTTATTATCTTTCACAACACTACTGGCACTTTCAATTGCACTCTTAAGATGGTTTCCTATCGGCCGGGATCCGAGTGAGACGAGAATTGAAGGATTCGGCGTTTCATACTCCGGAAATATTGAAGTATTATCCTGTTAGACGGCTTTCAAAGTCGATTTGTTCGATCACATTATTTTTGTAATTCTGACATATATCTTGTAAAACAGTATTCGCTTTAATAACGCGTTTTTGTAGTTTGCTAAATAGGCAAATAATGAACGCTTTAATTCTGCCGAGTAGATACGAAAAAGCAAAGTAATATTTTAGTTAGTAATGCTTTTGATGCATACGCATACCAAGAAAATGCTTGAGAAGCGCGTGACACTTCAATTCTGGTTTCATCTGGTACACAACCCTGGCAGGTGGGAAAACAGCGTCAGTTTGAGGCTTGAGGAGATCTCTAGCTTGAGGGTCACGGCGGCGGGAGGTCGAGAGTGCCTCGCGACGGGTGTCGCATGGCCGTCGGTGTTATGTTGTCACTCGCTCGATATAGGTGCCGTGGGTAAAATATAGATGGCGCCACTTAGTGTTAAAATGTCAAACTGACATTAAGCTACTGACCAGGTCACATCAAACAAAATCTTTATTAGTTTATTGGAAAGACCAGGTAGTTTAATATTCTATCAAGTAATTCAAGTCGAAGATAAATTGAACCATAAGTATTTGATTGAATTATGGCAGCATCATTTTAGATTTTGGTCAGATCTTATACTAGGTGGCGCTGTCTTTTACACGGTTCCTGTTAGCTATGTGTGGCGGCTCGCGGGACTATTCGATCGCATGGCGGAAGTTCCGCGCGTCCCGGTCCTCGTAATGTGTCATCCAGGTGTCGATCACGGTGTTTAGATCATTATACTGACTGCGCCCTTTCTTTCTGTTTTTGTTGACATCGTCTAACCCAATAGGACGAGAAGAACCAACTACTTATAACCAATATATGGCTGTCATTGGTAAGTGTGTTTAAAAGAACGACCTAAATACATTTAATAAAACTTCTGACGTTCCGTTCTTTTGTCTTTCTTTCTTTCTGTTGTCAGTTACTCTTCATTTTGTTTGTATTCTCTTGAGTTGTCTTCTTCTCTGTATAACCTTTTTTTTTTTGAAATTGCATTGCATTGTGGAATATGCGGCAGTTTTGAGACTTTCACTGTAATGTTTGACATTGTTTAGTGTTTTCCTGGACATATTTGTTATTGGCTGACATTGTCTCGCAGGTAGCTAGTGTAGTTCCCCCTGCCATGCATCCGTCTTATCCAATTTAAGCTACTTATTTAGTTTAACCCTTTGCTCTAAAATGTTTAATTTTAAATTCCTAAACAGTGCCCTCTGATTTTGTATACACATCAAATTTCACTGACCAAATTTTTTAAGAAAACATTTCATGATAAGGTACTGTTGATACGATAACTATGAATACAAGGCATTTACTTAGATATTTGAATACAACAGATAGGTACGCTTTCAAAGAAATAAATGTAATGTCACTCAAAATGATACATGGTTCGCCTAATATTCTAGACGACAGTACTTAACAAAGTAACGATATTGTTATAGATGAAAATGTTGAGGAAAAAAGAGATATTTTGATAGAGTTGAGTTACAATATATAATAGAATGATGACAACAAGGTGGTAAGTAAAATCTTACACAAAACACAAATAGACAAACTGCCGTGTAAGCCGCAATGTGTTTAACAATATGTACTAATGGTTGACGATAATAAAACGGTAAACATAAAAAAAGTGAAACATTAAACACAAAATCTGTAATAGAAAGGGAGAACTGGGTAAAACCGCAATACATTCTTATACTAGGTAACAATTTGTCAATTGAGAGTTACATATTGGGGATGATTTCATTTTCAACTGTGAGAATGGAGGATCTAAAATCAACCAGAAATACTAACATTGGAGAGATGAATAATTGGACGTAAATAAAATTGAACCGTACGATGATTGATTCTTTGATATAATTGAAATTATCTGCTCCAACAGGTTGAGACGCTGTGATTTAATTGCCTTTATTATTTAATTAACTTCAATCACGTCAACAATCGTTATGATGTCATGAATACTGCTTATTAATTTTCTAATTAGTTTAGAGTGTTATTGAAGATTGTCCTCCTTGGTTTTGGTTGGTTTTAAAATCTCTGTGTATGCGCACATATTGTTATACTAATATGTGATTCACTGTACATTGATACTGCACTACTCGGGTAACCGCTGTTTTTCTTTTTGGCTACAAATGAATAGTATTTTTCTCTGCATGGCCATGGAATGTTATTATTATTCTATGGTATGGAGTATGATCAAAGGCCGAGAATGGCTACCTTGGTATGTGTAGAAGACTGCAGAAGGTTTCCCTTAAGACGAAACAAAAGACTTTAAAATAATTTTAAACTAACTTTTAAAACTTTTGTAGTTTAGACCGTTTGGTGTAGGGATTTAAGTTAAAAATTCGGTTTCAGGCAGTTGAGAATTTGAGAATAATGATTTTTATTTAAACTTTATTTGAATGAAAGACCAAATTCAAGTTTAAAATTTTGTTTTATTATTACCATTGATTTTAAATTTTAAGTTGTTTAATAAAAAGAAATTTATAAAAATATACTTAATGCGCATACTATTGAAGTCGGCTGTATATAATGCCCAAATTGACGAAAGTAATGTTTGACCCTGTGAATGTGCATTTTTGATTTTTACGTTTGCAGCACTCAAAGTATGCTTGTTAAGCGATTTAAAATAAACCGTTTATTTTAGCATTTACCAATATGGCAGCTTAGATATTCCCTCGAATCTGTAGTTCCCCAAAAACCCTGGTCTTGTTTAAAACCCAAACTTAGTGAAGTGATATGACCCTGCAACTAAATGGATAGCGTCCGAACCGAAGCTTTTTAAGATTGTGTCATGAAGGTTTACATCTATTTTTAAGTGAGGTTCCTGTGCATGATATTTTTGTATTATTGCATGTGTATGTAGTTGCTTATTTTTATCTACCTACCCTGTCTATTTTTACAATAATATGTAGTTTTCATTACTATCTTGTTATCGATGTGTTAATGTATGTAATGTATAAGAGTCTTCAGTGATATTTAATGAAACTTTATGATTTTTACGAGTGGTATGTAATTTATCATGTACAATGATGTAATTTCTTATTTATTTATATATTTTAGATTAGCTGTTTCCATCTATTTTACTTCATTGTGCATTAAATTTTCAATCTTAATGTACTTGTTTCTGATTCGTTTCCAAATGTTCCGTTTAATTCTTTTGAAACTATATTAATTTTCAATTTGTGTATCCATGAAAGCGAATCGAAAACTTTGATACAATTTTATCACTAATATTACTTTGTGTAATAATTTACTCTACATACAAAGATGTAAGTAAACTAAGTTGATGCTCATTAATATGGTTTCACGAGAGGACTTAAGTGTCAGAGGGAGAGGGAGCTATTCAATTAAGCACCCCGTCCCCCTCTGGCGCAAACAAAAGCTACCACACTGCTGGCTATCAAGTTCCGACAGCTCATACACAAGGACCCTACGCTTTCATTATTATCCTATGTATAGTTAGAGGTGGGAAAACTCTTTGAATATGATACAACTAGTTTAAGAGTCAATGATTCACATATTCACATTTATTTAAATATAATGAAGAGCGGAATTTTCCGGCACAAGTAAATTATTTACTTACAGGGAGTTCCTCACTATTGTAAACTAGAATAAGAAGTTACTGAATAAATATTTAATTATTTATTATTATTATTTGAATAAATTTGTGGGGACATCTCACTCATGGCCATTTGATCCCAAACATGGTATCAAATCAGATAGAGTCAGACAGCTAAAATACATACATACACACAAGATAGAAGAAAAATACTGCTCATCACAGGAATGTATGCCCTGGACGGGATTTGAACCCGCGACCCTATGCTTTAAACGCAGTTATTCTAACAACTAGGGAAGGGGATCATTTAAATATAATTTAATATTGGAATGCGATACAACCTTCTAGAATCATTTTCTTTCTGTAAATTATTGAAAAAATATAAATTTAAAATGCTGATAAGTTTGTGTTTTCATAAAAGCGTTTTAAATAACATATTATCTACTACAACAAACCTACATTAAGTGTCTCGAGTCTATCCAGAACTTTCTCCAAACATATGGGTATGTTTATTTACAATGATATTAAAGAATTAGACGAAACATACCTCTATAAAATGAGAAAAGTAAAATATTCAGAATCAACCTACTGAGTTACATCCCACCTCTAACGCATAACTACCAGCACTAGCAGATATTGCTGCTAAGTTGTAGAGTAACTTTTGTAATATTAGTTGAGGGTCCCAAGTTTGTAGGGCGAGTTGGCTTTGTTTTAGCTATCTAAATAGAGCTGATAGCGACGGCCCACGGCATATTCTGTTATTGTCAGTCTGAAAGCTCCCACTTGATTAGCCGAGAAACAATTTTGAACCTTACGCACTGACAATACGACTTATCTAACTACCCTTGTCAGTTGCGACAGACAATCCAGATACAAGAGCCAATTTATTCGTCTATTTGTAACAAAGAACAGTGCTAAGGCGAAAGGTCGATGTGGCCATGTTTTAATTAATTTGAGAGACTGATAATTAATTTGGAATTGAATTTAGTGCGGCTTTGATGTTGTTTTATTTGAGTGGCCGAGTTGTGTTATTGGAATTGGACTTCTCATAACTGATGATAGCGAAGTCCTGAAACTGAACTAATTTTGATAGGCGTGATATATATACGCTTAGGTAAGTAGTATAGCACGATACAATATCAAAAAGTGCTCTCTTTTTTCTAAGCTCCAAACCAAGAAAAAGGAAGTTTGTATACAATATTAATTAAAATATAGTCTGTCGCTTCTTGGCTGTGAATTTTAGAAAGTAAAATGAACGCGGGAAAAATACTATAGACATTTGCAAAAAGATTAAGATATTTTTTAGATGTTATGTAAATACAGTACAATGTGTCTGTAGTAAATTTAAATAAGGCAGCTATTGCTAAGGAAACAGAAGATTGAACGTTGTGCGATACCAACGAATTTAAATTTGAAGTTTGTTACCAATTTAAAAATATCAAGGGATCACTGCAATTTTTCTGATGGCCAACAGTGCACTAGTTACCATACAATAATAAATTTGCATCTTGGATCAAAAATATAACGAATTTATTTCAGCACTGAACTTTTTTTTACTTACATTGAATAAAAAATCACAATCACGGTTTTGTTAAGTTTCAATATTGTTTCTCATATTCTCAAAGCACACACTTTGATAGCTTATAAACCCACAAGTACATTTTTATTCGCCTATATCGTTCCGCCGACCGCATTCGAGTTACGACCTTGTTGCCTAAAAGATTAGGTGAGAATTTGTGCGTCAGGAAGATATACATTTGCGTTCTCATAACCATGATTTGGTTGGTCATAATCGTGTATGTCTTAAGATTTATCTGCCATTACCACTTATGTATCCTACTATAAATTCATGGAAAAACACTCGCTTGATTTATTGGATACTTTTGCTTGTATTCATGGCATTATGTAGATATTAGATCTTACTTAGCATTACATTTGTTTTTCGTTCGTAGACGGGCTTAACTTTTTCAAGAGATTTGTAGTATAAATAAATAACTAAGTGATATTTTTATACAAAAATTGAGTGAGTAATTAATAAGTAATTAATGACTTTGAGAAAATTTAGTTTTCTAAACTTGAGAAATTCAAATTATATCTTCACAGTAAGATAAATTCGCAGGTTTTCTAAAATTTATGATTTTACGTTTGTAATCTAATTTGCATTTTATTAACAAAGCTCTAGAAAGCTCTATAATATTCTTATTACTTATGCAACACTTTTTGATAGACACTGGTTGTAAGAAAAAGAATTGAAATGAATTAGGTAGCATTACAAAAAGGCTGTCTATACGTAAAAGTATGACACACAAACTGCAAAATTTTCTTCGTATTCGAATGCGGTCTGCCAAAAAAAGCTCTATGTTCATCTCTTTCACTCTACTAACATTTTGCTATGCGTGTGACAGGAATGGAATGACTACAACTTGAGATGGAACGACAGCGACTATGGAGGAGTTAAGGATCTTCGCATCACTCCGAACAAGTTGTGGAAGCCAGACGTACTTATGTACAATAGGTGAGAAGTACGACACGCAAGAAATGAGGGAAGGGGGGAGGAATTTTGGTGGGAAGGGAATGGTCACAAGGGGTTAACTTAATGTTATAACGGGTTATTTCTTAAAACTAATTTATTTTGCGGTTAAATATTAAAAATACCGGAATTAAATTAAAAAAAATATTGAGTTATGCATTAGGCTGGTATTTACTATATACTTTTAAAAGATAGATAAAAGCTCGACAAAAGAATCTGCGTAAGGCGTTTTTTTGACCAAAATATAAGATGTTTATATTTTTTGATCATTGTAATTTCAAATTATGTATTTAAAATGGTATTTTAAACAAGTCTATTGACAAAAGAAATTGAAAATCTTTTATAGTAATTTGTCAACTCACATAAGTTAGACTTTGGACGGTTTTTCTACTAAAGGTTAGTAAAGTTTTAGGGAAAAAAATCAGTGCAAAGATATTGTATATTAACAACAAACTGTAAAATTAATATTTTTTATCTATAGGATAAATTATCAGGTGAGTATGAGTGGACCACCATGTTTTTCGGACATATTTAATCAGCTGAGTGGCGTAGAAATACAATTAGCGTCAATTGATATTTATGAATGAATACTAATTGGCGAATGTCATAGAGTAGTTTGGAAAATTACTGGATAGTTGCGTAGAAATTTTAATTGGTACTCGTATTGCGTAATTTGAGCGATGCATCACTTGATTCAATTATAAAGTTATGCGTTTTTGACATTTTGAGCGAAGCGAAGCGATGCAATGCGTTTGTTATGATGAGTAATTATCACTCTGTGGTTTATTAGTATTCTAGACAAACGTTCAAAAAGTGTATATCTTGGTTAGTAAGCATTGATACAACTTACCTATCTATGGTGTCAATTAGCTGTGAGAAAAATGATAATAGAAAAATGAAATGTATATTGTGTATTTAAAGGTATAACAAAAAATATTTAAAAATTCTACATAGAAAATGTGGGTATATTTTTATATATTGTTTACTAGCAATGAGAACTAAAATAATAATTGTTAGTGATATATAATGCTTTTTTAGTTTAGTAAGTTTTAAGCTTTGTTCAAACAAAAATCGTCGTGCTTTCGTTGGAAATTGTATGTAAGCGGTAATAATTACTCGTATTTAACAGTCAAATTAAAACACAACTAAAATTATGAACAGTTTGTCGACTCGATAAAACGATGTCAATATGAAAAGTGGTTGAAAATTGAGCTTTATGAGTGAGAATTTAATACAAGTAAACATAATTTAGGTATATATATATTTAAATTATTTTACAATGGGAAAACATTCTATTCTAAAACCGAGAGACACTATTCGAAATTCGAAAGGTTATATGCGTCTGGAAGCGTAATTGCTGTGGGTGTCAGCTCAATGTGGGTGTCGAAGCGGTAGTGGGATCCAATTACCTTGTGATGCTCTCAGACACTGGCAACCCATTGGAGATTGAGTTAAGAGTCTGAATATACTAATCGCATTTAACATGAATAAAAGAATATGCGTATGTATGTTTGAAAGAATGATTGAATAAATCGTACTAATATTATAAAGACGATCTAGTGAGGGTCGCGGGAAGCCGCTGGATGCGGGTAGCGCAGGACCGATCGTCGTGGAGATCTTTGGGGGAGGCCTTTGTCCAGCAGTGGACGTCTTTCGGCTGAAATGATGATGATTATGATGAATATTATAAAGAGAAAAAATTGTGTGTGTGTATGTTTGTAATGAATAAACTCAAAACTGGTCAAAAATTCTTTCAGCATTAGAAAGCTTTATTCACCTTGAGTAACATAGGTTACCTTTTACCGCGGGTAAAGGCCTCATTCCTACGGGAAAGACTGTTAACGCGGGCGGAGCCGCGGTGGAAAGCTAATTATTAATATAAAAAAGAATATAATTTATTTACATCACAACGCAAAGAAACAGAAATATATAAAAGTATGTTGTTATTTATGTACAGCTTGTACCTACACAAACATTGCTGCATTTAAATATTTTATTGTTGTTGCTTAAACTTACTTGTTTACTGCTTATGTGCCTCCCATTTAACAATTTTAAGCCAGTAATTTTATAAGCCTTACAAAAATAGAGAAAATTATGAATATAGTGGAATTACTTTTATTATTTTGTATAATCGCGTAACAAACAACAACAACAAACCTCTTAAAATAACTTTATACATAATGCTATGCAGATACCAAAATGTATACTTACTATTGAAAAATTATTACGTCACAATAAATAAACTGAATCCATTATATAAAAAAATTACCTCTATGGTTATGAATGATAGATAGCCTGTCCAAACCCTTTGCAGATTACCCGGCCCAGTAGAAAATCCCTTATAATTTTGAAACGCGTAAATTAGGCTTGTGGCTTTACAACAGCCATTCTACTAATCCGGCCAATGTGTTTCAGATACTATTCAGCCGCTACAGCGGTGGTCAGCGCTATCAGTAAGCGCTTTATATTCGTCTGAATTAATTGAGCATTTCGAAATTCTATAGTCACCATCGGTTTGGCAGTGGCTAGATTTTAGCTGTATAAGCTTGAATTTAATGAGTATCTGATTCACTTTATGCAAGATGAACTGTTCAAAATGACAGTAAATTCAGAAATAGCTCGTATCCTATTCAAATCAAATAAGCGTAACAAACGTAACAAACTTGTAACTCACAGGTAATTTATTCATAGAAAATTCTATAGAAGTTAAAAAGTTTTCCTCAAAGCAAGGTAGGTGGGGTAATGGGGGTATAGTGAGGGTATGTGGGTAAGATTTTATTTAATGGAGAAATCTGATTATCGACAGCGTCTTGTATTAGAAGCAAAGTATCCGCGTCAACATTTTTGTTTGGAGGGTGGAGCAACAAACTAAAAAAAAACCTAAGTCATCAGTAGTGGGTTGATCATAGATTGGCCTGACTATATTTTCTTACAACAGAATAAAAGTATTTCTAAATGAAATACAGCAATAGAATCAGTAGAATAAGGCAAATGGCTCCAAATTAGTTCGACTTTGTTGCGTTTTATTGTACCAAAAACGGGCATAAATCATTGAATATGCTACCGGACTCGTTCGGCCGTAAATGTTTGTGGCAGTGTACTTATTGTTTGTTTGCGACAGAGAGGTCGTCGGATGTAAGGAGGAATATTTATCGAACAAAAATAAGAGGACATTTGATGTTTTCGAGATCGCGAGAATGGTCACATTTCTAGGAAATCTCAAACAATAGCATCAATAAGGACGACTTATAAAAGTCAAATTGATATTCTTAAATCCTTTCCCTCTTCATAAATGCTGGAGTCAGTCAGTCGATTACACTTGCTCGCCTAAGCAGATAGCGAAAAAAAAAATTGCAAGATGGACACACTTTTACTTTAAAATAACACCTCGTTACCACGGGAAAATGTTAATACGGACTGAGTCACGAGGTGAAAAGCTAGATTATATATAATACGTTTGCCCGCGACACCGTTTGCATAATTTGTATTCCGTCAGAATGAAATATTTACCTTGGTAAAATATAATTCATATTTCAAGTTAGACACCCAGGGATATATTGTATAACATCGTATACCTCGTTTAATTTGGTGCAGTATTTGCCTGATGCGATAACAAACATACAAACATAGAAAAAATCGAAAACTAGTTTTTTTCACTGTACATATATAGTTACCCAACAATAATTCTACTTATTAAAGTCTCTTCAGTAAGTACAAACGACGATATGATGTTACGATAGGACATACCTAATCATGCGTTTTTGGAATAAAATAAGACTTATAACATTCGCTAGACAAATAATTCTTGTAACAAAGTTATTTTGTGCCAAATATGGTCGGCAATGGTCCATATATAACGTTTATTGCCTACATGGCTTTATATACGTCAGCGTTTGGGCGAAATTCTCGTCACTTGAATTTATTGAGCTGTTGTGTGAAGGTTTCCGCTTCCGCTTGCCATTCAAATTCACACTGATGAGGCGACCGGTGGATTTACAAAATTCGAACAGATAAATTTAAAACAGTTCCAATGAAATATCACAGTTGGAAATAGTATCGAATCAAGATATCCTGTACGTGAACGTTCATTCATTCTTTCATTCATTTTAATTCTTCTTTCTTCTCCTTTTCTCTTCACCTGTACGTATTGAAGACTATTTTATTCAAGTGGATTCTAGAAAACCCTTGAGTGTGGTAGCTAATAATTTGATCATTGTTTTAACGTATCAACGTATCAGATATTAGGAATTTGGAATTAAATAGTTTATGTTTTTTATTCGGTGCAATTTTCAATATGTTGGAACGGGAATTTTCGTTTTCCATGTTAAATTCAAAAGATCCTATGAGCATTTTCTTCAAGTATGCTTCCGTAATGAAAAACCTCTGCGTAATTAGTAACTACTTCAAGTAAAAAAGTTCTACAGTTTATAATAAAGATACCAATTTAAATTAAATCAAGTTATTTTTCAACAAATCCGTAAAAGGCCTCGTACCAATATCAAAGACTGATAAATCAAACCCTCATCGAGTCTATTTAAATACAGTTTCAGTCAAAATCCTTTCAATCACAAAGAGAAAGCTAAAATCTATATATCTAGTTACCTAGACCTTATTCAGGTTACAAGAGGACCTAAATAAGCTGATTACAGTGAGGCCCCTCATTCATTCATAAAGCCAATTATTGACTCTCAATGTTTTTGATAAAATTGATAATTTGCTAGGTAGAGGCCTCAAAGTCACAAAATGAATCAAATAACTGGGTAGCTTTGCTTTTTGTAATTTTCTTTCATGTGGAATGATAAATACGGACAGAAACAGCCTTGTTAATCCCTTTTAGCCGTGCTAGGTGGTGAAAACAATTTCAGTAGTGGATCCAGCTGTTATCTGTCACTCTTTCTGAAAGTTTGCACTTTGATTAATGGGAAGTTTTCCAGTAGCAAATTAAGAAAAAAAGTTCTTACAAAACAGTTCAACAGATGGCACTACGGCACTAGTAATAAGTGAGGTAATAAATACAGAAGTATTGGACTGTAAAAAAACATTCAAATTAATCAACTAATTATCCTAAAATTTATCTCAGTCAGAAGCATCATGTACAATCCGACACAAAAAAGTCAAGCTGTCAGCAAATCTCTCATTCTCATCACTCCGGCTAGATTACAAAATATATAATCTTTATTTAGTGGTCACTAAAGTCACTTTGTGAGCTTGAAAATTTACGATAAGAGCAGAAATGAAAGCACGTATGTCAATAATCTCGCATGTGTTTTAGGTTTCTAGCTACTTCGTCAGTAAAGTGGGCCCTATCGTTGGGGCCCCTACGCTTTGTTGGTTTTATAATACGGCCCTGTTCTAACCTATTGAATAGAGATCGCGGCTCAGTCCATTTCATTTGATATTACAGAGGCCCCCTCGGCGGCTTGTGATCCCTTTCATCGACAATGGGTGTATTGTATTGTATTGGATTAGATGATCTTAGTACAATACAATCGTTGTAAGAAGCTGTATCGACTTTTACTACGGCTTTGATAGGTAAATGTTCAGATATATTACGCAACGAGTATCTGGATTTGATCTTAGAAATTATAAAGAAAGAGTTCAACCTTTTTTTCACTCTCGGATATCTTTGCCATATCAAGCTTCACCGGACTTAAGTGCAAATAATATGCCCTGAGTTTGACACCGCAACCCGGTGTTTAGGATCATTTTAAAAATATTCTCTCTTGACTGCTTATATAGGTATGTCTCCACAAAGGGATCGAGCATTCCGTGAAATTACGGTGAACAGTTCTTAGTTGCTCACACTGGCCAAGTGCGGGTTGGTTTACTTCACACACAACCTTTGAATTACTTCGCAGGTGCGTGCAGATTTCCTCGCGTGTTTCCCTCCACCGTAAAGCGTCGAATAAACTTACTATGAATTCGAAAATGGAAATCTTACATACCCCAAGCTCAGATTGGTACAGATACCAAGTTTCCACCCCACACGGTTCAGCCCGCGCTTGAAGTCTTTCCCGTGGGAATGAGGTATTTTCCCGCAGTAAAAAATAGCCTGTGTCCGGTCCCAAGGTCTATTCTTTCTTCGTACCAAGTTTCATCAAAATAAAATAAAAAAATCGAAATACCGTTATGTTGACATTCCGAATTTTGTACTCACGATTTGTCGCACTTGCGTGATTCGCTATTTTGTATGTCGAAATTGGGTTGTAGGTTCCTTATTGGTATGTGCCGAGACTTGAACCTGCAAACTTCCCAATGGAAATCAACGGCCCAAGGCCATAGAGAACAGTATAACACGCCTGCTTATCTTAATTTTCCGAAAATGTATCTACTGTGGTGTACATGTGTCCTTCATGCACGCCGTTTCATGCTGGCAGCCTCTTTTTGCGTTTGAGGCTTTATAAAGATGTAAAGTAATATCAGTTTGAATTTCGTTGATGAGAGGGAGATGGCCGTAGCCCGTGCTACGAGCCTGACGCCATTATTATAATTTCCAAAGCTTATGTAATATTTCGATAAGATTTCTATCAATAAACTAGACATTGTATTCCCTATTACTGCATTTTCATTCAGATAGGGATTAGCCTCCACCCTTAGGGCGCGACTCTACCATCTCAGAGCGTCGGTGGCCAAGTGGCTAGGCCCGTTGACTTCCATTCAGAAGTTCGCGAGTTCAAACCTCGGCACGTACCAATGTGTTTTCGAGTTTCGAATTCATATGTACGTTTATTCGACACTCTTACGGTCGTGAAGGAAAACATCGTGAGGAAACCAGCACACACCTGCGAAGTAATTTAAAGGTTGTGTGTAGTTGACCAACCCGCACTGGGCCAGCGTGGTCGACTAAGGCCTATTCACCCTGATATCAGGGTAGGCTCGAGCCCCTCGGTGGGGACATATATGAGCTATTAACGAGTATCTACCCTCTCTTAAGCAAGTTACGTGGCAATGTTTGCAATGCACTCTATTGCTGGCAACCCGCCAGGTTGGCTCTGACGAAAGGTGTATCAAAATGTGGGGATGAATCAAGCGATACTCAGTTAAGTGCACTTAGCTCTTTATTCGATTAGTCCAGTTAAACTATCCTGTTGGAATAAGATTAAATTGTGTCGGAGTGGGATAGTTTATTTTTTGTTTTTTAATAACGTCACATCTCTGGTTAATTGGCAAATAACTCACAAATTTCCTTCCTTCTGATTTTTGTTTGTGGAGAACAAGATAATGTTTTTATGGATATTTTACTGTTTAATTCTATAGGGTTTTTCACAACACAACCCCTTTTGAATTTGTGGTGTAGAGTATAAAATATATATCCATCGCTCTGTTTCTACGTGTAAGAACGATAGCAGACAATTTCAAGTCTCAAAAATTCGAATGTAATTTACTTGTAATTTAAAACTTTTGACACGTAAACAACTTTCGCGATATTATAAAAGTCAATCAATTCCACCAAGATCTGACAATCGCAAAAATAAAAAAATCTTTCCAAATATGCAACTATCATTCTCCCTATTTACTAGTTTCTGTACCGTATCGGAGCTTGCTAATACAAACAGTCCTTTCATGTCAAACCGTCCGAGCGTCTGCCTTTTAATGAATACAAGAGCTGGCTGTATGCCAAGCAACCCTTCTGCTTCAATTTTCTTGTAGTTACCGACAAAATTTGTTTGATATAGTGTCGGAACGAGACGCTCTTTGGCCCGTTTTAAGTAGAGATCGGAATAGGTAGCTGGTACGATTTTTAACTTTAAAAAAAGGAGGAGGTTCTGAATTTATTAATACTTGCGTCATAATGTAATTCCATGGAAAATCTTGTTCTGAGCTGTTTTTTTAATTAATCAATAAATGCATTTATTTTAGTAAAATTATTTTTATGATTTCTTGTAAGGCTTCTTCGATAAAGTTATAGTCCTGTGAGTTGCTGTGTATATGATAGCGAAGCTTTCTATATACTTTGATACACTTTTAAAAACATGTTGATTATATATCAATCCACCTACCAACTCTGATTTTAAATATAATTTACCAGATTTCAATGAATTTTACCAGAATTAAATACTTCTAAAATCGTATTGGTTCTAAATCAATCTACCTACCTACTCCGATCTTGTAAGTAACTTACCAGATTTCAGTGCAAAATTCTCTTAGAATTTGCTACGGAAAATGGCAGTCGGTTTAGGGGCACTAAGTGTTCAGTGCTTCCTTTATCTTCTGGTTTACGAAGTAAGAGATTTAGCTTCTTGTTGTCTTAAAATTTTTACGTTCCGTTTCTAGCAAAGGGAGAGTTTTATCTGTGACGTAAAAATATAATGGTACCTACCTATATGCTTAGGCTAGAAGTTAGTGATATGTGTATAATGCAACTGATGTTTATATTATTAACAGATTTTTAGATTATATCCCACTTAAATAGATGACCGAAGAGGTAATAATACATGCAGTTTTTTATTTCAAGTATTTGTTAAAAATAAAATTATTCACAATCCGATAAATGAACACTTGATTCGATACCCAAAAACTTGTGTTGTGTAAAGTGCATAAGAAATCGACAAAATATACACAAAAAAAAGGCAGTTATAGTTAGTATAATAAATAGAAAATAAAATATGCGAAATGTAAAACGATCCCAATACTTCAAACGTTTCTCCGAATCCTATTTTATTTGAAATGAATCCTCTTGAACATCAGAAATTTACAAATCATGCTCAGATTATCTTTTCCTCTTCTTTTCCTTTTACATTATATTATAGCTGTGTCAAACTAGTATTATATTATCTGTGGCTGTGTTTTGTTAACATCATTCAGGAAAAGGCGATTTATCTTTCCAAAAAACTGTTGTCTATAGTTTTGTCGTTAGCATTATTATAAATCCAGATTTTTTTATAAGTTCATAGTGCAATAAGTTATTCTATTCCGTGTGAAAATAAACAAATTATAAATTGAAATTTTGACGTCACTTTTTATGGTATATTCAGTAGTTTCGGAGGAAATTCTTACTACTTAACTACTCCTACTTCTTACCTTCTGATATGACGTCTTTAAGTATTATAAAAAACCTATGATTAATAAAGTAATTTGACTTTGACAAACGGACGGACACACACGAGCGATTCTAGGGTTCCGTTTTTTAACCTTATGGATTTTGATACAAAAAATACTTGTGCTACGTATTAGCACTATTGATAGTCGAACAACACTAGTTGGAACCCTATCTACACTTGAGTATTGGCAATCAAAATGCTGATATCCTTTGACCCTCTCAGATTGGGATGCAGTAGTAAGTAATCCTTTTATGAATCACAGCAAGAAAGAAAGAAAGAAAAAACCTGCTCTGGGGGCGACATGTGTATATTAGTTAATATGTTTAGGGCAACAATTACCATTATAAAATTAGTTCCGTTGAAATTCCGCATTATGGCGAGGCTTTTTACTTCTTTGGTCATTTATCAGGATTTATTTAAAGGAAATTTTACTGGGCCTTTCATTATATGCGGTGCTACTTGGCTAGTATTTTGGACGTAAAATTTTCTCGTCACTTTTATTCATTAAAGTAAATATTCTGCCGCCTAAGCTAAGATGAACACTTTGAACTCTGCACCGCTCTTATCTCCTTTGAATAAGAGACACAATGGACGTGTTTAACTTAACTTGTAACTTAAACATACTAATAATGAAACACCTTGTTGCACATAACGTAAAAAAATAAATAAACAAAATTGAAAACAGTAAATATGTCAAATAAAGGTTAGGAACTTAGAGTATAAATAGAAAAAATTCTGGGAGGAGGTTAGGAAGTATAAAAGTTTCATGCTTTTTAAACCTTTGTTTCTATATACATTTTTCCACCAGCAGTTAAAAGTTCATCCATGAACATACCCCACTCTCTAACCAATTTCTCAACACATTCTCCACATACAATAACAAACACATCTTTCTCCTATTATTTGTAACGCACAGCGGTATAACACGACTATAAATGATAACCAAGTTTCCTATAGCGGCTGGCACTCGCCCAAAGCTAAATGTGCATTAAGTTAATATCTAAATCTTCTTTATGGCTCCGCTGCAGCAGTAAAGTGAAAATTAAAAACGCAATCTGTCTGAAATGCTGCTGTTAGTGTCTCGGATTGTTCAAGTTTTAATAAATCTAGCTGAGATAGAACGAGACGGGGAAGTAGAAAGATGAAAAACTGTTTTGTTTACTCGGTGGTCTTTTTTTTTAACTAGTGGCCAGTCGTAGGCTTATTCTGAATTATTTTTGAACTACCATATCGCCAGAATAGATATCGTAGTCATATTACGTTTCGATCCAAAGTGCGTTTTAAAAAATACTGAAAGAATATGTTCAGTCAATAAGCAGTTATCAAGCCATTTTGAACAAATAAAATTTGAAATTACCGAAATACTTATTTCAGTAGGATATTTTGTATGAGAAGTCCTAAATATTTTTTGCCGAGTTCTAGCTATCCAATAAAAAAAAGAACAATGACTCGGTGGTATAATCGCACACATCATTACGCTAATTTATGGCAGTAATTAGTCTTAAAAAATTAATGACAACAAATTTCCTACATTCTAACTTTTGTAGAACAAAACTTCTTCTAAGCTTATTTACACTTGTTGTAGTATGATTGTAGCAAATTTTCATAAGATTTTCTCAAAACTCTCAAAATGCTGGTTACAATTAAATAAACCACAGCCAACTCGTAAACGATAAGCAATTTCACATACTTATTTCATCAAATAATATTTCTTTGGCTCATAAATTGTAAACATATTTGAGTCTGTGTAACGGGAAGGAAAATGAAAAATAAACATCTTGTACTGGGAAATACGAGGTTTCTGAGGAAAAGCGGGGCTGTTCTTTGTTTGTATTTGGATACGTTAATTGGCTTCTACGCTTGTTAGTAATATGATTCTTACTCTATTTTTAACCCTCGATGAAAAAGAGGGGTGTTATAAGTTTGACGACGAGTTTGACGTCTCTCCCATATGTAATGGACATAAGGACGGTGCAAAGTGTTCAGCGTGCTGTTGACTGTACAGTCGCATACTAACGCGGACGGGCCCTAGATGGTAGAGGGTGTACCGTAACTGAATTAAACGACGAAATATCTATTATAATTTCTTATCAACGAAATTATACATTAGAACTTTTGGAATAGAAAAATGGCGTCCGGCTCGCAGCGCGGGCTGCCAAATTCAAATATATATTACTTTTCACAATTATAAAGCTAGAAACGCGAAAAGAGAGGCTGCCAGCACGAAAGCAGGAAGCATGACGGACATATGCATGCCACACGCAACAGCATATGCCACAGTACTGATATAGGTACTGTAACTGCACCTCTCCTCTATTAAAAATATAAAATAAATAAAATCCCTTCGCAGGAATTCTACTCTATTTATATTTTATCTAATTGGCCTTTGTAATCGTCTAGGGTAGGATCCGTTCTACGCCTTGTGAGTAATATCCCATTTTCTTTTAGATATCACAGTGTTTCCGTTCTCAATGCCTCTATTGTAAACAGCGGGCTGAATTCTGTCTGATACCTGAACATCGTTATCCTAATAAGAACTACCAACGTCAGTTGTGAATAATATATGAAAGTTTATAAAATGGGTTGGGCAGGACTATCAACAAGAAAAGCTATTCATTAGTCGCTAAACTACAAACCGCTTCCTCATCTTCTGATCCTTTAATTCGGTAAGCGTGTGCCAATACACTTACTATATGTCTCTAAATGGACAAAATTCCCAGTAAGAGTGTGTGCCAATACACTTACCAGTCGCAACATCATCATCAACTGTAACTCAAACGCCTCTAGAATACTGTCGTATAGTCTCTCTAATGATACTGCTATTCATACAATATTCCTTTCACCACACCGGGAATATCTGGTCTCGGAGGCTCAAATCCACTAAAACATACATAGATATATATTTTTTCAAGTGAAAGAAAAGGGCAGGCCGTAGCCCGCCCTTACGAAGATCTCTATCCCAAAGGACAATGCCATCTGATCTCCCGGTGCGACCGAGGTCGATTGGTGCGGATTGTGAGTCCGATTGTTGCAGGGCTTACATGGCGAACCAATACCTGTTCGTTGCGACCGTAGTCGACAAGCTACCGAGGTAGGCGCTCGCAAAATGGTTTGGAACCATACGTATCAGGGCTTACAATGGAGTACAAAGCCTGAACGTTATAAGATGACCGTAGTCTACGAGCTCCCACCACGGCAAACGCTTGTTACCTGTATAGGGAATATGATATAATTTGGGTATGTTTAAAGACCACACACGTCTAGCAATTATGGAAGCCAATCCAAGCTTTCCACCAAGGTGGGCCGCTAAGCGTTCGAGTAGGAGTTCATATAGAAATACAACCTCCTAGCTTCTTGAACGTCAGTCCATAAAGAGACGATAGCTGAATAAGCCGGCCTCTCTACCATACTGTAACGGCAACTGTATACGGGAACATCGTGTAATAGATTCCGAAGAACCTAATGTTACTGCATGTCAAGATTAGCTACGCTATTCCAACATCGCGTTATCTCTCCACAGCCATTCATTCTCAAAGCCTCTCCACAGACAATATGCCTTGGAGGAAGACTGGTGTACGTCTCCAATCCAGTATATGGGAATAACATGGAAGTTGTACATCGTCTAAGCTTCATCACAAACTAATGAATCAGCCAACTTCACTTTCTCCATGCAGACCCAAATACTTTGATTAATTGGAAACCTACGATAGTCCAGAAACACCTCGTCTTCAAGCGTCAGACAAGATGAAGTCTCTATTTGGCGTCGGCGTGATTTACTAAAGTTTTAGGAAAGTCTAAGCTTCCACCGCGGGCGACGATGTGTAAGAAGTTTTTCCTAGAAATATTGTATTTTGATGCGAGTCTATCTTTCGACCGACTTATACTCATCATGGTTGTAAGATAGGAATGACTTGCAAACACCCAAACTCTAGCAATCGTGCACTTTCTATAATCATATACTAATGACTGCCAACACCTGGGTCAAGCTCCAAACACCCATAGAAACTTATCTACCACCTTCTAAGAGTTTAGGACGTCGACAATCGTACTGAGACCGTAATCCCGACGAAAGACGCAAATTTCGCAAACAACGCCTAGCACTCTGAAAATAGCAAATTTTCACATGTTTTTGAGAGTTGAACTATTTCTAGCCCAATCCCAGAGCGTTTTCATACTTATCTTTTACTAAGTATTTTTCATGCTTTTCGACATCGGCCCTCGCTATGTGCTACTGACCGACGCTCTCACCACCATATATACGGACGACACGAAACGAAGGTGCGCGGCCAAAAATATAAAAACTTGCTCAAACTCATAATTTAGATAGTGTCGCTTATCCTGATTCCAAATCAGTAATCAGAATTGCGCTATCTATTTTAGTTTAAAAGTTATTAAGGAATCGGCTGATTTCATTACAAGAACGTATAAAGTACTTATTGAAATTTCAATTCAATACAGGAACGTATAAAGTAAAAAGGTAAATTTCCAAAAGGTTTTCTATTTCTTACATTCGACCTGTATTGAACATATTTGATTATAATAAGCCCTTTACAACTTAGTTCTATGTATTTGAGATTAATTATTCGATTTTAGAGATTTTTAGGAAAATTTTATTATTGTGCTTTCTACGCTAAGGAAAGACCTCCAAAACATTTCATTGTCTTTTTAGGCTAGGGGCGGGTCAGTACGGTCCTTACTACTCTGTTAATTATAATAGCGATCTCGAGCTAGTGCGATCACGCGTGAGGGACTATCGGGAACGCGGAAATTGAATCCAGGGCGTTCTGTTCGGCAGTAATGGAATCACCGCGTGAATTCTCGTTAGGGATTGTGGATAGATAGAGTGAGGAATAAAACGTTTTCACAATCACCCAGAATAGCCAGATACGTATCTTCAGAACGAAAGGATAATACAAAAAGGAATTTTATGAAACAGATTTTAGAAGGAAATTCAAGTTACTCGTACATTACGCATCATTATATGGGTTTTGCTATCCGATGCGTGTTTTCTCGCATGAAAATAAGGCTCAACATAAGTAGTTTTTTTCCTAGTAGTAGACTAGTCACATTATGTAGCCACTAAAATCGTATGTACGAGTATATCCATACGTATAAGGCACGATACTTTGAAATTTTCTATAAATCTTAGTGTTTTGGCGACTGCATGAATGAAATGATTCATTAGTTAATGAATGAAAGAATGATTTCTGTATGTAAAAATATATACACGTTTTAAACCGAAATTTGAGTCCTCAATAATATTTACAAAGCCTATACATTATTTTATCCACGAACTTAAGGTAGAAACTCAAATCAGGGTGAACAGGCCTAATTTGACTACTACGTCAGTGTCAGTTGATTAGTTTCACTCACAACCCTTGAACTTCGGAATACTTTACGAGGTAATAAATCCAACAAAATTAGGAAACTTCATACAAATACGGCGTATTAACAAACCCCTATTTCCGACCGCGCCACGCCTCAAATCAAACCCTGTTTTGAAGCAACTCGGCCGGAGCTTACGACTCCTTTATGACTGTCGGATCCCTCCCACCGCAAATGTAGTTCGGAGACCGCTAAAACTTATTTTAATACATCTGTTTTAGTTGTTAGTTATATTATATTCAAATAAAAATTTTAATAATTGATTTAGGCAAGTATTTAATGTTTAAAATTGATTGCGACGCATAAATCATACAGAGTTTCCTTAATAATGAAATAATAAAAAAATATCAGCAAATTAAAAGAAAATTAAATTGGTGAAATGCATGAAGGAAGAAAAAATTCCACGCGCGTATAATTTTTTCTTCCTTCATGGTGAAATGTATCCCTATATACCAGAGAAGTAACATAGCCAAACTTTTGGAGGTGGTGGACCTCTAGATATGACAATAAACTCAAAATGAGCAAAAAAACAAAGAGCCTGAGGCAAGGTGGTCTGAAACAAGGTTTTGGATCCAAACTGCTGCTTATCGTTAGAGTGTCGAGGTTTACTTACCTCATAAACCCTGGTGTCAGGTATTGAGCCGCCTATGGCTTATGAAGTTATGACATGACTCGTTTGACGACAACGCAACATCCGTAGATAATAGTTGGGACTAACGGGACCCAAACTAGGAAATAAAAAAAATTTTGGCTGAACGCTATTCTGTTTGTCAAATTGGACCTTGTTTGGATGCGTATGTTTATTGGTTAAAAAATACGAAAAGAAGTAGACTGTTTCAGCAATAACATCGTCCGGATAAGTAAGCCCGCGAAGAGCAAAATATAAGACCGAAAAGCGTATTGTATCCATTTGCAAGATTGGCCGAATAGTCGCACCTATATTGGAGCGAGCATAGCCGACCGTTGTTGGTTGGCAGTGGGCCAAGGAGCGAGCAACATTTGATTATGGGGCTTTTAAATCACTTACCGGTGTTCTAGGGCGTTGTTTACATTCTCACTGGGGTTTGGCGGTTTAAGAGGGCGTGTGTGAGATAGTAGTGTAATTTCATAGTCAATACTATAAAAGCCCACAACAAACCGTCATTGATTTGATTGTTTCATTTGCTTATAAAAGGTGAATAAAAATTATGTACGATTTGGTACACACGTGTACTCTGCTAGATTAAATCAAGATTCAAAAGACTTACCAGGCACCAAATGCACCAAGTTACAAACCATTTTTACTGAAAAAATAAATGAACATGTTGACTTTTTAATAGTAAAAGAATGACAGTTTTTTAACGATACAATCAAGTTTACCAAACCTTAATCTGGTGTAAAGGTTCTTTATTCATTTTATTTAACCGATAGCTTTACTTTACAAACGCAATGATGATCGACTTTGTGAAAAAATCTCTTATAATCTTTAATATTGAACTTGGAACTTTTCCTCAATTTAACATAATTATGAAAACAATAAGGCTGAAGAAGGTAATATTGTCTGAAAGCTCGAGTTACCCTCTTTAATTATCTTTAACGTTCCAGATACTACGTGAAAGTTTTGAGTGGAATATAGAATTTATTTTATTATTATCTTGACGGATTATTATAGTGTATGAAATTTCAATTTAATTATTTCCTCGAAATGTCCACTCTATTTTATAAACTTTTCGACTGAATTTGTACTTACGCATTTCAAGTTTAAAACTAAAATACCCAGATGGACTAATTCATCACAGTTGAAGCCATTAAAGTTACATTAATTACAATCTAATTTTCTAAAGAAAATCTCTTGAGCATTTGTGGAAATGACGGGGCTAAAATAGTTGTTGCTACAATTATTCGCGCGCGAGTTGAATGCAGAGTGCTTTTCACTTCATTTTGAGTTTAGAGCTTTACGTGACTTTACTATAGTTTTTTTTAATAAGTCTGATTATACTCCCTGTTACAAGAGCAGCTCTTAATCAGTTTTATTTAAAAAACTATATTACCTATAGATAACTCAAAGTGAAGTGAACAAAATGTCACTTAGTAGGTACTGCGCGCGCAGGTATAGTTCACAGTAAAATGTAATTATTTTCCCCCCGCACTCATTCCTCACACCCGCTCGCTTGCCTGCTCAAGTTGTTCACCAATGTCTACATAATATTACCAAGGATGTTAAGTACTACCCCAAGAACTACCGTAATACTTATAAAATCCTGCCCTTAGAGAATAAATATACATAGAGCACGCGCATCGCTCCGCTGCCTTTATGTCAAGCGTAAGCAAACTTTGGCAGATTTTGTATGGGCGGTGAAATCAATAACATTTTTCTTTTTGGATTTGTTCCTCGAGTCATGTTTGCAACTTATCACTGCACATTTCAAAATGTTTCCCTATTAAATTTCTTATTTTCACCGGGAAAAATAATCAGCTCCGATAACCATTTGATACTAAACGAACGCGCTGAAGATATTCGGACTGTTCATATCCGTGCTTACGGTTCATATTCGATTAGGCGTACTATATTTTCTATTTATACTCTAAGATCCTGGCATACCTATTACACACCGGTGTGACAGGCAGCCACCTCATGTTGGCACGTCGCCAGCTCACACAGTGACATCTCTCGGTGAACGCTGTACAATGGTGACAACTTTGGTGACAATTCTCTCAAGTCACACTCTAAATTCTAATAAATTCTCTTTTTCCTTCACATGGAAACCGAAAAGGACAAGAGATGAATGGACTTTAAGCACATGTCAATTTAAGCATATTTTTTACTCGGATATTTTTACACTTTCCGCCCACGTTCCTTTGCATAGTAAAATTATTGTTATTATTTTACCTTGAGGGATAAACGTAACGTATTTAACGAAATCTAAGTATGAGAGACGTCAGAGAATTAAATTGACAATCTCCTGTTCCTTTTTAGTTCTCGAAAAGGATGTCATCATCATCGTTATTTCAGCCTGTGGAAGTCCACTGCTGGACAAAGATCTTTACAAAGATCTCCACAACGATCGCTCCTGCTTGGCCCGCATCCAGCGACTTTCCGCGACCCTCACTAGATCCCCGGTCAGCTTTGAGAGATTTTTTTTTGATTAGGTCAATATTTTAGAACATTTTGATTGAAAAAAGTCCAAAAGTAAAAAGTTTTTTATTCGAAGTAAGATTTTACAAATCACTTTTCGACGTCGAGGCGAGTTCACAATTTGGCTGTCTTCTGTGGAGAAGAACTCGCCAAAAGAAACTCCACAGGCGTTGCATCTTTTCAAAACATTTTACAAAATTATAAATTATTATTTAATACAAAATTAATATAACAATAACAAAGAGTATACAATTAGAGGAAGGCCACCAGTCAAAGCAGAAAAACTAAACTATATAATATAACCAATCAATATAATCTATATAATATCACAATTACAACCGGTAAATAATCGGGAAAGCCTGTCCCGCGCGGGACATTTAATTTTGTTTTAAAGACCGGGATGTCCTGCCAAAACCGAGACATCTGGCAACGCTGATACGAATAGACTTGAAATTTAAGCTAGAGCGTAATAAATAACTAGAATCGGGCTCAATGTTGCGAACGCTCCCCTATCTAATAGAAGGTATTGCTGCTTTGTTTAGTTTGGGACCGCTTTATTCTATGCTCTGAACGGCATGCGACACTATTTACCGTTTCTTTCTTTGCCGCGCCAAATGTTGTTTAGGGAAAACGCAAGTGTCTTTGTGTCTGTGCCTTTAGTGGATACTCTTTGCGTGCTTTTATTTTGTTTCTGTAATCCGAAGAAACTCGTCGCGTATTTGCGTATTGAAAATTTTCTGTCTTTTTCTCCTTTGTTACGAAGAACGTTTTGAAAAAACAAAAATGAACGCAAGTCTTTCGCTAAATTCCAGAAAAGGTACTTTCTACTACTAAACTATAACCGAGGAATCGTTTTTAAATGGCCATTTGAAACTTGGTTTTAATATTTCATTGATGACAAAAGTAATTCCATACGTTTGTTGGTGAATTCGGGCCTTACCTGTTTAAATGCAAAAAACATTAAAATATTCTTAGGTAATTTCACAAAACCCGTACCTATAGCTCCAAAGAACTTGCAGTTGCGTAGTGGACAGAAGGTAGGGTTCCGAAAGTAAGCAGAGGCAGATGATCGCGTCGGTAATATTGGAAAATTGGGAACTAAGCGAAGTAAGAGTCCTCCTGCCGCGACCGAAACCAGAGCTCACCAGTTTCCAATGTAGTACGAAACCGGTTTCATTCTAAAAATTATTCTTGTTTTTACGGAACCTAACAGTCTCTGGGAGAATATAATTTTAAGCTGGTTTTAAGAAAGAGAGAGCCTATAGTCGTCAAAGTAAAAATTCTTTATTCAACATAGGTTTAAAAACACTTAATGACGTCAGATCAGAAGTTAAGAAGCTTTTCTCAAACCAATCAACCCGTATTACCTATAAGTCCACACTGATATGATAAGGTTACATTTGATGGTTCTGAATGAAGTTTAGCAACTCGCACTGGGCTGCGGGAGGCTTCTTCTTTAATATCATTTGCAATATCTGAAAAAACGTTTAATTTAATAGCAAAGTGATTTAAAATTCTCCATAAAATTCTTTGTTTGTATAAAAATGTATGTTCTATTTCATAAAGCAACAACAAAATAGGAGAAAGCTTATTTAAATGCAGATGACTATAAAAAATAGCAATAAAAACCGTCGCAATCCAACATTTTAAAATCTAACTAGACTGCAGCTTGCACTTGTCTCGAGAAATAAGATCTAGTTTAATTCCCTACATTTTACTTTCAAAGTTAGAGAGAACCTGAATGTAGTCATGTCATGTATATTCAATACCTAGAAGTTTGCATTTTAAACGTAAAATTATGAAAATAAGAATAAAATAAACTTTTATTTTTACGTGACGTTTTGGTCAATCATTTTGAATAAGCACTTAAACTTTGACTTAAAAGAAAGTCAGATTCTAGTTTTCTTTTAAAATATATATATTTAGTATTTTGTCTAACAAATATTCCACCTTTTAGTTGTGATATATTATAACTGCTTCTGTTTACCTAACGAAGTGGTATATCAATTTCATATCTTTTATTACATTTAAAATTTGTTTTACAGTTTCAGACACTTTATTGATTATATTTCCACTCTCAAGTCATACTACAAACCACTCAAGCTCAATTTACAGCTTCGTAAAATAAGTAATATAAAATTTTCCTTTCAGCATATTTCGAGGTCCAGAGCCACTACAGTTTTATAATAATGAAAATATTTTATATTATACAATATACTCTTTCAGTATAGCTTGCAGACAACGGACGTTGGAGGGGGGGGGGGGCATGAACCGGCTTTGTAGCTTGTAGCTTCACAAGCGAAAAAGAAAAATATGTAAAGTGATGACTGCGCAGCGTAGAGAATAATAACTCCGTTCTTATTTTTGTTTTGCACATTTTTTATTCGTTTCATGTACTGTTTTTGTTGTCCTTTTAGATGGTTATCTACTCGATTTGATAGCGTCTTTTGTGACAACTTTTATTTCACTTTTTACTTCGAGACATTAAGTTTTCTCGACGCTGCTGGCTCGACAAACGAAGCTAATGTGTTACGTGGTTTGTGTTAACTTTTTATTGACTTTTATTTATTTTATAGTTTCTTTTTATTTTTGTTTTATGTCCAGCGTTTGCGTATATATATATATAGCAATGCGTATAATTCTTGTAGTACCTTACATCCTAATTTCCACTGAATGCAACGCGTATAAAAGTATTATAATCAAATTTTATTGAATGAATTGTATTGTATGTTCTTAAAATTTTAAAATTTACATCCTTTAAATCAAACCTACCTAAATTTTCCTTTTTTTAATTAACACTTTTCAGATAAAGTGACAGCACAGTAGGAGCTAATGCTGAGTGACGATTGGTGCTTGAGTATTTTGTTATTTATTTTTATTTTAGAGCAACAATCCTCCTATAAGCCATTTGAAGAGCTCCTACTCGGTGCTGCCATTTATAAAAATGGAAATAAACGTACATGGCTAGTTGTCGCTGATTTAAACACCACGGTCGATTTCTCGCTTGTCCAATCTTTATTGAAACACTTTCGACATTTTGAATAAGAAAATCAAGTTTATTATAATCAGAAAGTCTTAAACATGCTCTTATGAGTATTGTTTGATAAGGTTTTATTATAAAAAAACAAAACATTATCAAAAAAAATCTTATAGGTAGCACTGCTGTATTTTTATGATTTGGCCAAGCGAGAAAACGATTCCTGGTTCTGAAATTTCAGCTAAAAGTCCCGCTGAAACCGAACTACTATAAAACATTATAAAGCACTATAAAACATTTTATAATAACTTAACACATAAACAAAACAACAAGCACTTTCGTTGTTTTCTTTCTTCTATCTTGTCTTTGCCTTCTGCTATTCAATCAAATATTCTTCACTCGTTTAAGCACTACACTACACTTTTTATGCAAATTTGTAAAGTTTAAATGTATCTGTTGCTGTATTTTGAATATACTTAAATTTAATATAAATAAAAATTTATTAAAACGTTTTCTTTATTCTTATACTATATGCAATGTGCGTAATAAAATTAAAATACCTACTTAATTTAACAATTTTCAGGGCAGATAAAAAAATTTGAAGCTCATTTCCTTAATTCCGTTAACTGAATGAGCAACGCGAAATAAAAGAGTAAAAATAAAAAAAAGTGATAAACAGCAATTACCTATTTTGATTATTAACTAATAATAATATGGCAGTAAAATGAGATGTCAGAAATGCGTTCATAGTCGTAAACTAAACAAACACGTAATAAATATTATTAAAATAAATAATCGAACTGTTCAGTTGTTATGTACTGACGCGTATATTATAAATAATAAAATTGTGCATATAGGTAGTTATGAGTGTGCCTATTGCTTGTGTTAATTACAAACAAAAAAATATTAAGTGCCTAAAAAGAACGACTTTCTAAATTCAATGACACTAAAGTCAAACCCAAACTTTCTAACAAACTTACTGAACATAATTCGATCAGACCCACAAAAGATACGAACCAAAGTCACCGAATTCAAATTGATTCTTCGACGATTATTCGTAGTGCTGACGAGGGTTTTGACGGGACGTACCAAACCAACGTGGTGGTCAAAAACAACGGCAGTTGCCTGTACGTGCCCCCGGGCATATTCAAGAGCACATGCAAGATAGACATCACGTGGTTCCCGTTCGATGACCAACACTGTGACATGAAGTTTGGTAGCTGGACGTACGACGGCAACCAGGTATAGCGGCACTCTATGTTTTGTCGTGTAGCTGCTATTACATTAATTTGGCGTCATTTGTTGCTAGACTATCTGGCTTCACGCTGTTATGCATTCGTCATTTTGGTTTTCTTTTTTTAAATAATGGGTCGTGATTGGCATAGCTCCCATTTTTTAAACAGTTCTTGACTAATGCCTAACTTTAGTGAACGGCCAGTAATAAATATGATTATTTTGTTTGAATGAAAAAAGCGGCTGGCGATTACTTTTTCCAAACAGCTTCATTTGATTAAAAAAAGGGCTTTCACATAAACAATTTCAGCAACATGTGGCGCTCATTTTGCAATTTATAAGCTTTTAAAGTAATGTAACAGCAACTACTTTAAATTTATGTATAAATGGTAGGCAGATAATATTGTTGGTTAGGTTAGGTTCGTGGATTATAAATAAGGTTAGGCTCAGGTTAAAGATAAGGGAACCATGTGAGAAACCAGACGGATACAAAAAAATATCCCAAAAGTTTTGTATGTACTATTTTGCATGGAGCAAAATATATCTACACAAAGCACAAAAATAAATTATTGTACGTTCTATCTAAACACCGACTCCTACTGCCATACGGATATACTATCTCTGTTTGATGCATTCCTGTGTATGTTGAATGATTGACAAGTATCAAATGTTGCATGGATTCTAGCATTGTATACTGATTTATTTTCTTCTGTTGTAGTTGCACGTAGCACGATAAAATAGCAACTCAATCTTAAATTTTTTTGTAACATGACGTATATTATTTTCTACATGTATATTATATTTATGGAAATTATGTTTCCTTTGTATCTTCTTGTAAAACATTGGCGTTGACTCAAAATATGTATTACAAGAACATTCTTCCAAGTACTTGTAATGAATATTAAGAATTTCATGTTTTTAGTTATACTTTTTTATCTGTAAATACATGAGTTGGGCATTTTTATCTTATTACTAAACAGTTTTGCAAAATTTTACTTTAGTGGAATAATCCGTATGGCGGTTAAACTTTCCTTCTACTTGGAGTATTTGTATTTATTTAGCTGTTCGTCAAGTAACGAAGAAAGACGCTATTTTAACAAATGTGAATAAAACAGTTTTTAGAATAGCGTTATCTCTCTCTTTCTGACGTTAAGCTAGATCAGTAATAACACTCTTTATGCATGTTGCATCTATTTAGCGTGTTTGTGGCGCAAACTAAACAGTCAAATTGATACGAGACATTAAAATAATGTTTTGTAACAGTTAGTTAGTTTTCATCAAAAACAAGCTCGCATTACTTCAGTTTGCACTGAACAGTAACGGTCCTCACTCTTTCCTGTACCATTGTATTTCAGAATAAGCATGGAATCGTTACATCTATGTAAGTGAAAACCTTGCATGGTTTCCCTACCATATCCTATTCAAAGAATATGAGTACGATCATTGCATTCTTACTTTAAGACCTCGTTGCGAGAGGTGATAATAATCAAAGCATTAATTTACAACCGCAGACAACCGCATTGATAATGAAAATATTGCTTTGGATACTAACCTCACTAAAAGTCCTGTATTAAAGATCCTAGCTACTATTGACTCTCGCAACACAAAGCTCGAGTAGTTAGCCCCTTCTGAAACTAACAGTCTTTCCCCACAGTTGGATCTGGTGCTAAAAAATGAAGATGGAGGAGACTTATCTGACTTCATTACAAATGGAGAATGGTATTTGATAGGTAAGAATGAAAAACGTCGCCTATAGAAACAAATATTATGATTCTACAGATTTATATAAGCAAAGATGCATATTGTATTGCTATCTTCAGGAATGCCAGGAAAGAAGAATACAATTACGTATGCGTGCTGCCCAGAGCCATACGTAGATGTAACTTTCACCATCAAGATTAGAAGACGGACTCTCTACTATTTTTTCAACCTCATAGTGCCGTGTGTACTTATCTCCTCCATGGCGCTTCTTGGGTTTACATTGCCACCAGACTCCGGAGAGAAACTTACTCTCGGTCAGTATATTGCTTTTGTGTCAGTTATTTCAGCTATAGAGTAAAATTTTATCTAGACCTAAATGTATTGAAAATAAATAAATATTGAACACGCTAACAAGAAAAATCAATAGCAATAGTAATTTGAAGTAATGAACCTTACATGGTATTGGCTGATGCCAACAGGTGTGACAATCTTATTGTCGTTGACCGTGTTTCTCAACCTGGTCGCAGAAAAGATGCCCACCACTTCGGATGCAGTGCCTTTAGTAGGTAGGCACTGTAGGATCCACGGAATAGTCAAAACGCATAACACCATTTCCATTTTACTTTAGAAAGTACCGCAAGGCTGTGTATTTGGCTCTTTATTCTTAGATATTTAATGAGGTTGACGTGAGATTTTAAAATTCTAGCATCGCAAAGGGGTAATATTTGTAGTGTCGTCAATTTTGGTAATAGCTTTAAGACTTTTAATGTTTTAAAAAATATTGACTTTTGATATTATAGACTTGGTTTCATCTTAAGTAAAATGGAAAGTGTTACACGTTGAAAAATATTAGATTGTCTAGAATATGGTTTATTACTGTGTGTGTGTTTGTGTCTACCATCAAAATCCGTCATAAGGTGGTAAGTTTGTGTCAGTAGATGCCACTGAATGTTCACAGCACCATCATTATCACAAAAATGCTTACAGGGATCAGAAGTAAAAAAAATCTACACATTCGATCACAATAAATTATTATTTTGCAATATCTGGAGAGTTGTAACAGGTGTGGAATGGTACTGTCATAAGTATAAAGATTAGGAGATAGGGTTGTTAACAATGTGTTTGATTGCAGGAGTCACTATTCTACTCTCGCTGACGGTGTTTTTGAACCTGGTAGCTGAGACCCTGCCGCAGGTCTCCGACGCTATTCCCCTGTTAGGTACACTACCCACACCAACCCCAATTTTTTTCGTTTCATCCCGCTGACTCCCATTATTCTTCACTTTTTTTTCCTCATTGCCACTGGCCACTTTCATGGTTTTACTTTTCTTTTTCACTTTCTTCTTTATTTTGCTTTTATTATTTTCCTAAGTTTCTAAAAAATAAATAAATTATTTTAAAACATTACAAGGAGTAAATACCAGTGCTAATATTTTTATTTAAATAGTTGTTGGCTTAAATGTCGTTGTTAAGTAATATAAGCTTTGAGTCATTATCAACAACACGTCGTCATACAGTAAAATGTTCAATTGTGCTTTTGCCTTGAAAGTATTTTAATTCAGTTTTTATTTCTACAAGCTGTCAGTTTTTGCTGTTGTGGATGTCATTTTTGTTAATTTGAGTATTATCATAAATTTGTTCTGAAATATGTGTGATGAATCTTGGAATCGATTTCGTAGCAGATTTGATGATTTTGGAATGATACTTTCGTATGAAGATATTTAATATAGAGGATATATTCTTAAGTACTACAACATATTTTTCCAAAGAAGGCAAGAATAGATGGATTGATCAGGTAAGTTTTGACATTTCAGTATTAAGTATTTAAACCTATAGAATTATAAATAAATATTCTTCTTCTCTCTCTCTAACTATTGCGTAATCGATTCCATGGTGTCTAGTTTAACTGTCGTGTTTTTAAGTGTTACTTGCGTGTTATTGATAAGTCATTTCTGAACCACTTCACGTGGATTTGGATACTTGGAGGGTGAAGGGAAACATAAAACAGTGTAAAATGTTATATTCAATGTATAAATTAAACGCAAAACTAAGATTCTTGTACTAAATAGAATTTGCATGAGTACTTTCTTTTGTTTGGTTTATGATTTTACTTGTGCCTCCCGTCAGCACACATACAACGACCGATTGGGCAGGGTCTGCCAGAAGCATCTTGTTTCTGTTATAAGACCATTTTATTTTCAAACTTGATTGATCTTTGCAGGTGTGACAATTCTTCTGTCTCAAACCGTTTTCTCCCTATTGGTGGGGCACGTTATTACTAAGACCTCGGATGCGGTCCCCCTGATAGGTGAGGATTGACGCGATTATGTAAAGTATATATAAATTCAAATATAAATAATATTATAAAAACAATTTACGATCTAAATAGATCAATTTAAAATAAATACCTACGGGATGGGTTTTGAGGATGCATTTTTGAGTTTTAGATTCTTAAAATAATTTTAGTTTGGAAACCAAAATTTACTTCGGGTTTATGTTTTTCTTTTATACTGTGACATAATCCTCAACCCATTCTTAAACAATAATTCATTAGATTGATTTAAATCGAAAGCAAATCACAGTTTACTTTTCTTTTTTGCATTTAGAAGGGTCAAAATCTAAATCTTCGCTTTTGCAGCTCCTATCAATTTTATTGTCTCTCAACATACCAAAATTATTGCACTGTCTTGGCGTATGGAAAGGATGGCTAACTTCTTTCAAGGGTACTTTTCCATCACCGACATTTCTTCTTGTAATGTATTAAAATAAATTTTGACTCGATCACCTTGTTTTCCAATCTTTTCTTTAACTTTATTTACTTATTTATCTTCTTACTTCTATTAACTTTAACTGTAGATAACGCTACGGTCTTCAAATTTGTAAAAGGCATGCGGTTTGGGTTAAATATGATATTTTTGAGACATAAAATATATAAATTTAGTTAAAATTTAAAGCACAACTCTCCTAAATTGTAAATACGCTTTAAAACATTGTGTAGGATTGGTTGCTTTGTTGTAGTTTAAAGTTAGATGCAGGATTTAAGTTAGACAGTGGTTAAGGGAGGGACAAAGAGGATGCGGGCGAGGGTCACCCTCCAAGTATCTCATGCTCATCGGAACTCACTCCACCTCTACCATTCCCTTTCAACATTTAACATTTTGCATTCGTCGTGGTAAGCCTGTCATTGTCTTGAATGTTATAATAGTGACCGTGAAAGTTTTAAATCGTTCCATCCCCTTTTACCTTTTTAGTTTTGGAAGACCCCTATTGCAAGTTATTTATATAGTCCAATATAGTTTTTTTTTCTAAAATTACGCTATTCATATAGCATTTTGTCAGAAATTTGTGAAAAATTAAGGAGTTAATCAATCTCATCTAATATTAGACTTCAAAAGCACTAACTAATGTACAGTGTATTATTAGTAAAAAAATATTTTAAATTATTCAACGCTCTAAAGCTAAAAAGCTTTTATTGAAATGAATGTTTTCACGAAATAAAATGTTTGCTGTGCGTAAGAGACCAAGGAATAAAATTATCATAATAATGAATGTGTGTCTCTTGACCTACCAGACATAAATGGCTAAAGTAATTTTGATTAAAAACATGAATTTATATCAAACTAGCTGTCCGCCCTCGGCTACGGCTATGAATTTTTGACTTTTCGGTGCACTTTCCCGTTTTAGTATATAGATTAATTAGTTCTCATATAAGTTGTACAGTTTTTATAAAGCCTGTACATTAACACCTAGCTTAAATCTAACTAAAGGACGGTCGATAAAAAATATATGTTACTTTATGTACCTAGTTTTATTTAGGAAAATCGGTCACAAATCTAGAGCTAGTAATTATTTAGTAAATTGAAATGGCCCTGCAAAGCATGGATTATAAAGTCAAATCCAGATTAACCTATTAATTTTAAGTTTTTTAAACACTCGTTAATTTAAATCTTATATTGTTCATCTCATAATTTTATAATTACAAATTGTTCCGTATTTTTTCGTGGCAATAAGAGTACGTTCAGCAAACAAAATAAAAGTCATTTATCATTCATTAAATATTTAGATTTAATTTTAGTATAAAAAATGCATGAACTTAAATTGCACGTTTGTTGCTTTGAATGTTATTAAAACTTAACAATGACATTTCAGTTTATCAATAAAATTGAGAGTACTTCGAAAATTTTCAAATAAGAAATGTTTAACAGTTATTTTTATACTGAAAAGTTTTTTTTTTAATTCTTAAGGATCACTGCCATATTATATTCACAGAATGTATTTATATATTGCTGCACTTTTTCATTTCAAAGTACTCTATCAATATCAATAATATGTTTTAAAATATTAAATAATTTATAAACCATCATCACTTTTATTTGACTTACTGCTTTATTTTCCAGCTTTTCTGTAGTTTAAAATTGTTATGTGTAAGCTGAGTTAAATAACATGAGTAACAAGATTCTTTCACATTTATTTATTTTGAGTTTTTCACCCGATAGCTTCTCAAAATCAAAATAATTTAATCGATATGATAATAATAGAAAAATATTCCTATAGTATCAACTCATATTGACGGCCCCGTAGCCCAGTTGGTAGTACGTCTGCCTACTGAGCACAAGGTCGCGGGTTCGAATCCCGCCCAGGGCAAACATTCGTGTGATGAGCACTTGTGTTTGCCCTGTGTCTGGATGTTGTATATCAGCTGTCTGGCACCCATAGTACAGGTTCTGCCTAGTTTGGGGCCAGATGGCCGTGTGTGAGTTGTCCCACATATTATTATTATTATATTATTATATTTTTTGTTCTTTTGTGTCTAAAATAGAGAACTAATCAAGTGTTAAGCTAATACGTGCTTTATGTTCTGGGTGGCAGGGACTTACTTCAATTGCATCATGTTTATGGTGGCATCGTCGGTCGTTCTTACCGTAGTTGTGTTGAACTACCATCATCGTACAGCGGACATACATGAGATGCCGCAGTGGGTGAGTATAAAATATCATTCTGAACAAAATAATGAACGAAAAGTTCATAGAAAAATATATTTTTGCAATCGGATGAGTTTCATTTAGCTATTTTTCGCGTTTATGCGTTTGAGACAGTCTTGACAATTTGGGAAACATAATTGATTCAATAAATTTTATATACCTACACTGTGACATTTAATTGTATGTAGAGCCTATAGGGATTGATTTTATTCTTTTAATATGAACAACTTTTATCTTGAGAACTCTAAAATCGAGAAAATAAATATCGAATTCAAACAGTAATCGCAGAATTTGTATCAATATCATCTAGGTATTAGCTATTACGCTACCAAATTAGAAATTCCCTAGACCTACCGCCATTAAATTAACAAGGAAAAAAATCCGACACAGATAAAGTCAGTGTTCCTGCAATGGTTGCCGTGGATCCTGAGGATGTCGCGGCCAGGGAAGAAGATCACGAGGAAGACGATCATGATGAACAACCGAATGAGGGAGCTGGAGCTGAAAGAGAGATCATCCAAGTCTCTGTTGGCCAACGTGCTGGACATTGATGATGACTTCAGACACGCGCCGCCTCCGCCCAACAGCACTGCTTCGACGGGCAACTTGGGACCAGGGTACGTGATGTGATAAAATATCTATTACTAAAGTCCTTTTTTTTTAATTGACCTATGCTTGAGTCGAAAAAGTACGACGGATCAAGCTTCACCGGACTTGCGGGGGAGCGGAAGGCTCCCCAAAAAAAGTCATATACCAATGCGTCTAGGGGCGGCTCAAGGGAGCCTCATACCACGGCCTAGCGCGTTGATGTAGAAAAACATCGTGAAGGAGACGACACCTAACCAAAATCAGCATTGATAATCAGACGGGAGAGAGAGACCCGTCTCTGATTATCAATTCTGATTAAGGCCGCCTAAATGTACACTTTCGTTAAGGTTGCCTGGTAGAAATTGCTACTCAGCAATACGGCCGCCTACATGTACACTTTCGTTCTTGTTTTCTGTGAATTTACTGATTGTATTATTTCTAGTGTGCAATAAAGTATATTCTATTCTATTCTATTCTGATTTTGGTTATGGCCATTCATGGTCTAAGAAAACAAGGTCTTGCATTCGGACCACGTGGCTTGACACAAGCCTACGTCCTTGTCTATTAACTCGCATTCGACAAGGATGAACAGCATGTTGACGTAAGCTGCTGTCAAGTCACGTGGTCCGATTGCAAGACCTTGTTTTCTTAGACCATGGGTCCATTCATTTAAGAATAATGTAAAAAAATATGATGGGAGTAGTCACGAGTAATATCTTGTGATGGGGTAATAACAAACTTTTGCTGACTCAAACTGACTCCAGTTAAGCAAGTCCTAATGATTATTCTTAGTGCTTTTGATTCTTGATTCTTCTTTTTTTTTTGTATTCTATTCTATTCAAAATTCTTATGATTTTAAAATGCAACAGATAAAGATTTTTTTCGGTGAGCGGGTTGCTTACATTATGGTATCCTTTCTAATGGTATGTAAAGTTCTGAACATTCAGCCAACAGAAGTCCACTGGTTAGACAGAGATCTCCCCCGAAGATCTCCACAATGATCAAAAACCTGTCTGCATCGACGGCTGTCGACTTTACGTGCAAAAAGTCCTGTCTACTTCCACTTAGATTTCACTAAACTACGAGTATGACATGCTTAGTAAAAAGAGATTTCTGGAACTGTGCGAATGTTACTTTAGAAAAGAAGTATCCGCTTCATCTATTTTATACTTGTTAATAATCATATACCATAAAACTTTTCAAACATTGTTACTTCTCGTAGACATAGACATAGACATAGACAAACATTTATTCAGCACAAAGACACACTTTACAGATGAATAACAACAATGAAACAGATAAAAAAAAAAGAAAATAACAAAGAAAGAAGAAAAGTACCTACACAATAAAAAATAAATATCTCGTCTTGGTGTGACCCTATTCCTTGCTTTTCAACTATTGCTACTACCTGGTATGACCCAACTCCTGGTCTGTCCCGCACCCTGCTGATAGACCTTATCTTTTCAGAGATTGTACTTTACCCAGGTGCTCGATATTCCGCACGGACTTCCGCCGGTCGTTCGTGCGGCCGTCCACGATGGAGGACGTGGGAGCCCTGGGCGGCCACCATCGGGAGCTGCACCTTATCCTGACCGAACTCAAGTTCATCACAGCCAGGATGCGGAAGGCTGATGAAGAGGCCGAGCTGATCAGCGACTGGAAATTCGCGGCGATGGTTGTTGACAGGTGAGCTTGGACCACAAACTCATGTCTACTATCAAACAATAGACAATTATCATTTTAGCTGAAACGTACCGTTTTGGGACGAGCACTTGGTAGAAATTATGCTTACGCTGAGGGCAGCAAACACTGCGTTACCGTGCTTTGGTGTTTGACCTCAGCGATAAGCGCAAGTCCTGGTATATGTGGGCGGTTGTGTGTTTCATCTCGGTTGTAGGCTACTGACGACGCCATTCGTGTGGCTGGTCTTTGGGCCGAGACTGTCTGCGTTTGCTGTCAACTCGAAGAGAAGAAGAAGAAGCTGAAACGCACACAGCTGGACTAAAGATCTTCACGACGATCGGTCTTGAGCTGATAATTTGAAAACCTTTTTATTCTACGTACGTATACAATGTGCCCCGGCCACTAGCGAATGAACGAAGCGAAATAAGTATATCTAGATATTACCAATTAGAACAGCTTACCTCGTGGAATAAAAGCGTATTTCAGTTATACAAATTAAAAGATAATGCTGTAATTTTGTATACAGGTTTTGTCTGTTCGTGTTCACTCTATTCACGATCATCGCGACAGTGGCCGTGCTGCTCTCGGCCCCGCACATTATCGTGCAGTGAGGCTCCAGCCACTACTACTCGAGAGAACTAATATTAGGAAACAACCGATTTACTATATACTATATTATATATGATAATTGTATAAAACTGTACTAATACGTGTATGAAACGCACACGACTCAACTTAGTCGAAAGACGGTAAAATAAATAACACTAATACATAAGTCCAACATATTATAAAACAATTGTGATGTTGACTAGGATGTTATACAGAATAAAAATGTTGATGAGTATAATTTGTTAAAAATATAATTATATTTCTAATTAGTGCGGTTAAAGAGGTTATTAATAAAGTTTTGAGTTAAAGGAAAGTTGAGCAGATAACGAGTTTGGTTCAGAGGGGTTTACGTGACTTTACATCTTACAAAGTATTTCTGTAATTACAACTTATTTTAAGTTTGAATGAAGTTGTGTGAATATTTTAATTTCAATCTGATGTTGCGGTTTTCTTAGCAGGGTAGTGTTTGAGTAAATTTCAAACATTTCCAAAAATCTTCAGATATTTAATATTCCAAATATAATACAATAAAATCGTTGTAAAATTTCAATTCTTAGCCAAGAAAAAATTTAGTGTCTTTTGACTATTAAATTAATTGAAATGAAAATCAAGTAATATCTATTTGTTGGGTTTTGAAAAAGTTTAAGGTTAGTTTATTTGTTTTATTTATTTCTGGGTTATAAATAGATCTGTTTATCAGTATGACCTGTTTTTTTCTTGGCCTTGATCAAAGTTGTTTTGTTCTATAATAATCATTAATTGGCACATAATATCGAAACAATTCTAAAATATTCTAAGTGAAAACCTGGTAAATATTTTGATTTTCTTAAAAATATTTTTTGCAGTGATGTAAGGACAAGGGCATATACGTTAAAACAATAAAAATCGAGATAGAAGGGTATCCTTTTAGAAGAAAATGTGGGATCATGATGACATTACCTTAGGGTTTTAGGGATCGTGTAAATAAAAACGAATCAAATGTTAGTAAAGAGCCATCTGTCGGCTTAATTGAAAAAAACAAGGAGTTTTGTTCTGAAATTTAGACTTTGTCTCTTCTGTATGAAAGATTTGTTCGCAATAAAGTTAGGAAGATAGCTTGATCGATTTATGTCTGTTTTAGATAAATATTTATTATTATTTAATTTTACATAAATTTTCACGTTTACTACCTAGTTTAGTTTTTATTTAATTTTTACAGGAATTGTTTATACTTTTACGGAATTGAGAATAAAATGAGCAATTAAAAAGAACCAAACTAATGGTAGACTAGTAATGTTTAGTCAAAAACGAAGAATAAGATGATGTAGATATGGAAATTGACAAAAACTGAAGATATTGTGTTAAGTCACCCCAAATCACAACAAAGTTCTTGATAACGGCTGTTTCGTTTATCCAACCAAGTCCCTTATGCAACAAAACTTGGTGTGTTATTTTATTCTACCTATTCGTACTCACTTCCAAATTCGTGTATAGAATAAGAATAATGTTCAGCAATATCTTCCGTTTTTGTCCAACAAAATAATATTCTACTATGAAGTAAGTTTAACTGCACGACATATAGTAACTTGACTAGATTCCCTTTTAATTTATAGTCACATACTTAGCCGACATAATATACGAAGTTGCTAATAATATCATCATCACGTAACTATAACTGTATATAGTATACAAGATATCGCGATGTGTATTTGTATATAAATTTAGAAAACGTGCAAAAAAGACTATATCGTTTAATCTTCACCTTAGATCCGTATTGACAGCAACTGTTTGGGACAAATCTTTAGTGATGGCCCCAAGTTGGTCGCTGAGTAGACATCATAATAATTATATCCCAAGTTTTAAGTAAACTTTGTAAGCAAAATTAATGTGACCAAATTATAAAATGGCCCATAATTATGATTGTAAAATAATCAAACGATTTTTTTACTGTATTGTTATGAAAAATTCTGCCCAGGGCTTGTTTACCTGGTAAAAAATTCAAACCAGGTATTTCGCATCTCCTTACATTTCGCAAGAGAGCGATATCGTTTCGGTTTCACTTTACCGGAACCCAAAATTATTGTTGGTTTTGCTCAAAGAGCGAAATTATTTCTGCATTCCTACAAGTAACCGGTTAAAGAATTTAAAATACTCGCGGAATTAACCAGGTATTTTCCAGTGGCGATACCTGTTCAAAACGACGTTTCGTTCCAAGCAGAATTCGAATGCATTATACCAGGTTAAAACCTTTATTTAAGGGTCTTCAAAATACCGGTTTTAAGGCAAAACAAAACGCAATCAGTCTCAGAATAACAAATTTACTACTGAAAAAAGCGAAGCGCGGCTTTCCAATCTGTCAGCCCGCCATATTGAAAGTACTGTCAAAATTAAGTAGTTGTATTTTCATTAGAAGCCCGTCGGTGGGAAAATATACGGGCTGTTAAAGAATTTTTTGAAGTACCTACCGTTTTTATAAAATTTTGTCAAGTAATTTGCCCTGTTGGATATGGTGTCCACTCAGTGACACCATATCCAACTTCTTTCTCTTTCTTCTCTTCTTAGATCTCGTAGCCCTTTAGCACTTACTGTAGCGACTATATCGTAACATAGACATATTATTTATTGCGATACATTTAAATCACATCTTACTCTATGTCCGTTCCTCAATTTCACTCTTATAGATGTCGTGATAGCCTAGTAAATGTCGTGTCCCTAATCAAATTAGGATATAATAATGGATTATTAATTGTAAGGAAGCTCACTAATTATAGTGAAATTTAAGGGTTTTTGCCATACAATTAATGTTGATGAAATTAAATAGACACTAGCGGTTATTACTTTTTAGTGGTAAATCTGTAGTTTTAGTTACTACAACAACTTTTTACAGACTGTTCTTTGTCAAACTGTAGTTTTAGTTACTACAACAACTTTTTACAGACTGTTCTTTGTCAAAGGCCGATCTGCCTTGGTTTGTAGGTGTTGCCATAATTCCACTTGGGGATTACAATTGATTACACAGGTGAACGCTGCCTAAGATTCTCTCCACTACAAAGAACCAAGCCGGGAATATACGGCATAACTGTTATAGTTAGCAGCAAATAACTTGAGCAAGCGAGCGGGGGTGAGGAATGAGGTTGGGGGGGAAATTCAAAATTCAAATTCAAAATGTGTTTATTCGAAGTAAGATTTTACAAATCACTTTTCGACGTCGAGGAGAGTTCACAATATGGCTGTCTTCTGTGGAGAAGAACTCTCCGGAAGAAACTCCACAGGCGTTGCATCTTTTCAAAATATTTTACATAATTATTATTTTATACAATTTGATTAAATGATACAATGTGGCTTGAATTTTTCGTACGCGCAGTTGTACCACGTCACATGTTGTTAAAGTTGTTTGCCGTTAACTATACCAAACGTGCCAAAATATTTAAATGGAATATTCCAAAAACATGATTTCACCAACAAAACAACCAGTAGTGTTTATTTAATCTCATCACTTTAGATTGTATGTTTTGATTACGTCTCGGTGTGTTCTCTCTAATAAATTTTTGAATGTGTACATTAATTTGTTTTGTATCATCGAAATGTGCGGTTCGTGTGGTTGTACGTTATCGAGTGTATCGTTTTCTAAGAACCTATTGAATGAGATTTTTTCACGTTAAAAGTATTTTAGATGTAAAATGTTGATGAGAAAATTGTGAGGATTTTTAGAAAATGGTATACACCGCTAAGTTACTTACGATTATTTTAATATCGAAGCTAGGAGTATAATTTTATAATGTTTTCCTATAAGGGTGCGGTTTAAGTGATCAATTTCCTCCTGTGACAGTATATTATGTTAAACTTTAATACCATGTGGTGCTCAAATAATATCATGAGGAAGTTTTGTTGGACCTGTTATGTTATTTGGTATTTAAATTTTAACTAATCTATTTATACCTACTTGACGATTAATTTAACTGGCAATGTAACTTTTCGTCTATTTCTAATTATTTACATTTTGATTCGAGTTGAAGAAAATATGAAAGTGAAAAAAATTTAAAATTAATTAAATATATTTAATTAGATTTGTTAGTGCCAAAAAATAGGGTTTATAAATATTGAATTAAGTTGGATTAAGGGGTATAAATAAATAATGAAGTTGAGAATTTTATTGTAAAGATAAAAACGAATTAGGGTCTTTGTTAACATAATTAAAGTTGTAATTTAACGTTGGGAAGGCGCTGGGCCGAGCTGCGAAGGTTTCAGCCAATTTTAAAACTTATTTTGTAAAAAAAATAAAATTGAGAGGTTGTGACAAGATTTTAAGCCCGTCGCGCCGGCTCCACGCCTGTTTAATAAATATACAATTTAAACAAAGTAGAGACGATCTACATTTTAAAACGTAACTGGTTAACACAACGCCTGCCTGGGACCGGGTCTCGCTAAATGTACAAATGAACTGACACTTTTTCATCTACATCTGCAACACTTTTATATTCATTTATATATTTTTTTAATGCAGCTATTTCTTCTGTATTCTTGATACAAAATATTTGACTATCTTTTGAAACTGTACCGTTGGGGTAAAGTATTATTCGATCAATAGTTCAATAGTTTGAACTGTCAATTTTTTACCCCAAAATCTCCGAATTTCACAGTATGACATTAAGGAACCACTTTACACACTATATCTATACGGCTAGACACTAAACACTACATAATTAAAAATATATACGTATAATGTTATTGTGTGATGTACTTTTAAAAGTAACTACGGAATAAATAAAAGTTTACTTTTATTTTGTCTACTACTTATATACCAGTTTTCACTATATACTGTATTGAGTCACTTTTGAAACGTATTCAAACATTTCAATACTCTTTGAAACACGTGTCAGTACGTCATACAATTACATGAATCAGCATACTGCACAACATAAACTGAATGCTTTAAATGTGAAACAGGTATTTTGGACTCTCATGTATATTTCATAAATCTCACTGTAGTGTAAGCACCTATTTCTACTTCTGCCATTGTTATTTTTAATATTACCACTCTCTTCCATTTCGAGCAAAAAAATATTGAATCATTCTTTTTTTTTCATTAAATAGCTTTTTTCTTCTTGTTTTTCCTGCACAAAGTAATTTACGTTATCCAAGGATTTGCATACTAGTCTAGAATTCATGATTTCATCAGTCGTTTAAAGAAAAGTTCTAGAAACAACATTACACTGGTGTAGGTACTCGCTTACTAGCATATTAGCAAACTTACTTACTCAACATTCTTCTAAACACTTTTTGTGTCAATTTCACGTCAAATTTTTTTTAGGAATTCCTATGTATTTGTATTTCATTGCTTTTTTATTTGTAAGTGACTTGTTGTGAATTATGGAGGAAAATGTAAATTAGATCCTTAAATGAGTTTGTATATTTTAATAATTATCTTTCATTTTGATGTACTAGTAATCTAAAAAATTCAAAAAAATACGCTCTTAAATTAGCAGTTTTTATGAGTGGGAATTAATGTAGTAATAGAATTTACAAAAAGTCACTTAACATCACATTTTAAAATTACAAAAGGACAATGCCCAAAAAACTATGTAGCTTGGTCCAAAGAAAAACTTCCGCGGCCACTTCCAAAAATGTATTCCTATTCAAGAAAACTATATAATAAACCTATGTAAGAAAACTAGGTGTCATTAATGAAGTTAGTTTTTGAGTTATTAACTAATATGTAAATCTACACTATTGAAAGATATGACTATTCCGTGTAGTATTTTAGTAACTAATATAGTGTTTTATGGTATAAGTATTATTTATTGACTTAACATTATTATTTAGTAACATATATATGTATATATCATTATCATCTCAGCCGAAAGACGTCCACTGCTGGACAAAGGCCTCCCGCAAGGATCTCCACAATGATCGGTCCTGCGCTGCCCGCATCCAGCGGCTTCCCGCGACCCTCACCAGATCGGCGGTCCACCTCGTGGGGGGGCTTCCCACACTACGTCTTCCGGCGCGCGGTCGCCATTCGAGAACCTTTTTGCCCCAACGGCCGTCGGTTCTACGCGCAATGTGCCCAGCCCACTGCCCCTTAAGTATAGCGACTCTTCGGGCTATGTCGGTGACTCTGGTTCGCCTACGGATCTCATCATTTGTGATTCGATCACGCAAGGAAACTCCAAGCATAGCCCTCTCCATCGCTCTTTGGGTGACTTTAAGCCTTCTTATGAGGCCCATTGTAAGCGTCCACGTCTCGGATCCATAAGTCATCACTGGCAACACACATTGGTCAAAGACTTTTGACTTGAGACACTGCGGTATTTGGGACGAAAAGATATTGCGCAGCTTCCCGAACGCTGCCCAGCCGAGTTGGATTCGACGATTGACCTCCTTCTCGAAGTTAGATCTACCTAATTGGACTGTTTGTCCCAGGTAAACGTAATGATCTACAACTTCGAGAGATGAGTCCCCAACTTTTATTGGAGTGGGTACTACATGGGCGTTCGACATGACTTTTGTCTTCTCCATATTCATCTTAAGACCCACTTGTTGGGAGACTCTGTTAAGGTCATCGAGCATTGTGCCGAGGTCCTCCAAGGTCTCAGCCATGACTACGATATCATCGGCAAACCGAAGGTGAGAGATGTACTCGCCATTGATATTGATGCCATGTCCTTCCCAGATCAGAAGCTTAAAGACATCCTCCAATGCAGCGGTGAACAGTTTCGGAGAAATAACGTCTCCCTGTCTCACACCCCGCTGCAGTTGGATTGGTCTGGAGTTCTGATCCTGGAGCCGGACAGACATGGTGGCGTTCTCATACAAACACTTGAGTACCTCAATATATCGGTAGTCGATTTGGCACCTTTGAAGAGACCGCAGCACTGCGTTCAGCTGTACACGACGTATACAAAGGAGACAGCTAGACGGATCCAATTAGGATGGGCCGCTTTCGGAAAGCTAGAGGACATGGGCTGATGTGGGCTAAAATAGATAGAATAGGTAGGTACTTATTTCACGAAGGACGATACGTCAAGCGTTGATCTTAATTATGCTGCCTTATCCTGTCTGTACGAAATATAGCGTGTTTTGGTGTACGAATGATGTTACATGCTATGGACAGTTGAGTGTACTGCATGATGCTAATAGGGATGTACATAGTACCTACTTCTATCAATATAACCCTTTTTTTATTTATTTATAACTATGCGCCACCGTATTCGCCTGTTGTTATAGATAACTCGGAATAAAATCACGTGCCGCCTTCTTGCTAATAACAAAAAATATATATAATATAAAAAGCTATTCATATAAATTAGTTTCAGAAGTGGCCGCTGAACTTGACTTTGGACCAGGAATGGGCATTGTCCTTAGCAATTTATTTTGCATACTACAAAAAAAAATGTTTGACCATTTATATTTATTGATAGAATAACTAGCTTTTCCTTTCTTAGCTTCTTGATAACCCATATTGTGTTCTCGTGGCTTTACCATAGTCCTTTGAAGAGTATTTTAGACTTAAAGTAATAAATTATACGTATCTGCTGTTTTTAAATTTATACTCATTATAAACATTGATGTTCCGTCATAAGCTACGTGATAAGTAACTAACGTGTTAGATGTGAAAAATATCATATTGGATACGAAAAGAAGACGTGGTATTTTATGTATTATGTTCAAAGAATGACATATTTATAATGTAACTTAAAAAAATATATTAAAGATATGTATGCGTCTCTTAAGTCTAAAATGCTCTTAACGACAAGCAATGAAGTTCACAGATAAATTTCGCAATCCATTGCTGTAGTTTTTGGGCAAGTTGAAACTAAAAATATGTTAATGGACTGTAAAAAAAATCTTCATCAACATTGCTTGTCGTCAAAGGGTCATAGAGTCAATAATTTTAAATAAAAATTAAAATATGAGGAAAATAACGACTGCAGTAAGTTTGTAAATGACTACAGCGTGTAATGTAGGTTTATAATGACAAAGCTCCTATGGAGGCTTTTATAATAGAACAAATAAAATACAAAGGTAAATTTGTAAAATAAAACTGAACGGGTAAAATGTTTATTCGTTAAAATTGACTATCGTAAGTAGCATTCGATTTGTATAAAACTAAATTTAAATTAAAGCAATCTGATTTATACTAAACATGTTGTTTTATTTGAAAAACACCTTGGACTTTAAAAAAAATACTAAAACCATTGGATGCTATTGGCTCGGAAGTTCTGTAATCTTTACGTACCTATGCCAGAGAGTAGAGTGAAGTTGCATACTTGTTTATTCTGATAGTTAGGTTGTTATAGGGTACTATTATATACTTGTTATTATAGATAAACGTAATATCACAAAAGTATATCATAGTGTGCCAAATCGTGACTTTGTTATACATTTACTTTTAATTTAAAGGAGAATGTCACCTAAACACTTGTTACTTTAATATACTCAAATGAAATAAATATCAACTCGAAAATATGATCAAAAATTTTTTGACGACGAAACGCAGGTAAGAAATGGTTTTATTTTGAAGAAGAGTGACGTAAGGTACTTATTACCACATAGTAGAATAAGGAGAGGCCTTTGTCCAGCAGTGGACGTCTTTCGGCTGAGATGATGATGATGAGATTAAAGAGGAGTTGGGTAGTATGGAGACGTAATATAAGGCGACCAGATCCTTTCAACCTTTACCTATGTGATTTGATACTGATATATTTTAGTTTTCCGCCAGTTTTGACCAATAGAAAGTCTCGCAAAGATGTTATATAACCTGGTTTTATTCGAAATCTTTAACATCGTTATGTAAATAATCATGTAAATTTATCTTGTCTTCATGGGTTAGGCACACAGTGTTGAGTAAATTCGGGATAAGGCAGAAACTGCAGTTGTAGTAGTAGGTAGGTTTACCAGTTACTAGGTAGAGTCGAAATTGATACGTTTAAATAAGGTAAATATGATCACCAAAAATGG